>VZTN01017339.1:2731-66588 GCA_013400515.1 Erpornis zantholeuca
AAAAGATTAAAAATTTCTTTAAATTCTGTTATGAAGAAAGCAAATAAAAAGCTACGGCAACTTTATTTTTCTGGTAGTCTTAATTAAAAAAAATAGACTTACATGTTTATATCAGTAATTATGTTCTACTTTATTAAATTCTGAAGTGCTGCTTGCCAAATTTGCATGAAGCACTGACTGGTACATTAGAGATACAGGTATTTCTAAGAATCAGAACACGATAAAGGTAATTTATTAAGTCAGTTAATCTCATTTTCAAAGCATGTAGGCTTTCCTATCAAGAACAGAAGTCCATCTTTCTTTTAGAAGTTAATACATTTAACAAATGCTGAATTTAAATCAACATGACCTTGATATTTAAGATGAACTTCTACTGTGTTACTTTCAGAGGGTGCTTCTTTGGTGTGAACATACATTGTGATCAATATATGATTTATAAGAAGAAAAGCACAATACATTGCAAAAGCATTTTCTTTTCTGATAAAACTAAAAAGGAAATGTTGTGAGTTGCTGTTAAGTAAGAATGTCTGTAAAAAGATGCTTAGAGTTTTAAAAGTCTATCAAACACCTAGCTATAAAACTAAGCAGCATTTTTATGTGGCTAGTACTTAAAATATTTTGCTCCCTGTGATTTTGTAAGCAATTGTATCCTTGCTTTGCATAGGAAAACTGAAATGATAGCATAAGCACCTTGAGAGAGAGAAAAATGAATTTTTTTCCCTACTTTTACATGCTTTTAGAGATATTTGTGTATTGTGAGATGTGAGTACAGACTGGACTAAATATTTTAAATGGAAGCAAGCAACATGGAGAGAAGTGCAGCTGGGGGGTAATGTTGGCTTTTGATCTCTCACTGAGAGTTTTTGAAGTTATCAGTGAATACTGGTAAGGTAAAGTTAACAAACAAAAGCCTAAATACTTTCTAAAATCTTTGTTAGATATAAGTCTAATTATTTATATGAAATCTTGAGGAACTCTAAGGTAAACTTGGTTTTTTGCAATTTATGTTTGGAAAAAACTTGTGCAACGTTCAGGGACAGTTCAAAGTCAAGAAAAGTCAGGCTGAAAGCTTATCTCCATACTGAGAAATTGCTAACAAAAGTCTTCTTCCCAGCTGAAATCTTTGTCCCAGAATTTGTGGATCTCTTTCTGAGACAGGGTTTCACAAAGAGGAACTAGAAATTGCTATAATACATTATGTCCTTTTTGTTTCCTGAATGCCACTAATGCACTTATTTTACAGGAACTGATGAAGTTTTCTAAGTAATAGGCCTGTGGATTCAAATGGTCTGCCCCTTCTATGCCACCTTCATTTATCCAGTGCTCAGAATACTTTCAGGAGACAGCTTTGTCAGCTCTGTTAGAAAAACTATTTTTTGGCACACTTGAAGTCAGATATTTGCCCATGTCTTTGTACATTTTAGTTTGTCGTCTAAATTACAATTCATAATGCCAGTAAAGGAAGACATGACCCCAAAAAATAAGTGCTTCTGATTAAATCATACTTTCAGTGAAATTTACTGTTACCTCAGATCTCCAGTTCTAAAATTTAAAGCATAGTGTTGGGTACAACCAAGCAAAACTACTGTCTTACAATACAGCTTTTCAGAAAGACTGATAAATACCAGATTCAAGAATCTGCTGTTTCACAAACATAGCAATCCTTGCTGAATCTGAGACATAGAAGCAGAGACAGGCAGGCAAATAATAATAAACATTACTGGTATTTGAACCCTTGGATTTTATGGGGATTTTTCTCTCATGGGTCATAGTCATGATTTTAAAGATAGAATATCTGAAGACATGCTTCTCCTAGTTTTTAAGAAAGTGCAATATGTACTTTCTTTTTCATATGTACTATAATAAATAATTAGTATCTACTTGTTATAAATTAGTCATTGCCTAAATACATGTTTCAAAATGATGACACTTTAATGATGAATGCTTTTTAAAAGCTGTAGGACAGAGAACTGAACATGAAATTATGGGTCTGGTGGGCTCCCTTTATCAGTTTACTCAAGAATCTTTTAACAGCATTTTCTGCCTCATTGATGCAGGCCACCACAGGAGCTGAGTGTTTGGAGTTGATTTGTTAACAACAACCTTTTGATTGCTTTACAAGTCTTTCCTCTCATTGTGAGAGATGTCCATGTAACTATTATGTAACTAGTAACTATGCCAGTACTGTACTGTTTATAAGGTTGTGGAACACACACTCACAAAAAAAATCCTTCTTTCTAAGTGGATTGTGAACCTAGTCTGTGACATCCCACTAGGGACTTGTTTCCAAACATAAGGCAATGATTAAGAATAGACATTGAAGAGAAACCTGGAACATAACACTTTCTTTCAAATTTAGAGATTTCTTTTTCAAGAAATGACCTTTGGACTTGTTTTCAGTGTGTGGAAGTGGCAACCTTACCCCACCTGGCAACTTATAAACAGTGCTACTTATTGTTATTGCCGGTAGATGGCATTCTTTATATTAACTAAATAAGTAACAGTTTGAAATTTTTTTGTCAGATTTTTTTTGCAGGGAGGGAGGGTGGATGATAGACATTTGCTTCTCAGGGTATTCATGGAAATCACACATGCTTGCTATTTTGAAATGTCTATCAGAAGTCCTTACTTTAATTCAGCTAAGCAGTTTTCCTTTTTTTTTGTCTTTCCAAAATGAAAGTAATTATGGAATAATGTAATGATACAATTCAACACACTCAGTAATTTTTACTTTTATTTTGGGTGAGGAAAAGGAAAGGTTTTTTTTTTCCTTTTTTGGAAGCTAGAATATTTAATGGAGAGTTTAGAGTTAAATATTATTGATGCTTTTATTCTAGAAAACTTCTTTAAACGATTTTTTTTTCTCCTCTTTGGCTAACTGTCTGCAACACCTACTGACTACAGGCACAACCATTTCTTCTGTAGCAGATCCGTGGCAGAACTGAGGGAATAACTCAGTGACCCAAGACCAGGTGTAGTTTATAGCTCTTCAGCTGTTTGGTTGGGTTTTTTTCCTATTTGAATGCTTAATCCAAAGCCCACTAAAATTAAAAAGGAGGTGTATATTGGCATCAGATATTTTGTGACCTGTTTCAATGCATACTGAAATAAGAGGGCTGCTTTCAAAGAAAGTTGTGTTGATGTAAGATAACCAGAATATTTTTCATGCATTAGTCATATTGGAATCCATGACCTTTGCAATGAAAAATGAAAAAGTGAGGTGTAGAAGATATTTCAAGATCCATTAAAATTAAAAATGTGTTGCATATTCCAGTGCACTATAATCCAGATATTGATCATTGTGGCTTTTGCCTGTCCTGAATGTTTATTTCACAGGCACCAACAAGTAAATAGGAGCCATATACCCCTGAGATTGTGTGGACTAAAATTGTAATTTTCCCAGCAGGGATACTGGAATACAGTACACTTGGATCAGTTTGCTATCTCATGTGGACACATTCCATCACATTATGCCTGTAAAAGTGATCTGTACCCAGATGTGAGCTCGAGGAGAGTGTGAGCAGCAGCCTCGCAGATTCTGGGCAAATGAGCCTTCTCTGGCTGGAGAAGATACTGCCAAATGCAGAATACCTTCCAGCTACCAAATATTAGTGACAATGAATATGTGACATATGAAATAATGAATTCATACTGGCAATGGCTCAGTTTCAAAACTGAGCCTTTGAATTGCAGTGACTTTCAGTCCTTAATAATGTACATCTGTGTTAAACTGAAGAAATAAGTTGGAAGGCCCTCTGTGCCACCAGGTTGGTTGACCTGGACGGGCTTATACCCCCTAACTGAAGAAAAATGTTAGACTTTTACCTGAGTGTACATTTGTGCACACTGGAAGAAAAATCTATTATTCCCAGGACAATCAGAAGTCCTGTGGGTTGTGACCTGGTTGCAGAGGTGATTCTTGTCACAACCCTGTAGTTAGAGGGCCAAGTTGAGAGCCAGGGAAGAAGAAAGATATTTTAACTATTATGCTCATGCACAAAATTCCCATGGAAAGAATACTCAGGTCATCAGTAATGCTCTGCTACTCAGAGGTAATTCCATTTACCAGTCTTCATTGGAAATGACCCTCAAAAATGATGCTTTCTTAGAGAAAATACTACCTCACCACATAAGGAATCACATTAGTTTTATGTAGAGAAACAAGGTACTTATCCCCCACCACACAAAGGTTCAGATTTTTATACAGAGTATGAACTGGAGCATAATTAAGTGTAGCCCAAAGTATCCTCCACCTTTTAAAGTTTCTTATAAGCTTTGAATGAACTCTGAAGATAAAGGGATTTAATATAAACCAGAAATACTACAAATATATGCAGACATTTCTGTGTATGTAATGACATACTAGAATTCTGTTTTCTGCTTATCTCTTGAATTAGAGGTGCAATTAAATATTTGTCAACTAAATTTTATTTAATATCCTAATTGATGCCTTTACCAAAAAGCACTGACTACTAATCTTCTTTATCATTATTGGATTGATATTTAACTTGAGTTGGCAAATGTTATGAATTCTGGAGCTTTTCATTCAAGTTTTTACCTCTAGTAACATTTTTTGAGCTTGTGCCCAGATGAGTAATAGTTTTGTTTCATTAGTTTCAGCATGTTTTAGTACTTAAAAGCTGTTACCATAAGGAAGAAATATGCTGATTTTTTCCCCTCTTCTTCTGGGTGTAGAAAGAATGGAATTGCTAATCTGAACAGCCTGAACTTTATTTGGTATTTACTATCTTTTTGTCACATCGCAGATTCCAAGATCTTTTTTGATACCTCTGTGGGACCTTAGCTGATCCCTTAGCAATTGGAATGTGATGCATCATTGATTATCATATAATACAGATATTTGCAAGAAGTAATCATCTTAGAGGCCTCTTGGTCTTATCTATATGAAGTAGTCAATTTGTTAAGTAGCTTCCTACTCTGACTAGTCATAGGTGACTGATTTTTGAGAGGAGATATCACCATAATCTTATGGTCAAGAAGGTATTTGTCCAGTTTTTGTGAGGATATAGGGAAACAGTCATTGAATAAGAAATTTTCAATCATAACTTTATAAGAAGTTTCAGTAATTAACATATCAAAAATTGTAATGGTGAATAGAGGTAAATCATGGGAAGTGTAAATATTGCTCTGTCATGTCCTAAGACTTAAGAATTCTTTGGCAATGTCAACAAAGAAAGATGCAGGGGAAAAAAAGCTCTGGAAACACAGAAGGAAGGTCATTACAAACATAAATACAAATGCATTAATTAACATTAACACAGGTGTTCCAGAGGTCTGAAATTAAGTGTGTTATGGTGACCGGTTGCACCTAAATCAAAGCAAGCTGTGCAAAAATCTGTCACCCATAGAATTATCTCACATGTGAAACTTCAGTTATTAATTGCAGTTCCACTCTTGGGACATCTCAGTGAATATATTTACAGTAGTCAACAGAAATTTCAGAGGAAACCTCTCGTTCCTGATGTTGAGCACTGTCAAGCTCATGTGCATCTTGGAGAGATCATCAGTCTTCTGGGCAGGAAGCTTGAACATCAGTAAATGTGCAAATTGTATCAGTTTCTATTGAGATCAGATAGATCATTTATCAGATGACAAAGTTTCAAGGATGATCTAATAAGCAGGTACTCTATAGAAAGCAAAGTGTTCTACAAGGGTTCATTCTCCTCTTCAGGAGTCTTTCTTGCTTCTATGCTTTACTTGCAAATACTTAAGATTAGAGTTATTTTCATTAGAGCAAACAGTTATGAAACTTGACATGATGTATTTAGGTTAGCTAGATCTACCTGCAAAACAAACAGGACATGCAAGCATAGCCAGTGGTAAGTAATATCTTAAATAAGATCTGAGGCTCCTTCAGGGGCGAACGATAACTCACACTAAGTGAATGACCTTATAATTAGTGCTTACCGATGTGGAATTGCATATTGACTGTCATTTTGTCATATGGCATGTATCTGTATTTATGAAGAGCTCTTTCTGAGATGTGGTTCTTTCTCAATGGGAATGACTCATCACAAATTTGGTATTGTGATATTTTCGGGTGTTTTTCCATCTTGTCCATCTAGCTTGGTGTTATAGTCTTCAGAGTGTTACACATTGACTGAACTGAATCAGCAAGGTGACATTATCTCTTCTAGATTAATTTGAAAAGATTGTGGAGCAATAGATCATTTAGATAATGGAGTGCTGTAATGATTTATGCTACTTAAAATCCAGTAAAATAGAAATTTCTCTCCTCACAGCGGGGCGAATTCTTGACAGCCATATTTTAGGAGATAGAAAAAGGCTATATCACCTCCCATATAGGAAGTTTTCTTTGGGGACTAATATGCCTAGATGTCCAATGGTGGAACATTTAGTCATAGTTAAGGTGGATGACTGTAGGCATCATATTTTCAAATATAAAACTTAATTTTTCTTTTATCTTGTTAGTGCATCTATAAGAATTCATATCTTTGAGCAGATGAGTGGAACGAACTTACACAGACATTCACAGAATGTCAATATTGCTGCAATTCTATTGTTTTAAATTTAGGGCAAAGCTTGGCTCAGAAAACCAACTGAATTTTTCAGTCTTCTTCCAGAGGCTAGTAAATAAGCCAGTCAGGGACCTGATTACAATCTTTACATGGAATTACTTTATGTCAGTAAGGATTGTGCGGTGCTAAAGGCAATGCACTTTGCATTATATTACAGAGAACATGTTACAGTTTCTAAACTCTTTTGTCAGGATCCTAAATGCATTATGCCTCTTGCCAAAAACCTTGCAAGACTGACATTTCAGCATGGTTAAAGCCCTTGTGTTCTACTGTGTATTTTCTAGATAGTTTTACATGTAGAAGGCCTTCAGGAGGTTCTTCATTTGATGAAATAAATACTTGTGAGGAAATAATTAACTCTATATTTCTTCAAGTAGTTTATGCTGAATTTTCATATTAATGATGTATTTCTAGAATATGATTTGCCTAATAACAGCAGAAATGTTTCAGTGTAAGGCACTATCATCAATAACAAAAAGTCACGTAATCAACATATGATGTAAATCTTCACTCAGCTTTTTTAAATTCCTTTGGAGATGGGGGGCTGAAACATTTATGACAAGGTGAAGTGTTCCTTCTGTATCTGAATAACTACATACAGGTTGGTAGTAAAGCAGTAAAAAAAGATAAAAATAGGATAAACTCCAAGTAGTTTAAAGGGGACTTTGAAATTGAAGAAGAAATTGAAATGCAAAAATACTGGGAAAATATCCGTTCTCTTTTTCTCCTGTGCTGGATGCAGGTACCAAGGTGGTGGTGGGGGTCACGGGGATGACCTCTGTGAGAGGGGGTCAGTTCCAGACACCTCCAGCCAGCCCAGTGCTAAGGCCCTCAGACACAGGGGGTGGTGCCTCTGGGAAAGGGTGATTAAGAAAGGTCAGAAAATGATGGACAGGGGAGGGAAACAACGAGTGAGGAACAGCGTTGTGAACACTGCGGTCAGAGAGGAGAAGGAGAAGGAGAAGGAGAAGGAGAAGGAGAAGGAGAAGGAGAAGGAGAAGGAGGAAAAGGAGGTGGAGAACGAGAAGGAGAACGAGAAGGAGGAGAAGGAGAAGGAGGAAAAGGAGGCAAAGGAGGAGAAGGAGGTGGTGCATGGCAGAGCACACATCCATTGCAGCCCATGGAGGACCTGCACTGGATCGGGGAGAAATATGAGGAGGAAGGAGGCACAGTAGAGGTTTCCCGACCAGAATTTCTGTTGCCCTTTCCCCCTGTGCCTCGTCTGGCAGAGGAGGAGAGGAGTCTCCTGAGTGCAGTAGTGTAGCTGAACATAAGATATATTTAGTTTTAATGTTTGTCTTTTTGTTTCCCAGTACCAAAATTAGTAATTAAATATCTATTTTATATTACCAGATATTAAATATTCATTACTAGTAGTTAAAAATTTATATTATTTTTATAATTAAAATTAATTTTCTCCAAGTTGGGTCTGTTTTGCCTGCTGAATTTAACTTTGAAAAACCAATTCACAATTCAGATGTTTAGGTTCCATACAGATGCGTACTCAGGTCATTAGTTTCTATCTAATTTATGAATGAAGCTGAATCTTCAAGAAAAACCTATGACTCTCATTTGGAAGATTAAACCAGCATTTTGTATCCTTGTATTTTGATTTTAAAATATGTTTTTTCTGTAATAATTTGCAATCCAATTAGCCAATAAGTCATTGATACTGTCTCCTTTACTCCATACAAAAATTAAAAAATAAACATTAATTCTGGGGCTGGCCCACTAGGAAAGAGAAAAAAAGGTTCCTCATGCAAAACCAATGCTGTTTGAGCGATTCATTTGTCAAATGGTAGTTATCCTTAATCAAGAGGAAATCAAAATTGAAAATCATTGCATGAAATTTTGGGTAATGGTGGTGATTTCTGTAGTGGACTAAGACTGAATAATGACTTCTGGTGCCTGGTCTGAATGATACAGGAAGGCAAAAGCACAGACTGTCAGTACTTCCATGGAATTTGATTACAACTATGTTCTGCATGGTCTTGGTGTTACATTAAAAGAAATATCTGAGTATTCCAAATAAGCAATCCAAAAGTTGTCATTCAGGAGGTGTGCTTTCACTGTGCTGTACTTGTTCTTGAGTATTAGCATGTTTGAAATAAGTTTAAGTAGCCCCAAAGTTGGAATTTTTTTACAATTAGTGCTGAATAGCTAACAGAATAGGAAAGAATGGTAGATAAAAAAATTAAGACAAACATCTCTAACAATAGTAAAAGATGATACTATACTAATCAAAAATGTATAAGTTTCTATAAACCTATACGGCCATTAAAAAAAAATATTAGCAAGAAAGATTCAATTACTTCTCTTTTCTACTTCTTATTTAAAAAAAAACAACCCAGTACTTAGAGGTATATGTTCCCTTTGTTTATTTTTCCTGTTTTAACCTATGACAGCGGAATTTAGTAAAATTGTGCATCCAGGCTCAAACCCCTCACGGCTACTGTGAAAAATTAACCCTGTCCTTGGCTGAAACCAGGACAGTATCCTAGAACAAAGCATCAAAGGATAGACTAAGACTACTCTTACTCTTTTCACAGGTAATAACAGACCTCTTAAGGTCAAACAAGGATTTTTAATCCCAAAAAACTTGAACTATTGGAACTTAATTGTATGATTTTATTGTTTTCCCCAGCTTTGATGGTACCTTCAAGGTAACCTCTTGCTTCAGACTGAGATAGCTCAGATCTCTTACAATATTTTCTTTCAAAGACACCACATTAGTGTTAAGGAAGGATAAAATACTGCACAGTGAGTCTTTTAAATAGCACTATTTTTCTGCAAGTACATGCACAATGGCAGGCTAATGATTCTACTCTATGTTCAATAAACCAAACTGAGGTTTATATTTGGGCTCTGTATTTAGCCACCAGCTTAATTTCAATTACTTAGTCATCATTTGTATTCTTTTAGTGCCTCTGCTCTCCACTGGGGAGTTACAGCAGAATTTCTTTGAGCACTGTAAGCCTATGTGGCAACAAGTGATGACTTCTGACAGAAGAGGTTTCCTGTTTAAGGAGGGACTGTTCTGTTCCACTGTCAATAAATAAGGGCACATGGGAACAAAAGGGAACATTCCCTTCTCAGGATTAGTGTACCTGAGACTTTAACTGTTCTCTTGTCTTCCATGTTATAATGTCACTTTCTCTGCTCTGAAGCTTGACAAAATATATGTTTTACTGTGAAGCCTCATATTGCCCTATAAGAAAGACACAGCCAGATATTTAAAAACAGCAAGAAGAAATATTTTGAACCTTTAGTCTGAAACACTGACTAACATCTGCTTTCACTGCCCATAATGGGGTTCCAGAACCTTCCTAATTGCCTACCACCTTGATGGATCCATGAGGAGTAATTACAGCAATTAATATTTCAAAACAACACAGGTTAATTAGATTGCACCAGATTCATATTTTCACTGTCAGGAATTCTTTTCACTTCTTTTTATTTAGTATGATTTGGGTTTGTATTCAGTGTTATGAACACTTTTGACAAATAGAAATATTGGGCAGTTTTAGTAATGAGGACAGACTTCATACCTGAATGAGAAATTTCATGGTCATCTATTTGATTTTTTACTTCACACCTTATAGCTTCTGTCTGCTTATTCAAAGAGGACTTTGGGATACCATAAGGTGTGGGATCCACACAGGCACTGCCCTGACGCAACAATAAGGAGCAGAAAAAAATTCAGAACAAAATGAAAACTCTTGCAGAATTTTTTTTAAGTGCTCTTTGATAGCACCTGAAAGAATTATCTTCTTTTTATGAGTGTAAAGTGCAAATGCATCAATGGCAATGACGTTTACAATTTAACCTACAACATCAGTGTATGCAAAATCCTATAAAAGATTATATACTCATAGCTGCATTCAAAACACTGCCCATAATGATGATTGTGTTTCCATTCTTAGGAGTCAATGAGAAGTGTCTATACCTCTTTCAAAGTTTTGACCTTCATTTGAAGGTGCTGAAATGATCTTTCTGATTGTTGTTTGAATTCCTTGGAGAGAAAACAGGAAAATTTTGAGGACAGAACAAGGCAAGGAGGGATTATTTCCTCCCCTCCCTTTTTTTTCCTTTTTGTTTTACCTTCCTAGGAGTTTATTGCTTTGGCACCTGGAAGGAAATGGACTTCTCTGTACATTCAATCAAGTGAGAATGGTAATAATTCATTAATATTGTACGCCCTTTTCTCATCTGATTTTTTATAATTATTTTGTCTGATTTTGGATCCATATGCAATCTTGAGGGGGTCCTGCTCTTCTGTAAGGGATGCATGGTATGGACCTGAGTTTTGTAACACAGAGTTTGTCATAGCAAACTGAATTATTATGAATCTCCCAAAGCTCTTCATGTTTAGTGAAGAGATACAGAATGAAATATACTTTGTTTATGCTGAATCAGGATCTCTGTATGTTTTGGCAGATTTATACAGACAACTGACTTAACAGATACTCCATGACAGGTGGTACCTCAGCTTCCAATTTATAAACAGTGTAGCACAAAAATCTTTCAATGTCTTCTGCAAATATAAATAGATGAGGCCTTTCATCAATATACATTGTGAGGTTACAGTCAAACTATTCTGTGTTAAAGTGACATCCAAATTCCTTCTATGGATAGGTCCTAACATCAGGGAAAAGAGAATAAAAGGGTGCAAAACATATGCATGTGTTCCTTAGTCAAGTTGTTGGGTGCAGAAATATCTGAGCCTATTTACTTAGACTTTTTGTTCCTATTGAAACTATCTTTTTTTCCTGAATCACTGTGAAATCTACATATGTCTTTTCAACTATTTCAGACACATCCTGCAGATACAGCTAATTAAGAGCCAACCACTAGTTGGAGTTTCCCTCAGTGCTTTCCACTGATTTGTTTTTGTTTATGATGTGCTTTGTTTGCTTCATTTCAGTGATATATTTGTGCAGTCTTATTTAGCCTTTAGAGCATCAAGTTACTGGAGCATCAGTGCACACAGCATGAAAAGAAATGAGTCATTCACCCATTCCCAATCTTTTGTTTCCTTAGCTGATTGAAGGGTTCAATAAATTACTGTGGTTCATAATGACTATAAAAGTTAAACACTATTTTTATCTATTCAGCTGTGTTTTAAATACAGCATTGGGATCTATCATTCTGTCATGGAGAGAGGCTCTGGAAGCATTTGACAACTTATAATCTTTCCTCCTTCACATATTCATGAGACAGAAAGATTATGCATGCAAGCAATAACTTTACACATTAATTATTGAGTCAGATATCAGGAAGACCATAACTTCATGAAAGACAATGCACAGAAATACTTCGATTTGAAGAAAAGATGAAGCTCAAGGGCAGAGATCCGAAGGTTTGAATAACAACATATCCTTTTCCATCCTTCCTCCTCTATCCTTTATCAAAGTCTTGGGCATATCTACATTATGAAGAGTCCCTATGGAAGAGCAGAAGTGAGCAGCAGGAGATACAGCTGTTCAGTGGGCTCATTAATGGGCTTGGGCAATGCCTAACCGGTGCTGACTGCAGGTGGTGTAATGAGATCCTTCTCTCAGTGAATCGGTTGTGTTTCTTAGCATGCTGCAAGGAGGTTGCAGGGCCATGTCTGTGTCACTTTCTACATTCCTTTCTTCCTGCAAGAAGATGAAGCCAGCCAGTTGCCTTGCCTAGATCATGCAGCAAGAGTCGTGGGCTTCTATTACATCCTTCTGCCCTCTATATTGCCTTGTTATTTGACTTGATGAATCAATGTGCCTGTCTCGGTGCATCGAACTGTGATAAGGTAGCCTCCTAATCTGTTCATGGCTGTTGGTGACTCATACTACTAATTTCAAGTAATTCAGCTGGCTGTATTCTGGAAGCCCCTGAACTCATCTTACTGTTTTTTTGATGCTAGCATTTATAATTCATGCTGGTATTATACAGGAATAATTCACTGAAATAATTTTTTCAAAAGAGAGAGAAACAAACACTTCTATTGCTGTCTCATCTACACATTGCAACACAGAAACAATGCTTGGTAGGGTTAACCCATGCTCCTGAACAATCTTTTGCAGATTAAAAAATGGAGGTATACTGAGAAATTCTTTTCATCGAGTGACATTTGAATTTGACACTTCCCACAGCCCTTTTTATTCCAATAACTTGGGCAGGATATGAAAAAAAATTAGAGCAGAATCAAAGATGGCTGTTCTCTTTAACCTGAAGAGTCTCATGATAATCTCTATAGACTAGAGCCATTTGCTTTAAAATAATAAATACTCTGTTTCCAGTGATTTAGGGTTTTTCTATATATTGCTTATGATAAGAACAAAACAGTACAGTTATCTATATACTTGTATGTAAGTGAACAAACACAGTAACAATGACACTTTGGCACTGTCACATAATTTGTATGTGCTCAGCTATATATCCTGCTACACAAAGCTCAGATAAAGACATCTGAATGGTGTTATTTGAAATTGCTAAGCTTTGGTACTTCAGAGGCTTTATTCTACTGTCATGCTTCTTTTGCCAGAAATTGTGGTTTGTTTTTTTTTTTTTTTGAGATGTGCACTGGTGTGCTTTGCACTCCACAGCATTCTGCTGGACAAACTGGCTGTTCATGACTTGGATGGGTGTACTCTTCACTAGGTGAAAAACTGGCTGAATGGCTGGGGCCAGATTGTGGTGGTGAGTGGAGTTACATCCAGTTGGTGGCTGGTCAACAGTGTCATTTCCCAGGGCTCAGTACTGGGACCAGTTATTCTGTTTAACATGTGTAACAGTGACATGTTGGCCTGTATCAAGAATAGTGTGGCCAACAGGACCAGGGCAGTGATCATTCCCTTGTACTTGGCAATAGGTGAGACGACATCATGTGTCCAGTTCTGGGCCTCTCACTTCAAAAAGAGCAGTGAGGTGCTGGAATGTATCCACAGGAGGCCAATGGACCTCGGGAAGGGTCTAGAAACATGTGCTGTGAGGAGCAGCTGAGGGAACTGAAGTGGGTCAGAGAAGGTAAATATTGGAGTTCAGAGAGGGCCTCATCACTCTCTACAACTACCTGAAAAGAGATTGTAGTGAAGTGGGAGTCAGTCTCTTCTGCCATCTCTCAAGTGAAAGGACAAAAGGAAATTGTCTTGAGTTCTGACAGGAGAAGTTCAGATCAGATAATAGAAAAAAATTTTCACCGAGAAGTGGTTAGGCATTGGAATAAGTNAGTGGTTAGGCATTGGAATAAGTTGATGTCTTGAGTTCTGACAGGAGAAGTTCAGATCAGATAATAGAAAAAAATTTTCACCGAGAAGTGGTTAGGCATTGGAATAAGTTGATGAGGGAGGTGGTGGAGTCACTACCTCTGAAAGTGCTCAAGAGGTGTCTGAATGTGGCGCTTGAGAATATGGTTTAGAGGTGATTATGGTTGTGCTAAGTTGACGATTGGACAGATAATCTTGAACAACTGGTTGGTGGAAGGTTAATCTTCCAGTCTTGATGATTTTGTAATTCTGTGCACTTGTCTTGAGATCCTATGGTAGGGTATGGTAGCATAAGATAACCATCAGGTATTAATTACAATTAGTGCTACTCACTGACTCAAAATGAGAACAATGAATATCTTTTTATGCAAGCTATTTAATTCTTTGATCAAAGAAATCTGAAAAATAAGCTGAAATTTGTTTATAGAAGATTTAGGAAGATGTCATAGTTTCATTCTTGGCTTATTTCTGATGGGATGTCTGCAAACTTTCATCTTCCGTAGGAAATTTATTTACAATAAATGTGGAGACCAATTTTGATGGTATAAGAGTATTTCTTTTGGGATGGGTGCCATTTCTAACCCTGAGATTTTTTCTGAGGATCCTGTACCCAGTGGGGCAAGAAAAGTAAATTACTTGATGTGCAAGTGTAACTCTTTTAAAGGTAGCTGGCAAAAGCAACACTCTTAAGAATTAATTTTTGTGTTACTTAGAAGTGAAGAAAATATGTTGCTGTATGCTGATTCTGATCATAATTTATGTATTTGGATAAAGCATGACCTGTTATTAACAAATAGTATAAAGGCTTTTCAAAATAGATACACAACTTCATTTTCAAAGAAGTGCAGGGCAGGCATATTGAGTTCTAGAAAATATTCAATTTCAGAGATTGTTTCATATTTTTTTGATGAATCAGAAACTGTTGAGTGCAAATGTGTATTGTATAGTTCCACCACAAGCTCTTTGGAAACCTGTATTTGCTTTTCCCAAAACTCCCTTAATGATCACTAATTAATCAATAAACATTTTTTTCCTTCACCTCCTATAGGAGAAATATCATAATAATTCATCTTGAAATTCTGTGATTTTCTGTGTAATGGAAAGCCATGAACATCTTGGCAGTTCAGCAGAGGAAAAAGTTTAAAATGAAAGAAATTAGCATGAGGGTGACCACACACTGGAAAAGGTTGCCTCGAGATTTTATGTGATCTCCACCTTTAGAGTCATTCAAAACACACCGGACACCATCCTGGGCAGCCAGCTGCAGGTCACCCTGTGCTGAGGAGAGGGGCTGGACTGGATGATCTCCAGGAGTGCTTTTCCACCTCAACTGTTTTGTGATCCCTGTTGAAAGCACTGTGACTTAGATTAGCTGAAAATACTTTCCCACAAGGACACATTAATCTGTTGAATTTTGTGGCATGGCTTCACAGTAACAGTTTCATTTTTCCATTAATACAAATGAATTAATTTCAATTAAAGATAATGTATTGCAGTCCTGTAGGAGTAGAATACTTCGTCCATCTCTTTTCTAATTTGAGATGGTGTGAATTCATTTTAATAGGCTAAATTCTGAGAGTAGTGTTGTTATGTATGTCAATGCAAAGGAGAAGATAAAACACTCCTTAGTGTGTCTGTCTCTGGTTTACATATCTCTGCGGACATTACTGTTAATTTATCTTACCCTGTGTTTCCTTTTTTACTTGTGTAACAAGTACATGAAAACTGGAAGGTCACTCATCACTTAGCTACTCAGGAACTCGTTCCCTTTCAGCAGGCACTCTCCACAACTGCCTGGACTTAACATTCTCAGCAAGAGGGGAGCTGAAGTGGAACTGAGGGAAGCTCGCTTAGGAGAGCTGCTCCTTCTGTTTTTCAGGTTTTGGAAGCATACATGCCCTGTTGGACAGTTTATGGTTCACTTTAGCCTTTTTGCTGCCTAGTGAGGCTCTACTTAACTGAGATATTTGTAGCCACAGGCATTCTTAAATTTGAGTTTATTTTCATTAAGTGTGCAGAAAACAAATATATGAGCTTCCACCTTGCTTAAACTCCAGACACATCTCCCTAGTTACCATGGAATGCATTTAATCAAGGTCTTTGTATGGTATGTACAGCTGTCTAGGAATTAATATGCTTCTTCAGACAAATATATAATTTCATTAGGAACACAGACCATGAACGAGCTCAAAATTCTTTGCATTGCTAAGAGTTTTTCCATGGGGTCTTCTACAGAAAGGTCTGTTTCCTAGTGTTAGCCATGCCATGCAAGATCTAGCTCCAGAGACGAAACCACATTAGTGTAGCAGCATGCTTGAGTTGCTGAACTCTGCTAAGTATCTGTGTTCATGCTGATAACTTAGTCCTGGATCCAGTTTTGTTTGGAAAGATTGTATGGATCAATCATTAAAGCTTTTATCTACTTCTAGCAGAAGCAGGAGAAGGGGGTAAAGGCTGGCATGTAATTTCTCACTCTTTAGTGTCAATGCAACCAGGGCTTGTTCTGTATGAAATTTTTACAAGAACAGGTAGTGATAGGACAGGGGGGAATGGCTTTAAACTGAAAGAGAGTAGATTTAGGTCAGTTATAAGGAAGACTTTCTTTACTGTGAGGGTGGTGGGGCGGTGGAACATGTTACCCAGAGAAGTTGTGGATGCCCCATCTCTGGAAGTGTTTGAGGTCGAGTTGGGCAGTGCTCTGAGCAACCTGCTGTAGTGGAAAGTGTCCCTGCCCATGGCAGGCAGGTTGGAACTGGGTGATCTTTAAGGTCCCTTCCAACCCAAACCATGTGATGATTCTATGAAAAACAGAATTGCACCATTTGACTTGTGAGCAGATTTCATGATGTTGCAGTTTGGTGTGCACACACTACTGTATCTACTATTCCAAATTTTTCTCTATTTGGAAGTTATTTTATTTTGAACTTCTTAGGTGGTGGTGGGTTTATTTTCCCTGTAATTTTATTGATCTTCAGTGTCTTAAGTCATGTGATCATGTGATTTTGATACAGCGTGCTGTGAAAGCTGAGCATTTTTTGCATTTTGCTTTTAAGAAATGTATGTATGTGGTCTTGCGTGAGGTTTACACAAAGAAAATACCTGCATCCAAGCCCTTTGCAGTGAGCAGGGATATGTTCAACCTGTTCCAGTGTTTCACCACCCTCATAATAAAAATATCTTCCTTATATCTAATCTGATTCTACCCTCATTTTGTTTAAAACCATTACCCCCTGTCATATCAAAGTATTGCTTTTGGCTTCTCTTGATTTTTTAAGTGGGGCTTGTTTGGTTTTGTATACTGATTTTGTTGGTGTTCTGAACATTAAACCTCTGCTCAGCAGTGGTGGCTTTTTTTTGGGTAAGCCTGGGTTGCCTTTCAATTAGACACTAAAGTGAGGCAGGGTTGTGTGTATGGTTTCATGTGTATTACTTATACTGTATAAACTATTTAGATTGTGGATAGTTTTCCATTTTGCCATGAAACTTCTTGGGAAAATACATTTCTTTTTCATTAATTCCAGCTATAAATAAAATAGTGGAGAAACAGATAGAGATGGGTGTAATGTTTCCTGTTGTGATCTTTGAAACAGGATGGATGAATGAGTCATTCATTTAAGTAGTAATGCTGATAATGAAGGCTTCAAGGAAGATATTAAATTCTGTCATTGTGATCTGCCTGTGCTCGGGCTCTGGATCCTGAAAATGACACTCCCAGACTGTCCAGGTCTGCTGCAACACAGCCTGCTCTGGCAGTTGCCTGCTGATGCTTTGCCTGTTGACCCCTTTTACCATCAGAGATTCTGAAAGCCAGACTATTACTGTGCAAAGTGGAGAGTCCTGATGTCTCTGGCAGTGATGCTGAAATGTGTGCAGCCTCACTTGCTGGGGAGAAGGCAGGGCTGCTGCTCTTAAGAAGGAAGCAGAGAGTGACTGACTTTTTAAAATAAATGCTTCTTTTTTATGTTTGTGTGCCCACCGCAAGAGTTTTGGTGTGTTTTGCATGCTACTGATGTTATAGTACATGTGGTTGCTGCTTGTTTTCAGCTGATGTCTCTGCTGCTCTTTTTCTTCTCACGACTGAGTATCAGTTTCTGCCCTTGTCTGATCTACAATTTCCACCCCCTGTAACTTATGCCTCCCACTTTTTCTCACAGAAAAATAATGAGTTCTACTGATTATTTTCCTTATTTCTTCCCACTCCCTCAGCACCAAGCCTCACTAGCCTTCCCACTCCAGGAAGGGGGAAATGAAAATAGCAACAGAATTAGTAATTCTTCTGTGGCAGACTCTTATTAGCTACTGTCAGTACTCTGCCATAACTCAAATTCCTGGGGAGAAGGGTTAAAATCCAAGTAGTTGCTGTATATCTTGCTGCACAGGAGTTTAATAACACACCAGTTTTCAGTTTTCAGTTGCATGGAGCTACTGAGGGAAGTCTTAAATACAATTTTCTTATGACTATGTTAGCAAAGAGGAGCCAAACCACCTTCTTTGAAAAAACAAATGCTCTTTAGATGATCACTGCTTGCAGTTAGAAAAAAATAAAGTACAAAAAGCCAAAAAATTTTATTAGCTTAGGCAACAGATTTGTTGCATTTATATGTCTGAGTTATTTAGAGTACTTTTCTCTAGAACAGCAGTTAAAGTAGACCCCACATTCTTGCTCTATTTAAAGCAATTTTCACAAATTTAAACTGATAATACCAGGTCCATTTTGTTTCCGTAATAAAATGTTTATAGCAAGTATGAAATACTCCATCTAAGCCTGATTTTCAGCTGAAATCAGGTATGACAGAGACTGTCAAATTCAATGTGTTCTGTCTGGTTAGCAGTGATTTGGGGTGGTTTTCATTTGTTTGAGTTTTGGTGTTGTTTTTTGTTTGTTTTGTTGGTTGATTGGTTTGGTTTGTGGGGTTTTTTTTTTGTATTTGCTAAACAGAACTCTGACATTTCCTGGAAAAGGGCTGGGATGAATTTTTGATAGAGCATAAAAATCCGCATGAGCAAACATGGCTTAACACTAATTCACGGCATGCTGAAGCCAGAGATGGCATCCATGGTGCTGGAACAATGTTTTTCACCACTAGGATTTGCCTCCTGTCTGTTCTTTCATATCACTTCAATCTCTCACAATGAAAGCCATGAACAACAAATGCTATTTTACACATGCTGCAAAGCTTCCTGGTTCATCTCCAGTGGTTGTTGTGAATCAAAGTCTAAGCTTGTCTCCAGGGCCACCTCCACCTTCCCCATCTTGAAAGGCCTGGGGGGATGTGGATTTTTTTCATAATACCACTTTGCATGCTGCCTGCTTTTAATACACTGGTTGCTAAGGCTCTGCTTCTCAGGTGCTGTGATCTTGCTTCTTTCCTGTAGACAAGCAGGTGGATTGCTAATGATTGCCTGAATTCAGATCCCAGGTGAAACTCAGAAGGTGCAACCATGCACCATGGTCCTGAGAGTGGTTTGATGCAAGTGTGTAAGGGATAAGGTGACCATAGCAGTGACAGGAAAATTGTTCTCAGACAAGAACTAGCAAAGCTGGTAAAGTTTTGAACCATGAGAGTGCAGGAAACAGTGCTTTTTTCTGTTGGCTCAGTGGTCTCGAAAATGATACATTCCTTCCTACTTCAGCAAAGTGAATGTTTTGATTAATCTGGATGGTCTTACAATGGAAATGTAGTCTGATTATTTATTGTGGAAAATATATCGGCTCTTTCTCTACATAAAGTAATTTTGACTTGGATGGAAGTTATTTTTCTTTTAGATGATAAGAAAGCATTTCTCTCTCTTCACACCACTGGTTGACCTATCTATTGAGTTTAATTCTCCTTTAACAAGATTTTTCTATAAATTGGAAAAATTTTCCTGAAAACACCCCCACCCAGGTCTCCATTTACTGGAATATCTTCCTCAGAATTCCTCATCCTCATCCCTTTTGCATACCTTTGTATTTTTTGAGATTCATTTGCCTCATTTTGCAAAGTGTCAGTCACAGATTCTCCTTCTTACTTTGTTCTTTCTTTTGGCTGATCATTTTGCTTTCTGTTCTCTCACGATTACTCACTTACTCTTCTGTGAGCTCTGCTGCTTACCTGCCTCCCTTGTCTGTTTTTCAGGGATGAGAGCAGACCTCATTGCTCTCTACGACTACCCAAAAGGAGGTTGTAGCAAAGTGGTCTCTTCTCCCAGGTAACAAGCAGTAGAACGAGAGGAACTGGCCTCAGGTTGCACCAGGGAAAGTTTTAGACAGGATATTGGGAGAAGTTTCTTCACTGAAAGGGTGGTCAGGCAGTGGAACAGGCTGTCCAGTGAAGTGGTTGAGTCTCCATCTCTGAAGGTATTTAAAAGACATAGAGCTATTGCACATAGAGACATGTTTTAGTGGTGGAGTTGGCAGTGATGGGTTAATGGTTGGACTTGGTGTTCTTAATGATCTTTTCCAACATAAATGATTCTGTGATTCAGTGATTTGCAGGCATCTTTGTTCTTCTTTCCTTCCATTTTGCATTTTAATTTCTCAGGGTGTTTGGAGAACTCCAAATTTCTCCTTCAAGCTTTATTCTTCTGTGTAAATGATTTTGCTTTTGTGTCCTGACTTCATGGCCAAAAGTTTTCCATTCATCTCATCTAGGTATGCACTGTCGAAATCTTTTTTTTTTTTTTTGCCAGATTTGCAAGTTTTCAGTATATCTGGCCTTAACTCTAGTTTCATATGATTTCATTACCCATCCAGATTAAGCCTTCTTCCTTATCTCTGCCATTAGTTTGGGAATACTTTCTTTGGTGGAACTTAAATTGCATTTCTTACATGTGCATATTCCAGAGCATGCTCACCATAACGTGTTTTAATGGTCTTCTCATTGTGTCCCATCTTCTGCTGCCTCTGAAACCATTCAAATAATTTTTCCTGCTCATACCTCTAAGTGTAAAAACACTAAAAAAAGAAAAAAATAGCTCCCAGGAACCTCTCCCACCTTTAAACTGAAATCTCCATTGTGTTTCTGCATTGTTGACGTTCACTGTTTTACCAGTGAGCTTTAGTTAAGGCTAAAAATGTACTAAAATAAACTTTTATAGGGTTTATTTCCCAAACATGGTTTATGTGAAGGGTTGAGTTCTTTCATTCCTCTCCACTGGAATAACCTTGCTCTAAAGTTGCAATAATAAAAGTTCATAAATAGCTGGAGGGAGTAGGGAGTTGCATCTACCTTCAGATTTCTGTAATGGTGGCTGCTGTCTCTGGGAACACTATGTTCTCCATACATTCATTAGTGGGAAATGCACAGATTTAGTATACAATTTACTGGATGTGCTTAGAAAAAGCACTTTGAGGGAGAAAAGGTACAAAAATTACTAGAGCACGTAGCTTTGATGCACTGTTTCTCTATGCAGAAAGATAAATCCTTCAGGATTCACTGGATAGGCCCAGATTTCTCTGCTCTTGTTCTTTGGCTTGGCGGATTTTTTTGCTACACTATTACAGTGAATATTGCTTTTTCTTTGAAAGGATTGTGCTTTTTTTTTCTAGCCAGCAATCTCATTTCCCATGACATTTTAAATATTTAATAGAGCACTTGGTCTGTAGAAAGAACTATTTGCATTGTCTTTGTGTTCTTACATGATGACTGAGGAGATTGACAAAGCAGTACTTTGTGTAATATCTATACTTATTTCCCAAACAGAAGAGGATAGATGTTTTCAATTTAGCGTAGAATTCCCTACAGTACTTATCAGGCTTTACAGTCTTAACATTTTTAATCAGTTGTAAAAGATCCTCTTACTCTCTGATTTATATAATAGACCTTAGTTTTTCTATTTTTACTTCATTTGACTTCAGAATGTTTCCAATGCTATAAAAAATTGACATTTTGTTAATATTACTTTCATCTTTAATTTTTCCATGTATCAATGTTGATAACAGTATCACTATTTAAACAGTGACTTTTAAAGACAGAAAGGATTAGTCGTAAACCAAAAGAGATACAACATTTAATATCATGCATAGGACCAAAATTTTCCTCAAAATCTTGTTGACTAAACTTCAAGGGACTAATGACTCGTCATGTGTATTGAATTCTCCAGCTGCTGGAAGGCTTTTAATGTTTTCCAGGGAATACTGGGGACTCTTTGTCTCTCTTCCCTCTTGAGAGAAATTATGGGAGGAATTTGGAGTTATACAAAACTTCCCTGGCATTCCCAGAAGTTCATGTTTTGCAGTAGTCTAACAATCACTGTACTAATGGGAAAAATAGTTTCTTGCTTCCTGGTTTCCATTCAGTTTCAAGCACCTTTTTTGCCCACTGATGGTGTTTCCTCCTGTCCAGTGGGTGACACTGGCCAAGGGCTGTGGCTCCACTGAAAACAGACACAGGGCACAGTGGTCAGGCTGGTGGCACAGTGGATCAGGACTGAAATCCACCTGATAGAGAAGAGCCAGGTTGCCTGCACAATGAAACTGCTGCATTTTGCATCTGCAACTTAAAAACACAGATCAATCTGTTATTTGTGCCTGACCAGCAAAATAAATGTCAGTCCCAGCTAAGGCAGAAATCTTGGAAGGAGCACATCTTCTTTAACAGCTATCCTTCCGGAAATTTTGGGGCTAATTCACATTATAAACCTGATTTTTTGCTCTCAGAAGTAGCAAGAATATTAAGGTATAGGCAATTGCTTCAGTATTGGGAGTTTGGGTTAACTAAGTAAAAAAAATTGCCTTAATTTTAGTGTTTCAGAGCGCTGCTGTGTTTGTCAGGAAGGTTTGGAAACTCATCTTGTATCCATTTTTTTGTAGTGGAAATAGGGGAACCGTCACTGGTAGGCTTTAATTACTTGTTGTATGTGTTTCAACTAGCTTGAAAACTGCTGTCTCTGATTGCTGGGTTTTTTTCAGGTCATCCAAACAGGAGGCTGAATATAAATACATGTGGCTCCTAATTATACCTGTTCTCTCCAGCTAAGTCTTACTAGTGTCCTTGCCTGCTCATGAAGCTCTATCAAGACAGATGAGCAAAGAGGGAATTACTTTCAAGGACTTTAAACAAGTACACACCTGTAGAATGATACATAATGTGCCTGGCTGGTCCTTTGAGAACCTTGGGTCACTGGTTTGTCATTGCTATGCACTCTTCTGGAAATCTGTAAACTCAGGGTGACTTGCAATGAAGATATTAATACTAATACTTCAAATCATTGAGTGGGGAAATGAAGGATTGTGTTGTTTTCTAAAGATAAACTTTGCACTTAAAATGCTGTTACTCCTCCATTCATACTCCTTCAAAAGATTTTATTTCTTTGTTCCATATTAGAAACTTTTCTGCAGAGCCAGACTTTTTGGGTACTGGGGAGAAGCATTGTTTCACAGATGCCATTAAATTTGGGACAAAGATTTTAAGAGCCATAAGGCATAAATCTCTACAACAGATTTAATAGAGAGCCTTGTAACAAGAGGCTAGTGCACAATCTGGCCAGTTGGCAGTGAAAAAGGGAAAATTTGCTTAAGAGTAAGGGGAAGAGCATTTTAGCTTGGAACAACTCAGTAGATGATGCAGTTGCTAGGAAATGTCTTTCATTTCTGGAAAAAGTCTTGAGGTGAAAGCTAATCAATAAAGCAGATCCAGTGTGATGTCATTTGTCGCCATGGTTTCTGAAGTTAAAAGTCTGTTATCTGCAAATAATATTGATGGTTGCTATGCAGTTGAATCTTTTCATATTGTTGTTTTACCATTATTAAGCACTTTAATCTTAGCTAAAGCTTCAAAGAGTAGATCACTTAGTAGTTTAAGTGTTTTAATAGATGGGCTTCTATTACAACCCTAAAATATCTTGAATTTTGCTACTTAATAAACAACAGGCATCATCAGGGAGTGAACAAGGTTAACATTTTGGTGATTAAATCTCCACAAAGCAGTTGACATTTTCTAGTAAATTAATCTGCAAATTAAATATCTCTGTGGAATTAGTGATATGACTCATTACATGGCAGATCATGTAAAGAAAGGGGAAAGCAGTCAATCCTCTGGGTGAGAAGGCAGACAAATGCATAAAGCTCTAAGTGGCTCAAAAGCCATCACGGCTTCTTGAACAATGGTCTTGTGTTTCATGTATCTTTCACTATGGGATTGTACCTCTTTATTATATTTTGCTTTTGCTAGAAAATATTTTGTAGCACCTTATACTAAGCATCAGACAGCTGAACATGCTGAAAAGGAAATGAGACTTATTTTTCCTGATAGTTGTTAAGATGAAGAGAAAGCATTCTCAGATCAGATCCTTCAAATCAAACAACTTGTTTTTTAATATTCGATGGAGAATATGTTAGTTTCAGTAGAACGCTTTGTATTCTTTGCTTGATTTAGTGTTATCTATTTGCAATCCTTTTTCTTCATAATTTGAGTTTTTGAAAGCATTTGGGGGGAGGGAAGAATGAAAAAGACATGAGGAGAGGAAAGGAAGTTAAAAATCAGATGATGGCCTGATGAATTCTAGGGTTTGTACATCCTCAGAGTGACATTTGCCATATTGTCTTTTTTGCTCTTTTCCCCCAAAGTATTCCTTCTCCTCCCCTTCAATTTCCACTGTTCTCTGCCTTAACAACACATTTCTTTAGAAAGTATTTTGCCACCTTCTTTCTTGTCTTCTTCACACATCTCTCCTCTGTGTGGTGACTTTGACTATCACCTTTCTTTCAAATAGAGAAGTAATTGCTTCCCTAGTCCTACTTGTCCCCTTAATATAGTGAGTGAACTGTCAAGGGTGCGCCCCCAGTGGGAGAACCCGAGGAAGGTGTCACCAGGAAAAGGGATGCATCCGGCCAAAATCCTGCTCCTGCAAAGTGGGCAGGGGTGTTCTGGATAACTTCTCTCCTGGAACTCCTCTAGAAATTCCCTGTTGGCTGTGAAGAAGTGAAATTGGAGCTTTCAAGTGTATCCTTAGAGCAGGGCTACTGAGAGCAGGCAGATGGAGGAGATGTGTCTGCTTGATGATGATAGTAGGTGTCAAGTTAACAATCTGAAAAGGAAACTAGCAGTGCAGCAGTACTTCTTACCAAAATTTTTAAAGAGAGGGAGGAGAAAAAATGGAAACAAAAAAAAAAAAGAAACAAAAAAGAAAGACAGCATGGAAAAGGAGATACAAATCAGTATTGCTGAGTGGCAGGAGCTCTAAAAGACTATCTGATGCTAAATCTGTAAAGTGGTGCTGTTGAGTGGAATTATCTAAAGAAGTATTTCACTATTTAGCTGTCATAAAGAAAAAGCATTTACTTCAGATGCCATATGCCAACTGTGCAATCAGACTTCCAGTCATACATCGTGTGTGTTCTAAAGCTGGGGGACAAGTCTCAGCCATTTGAAGTTGTTCTTGCCTGACACTTGCTTTTACAATACTGGATATTCTGTTGCTTGCACTGTTGTGAAAGTTGTGTTGTTTGGGATAGCACACTTTTATTTCTTGAGATTTTTTTATCTTAGGGGTATTTGGTTTCTTTGTCTTTTGAGGTTTTTTACCCTTAAGGACAAACTAAACTGTCAGACCTTTTTTGGTGCTCTTTCATGTTGTTAAGCTGTCCAATTTATAAAAGACTAAAAGAAACACTAAGAAAATATGCCCGTTTTACCTGTTTTTTGAGAGAAACCTTGGTACTTTGTACTAGTGAACAAATTGATAAAACACACAGTAGTGGGAAGTCTCAGTTAGCTTTAACGAAAGGTGTTGGGGCTTGTTGGGGGTGCAAATTAAATACCGAGGGACGGATTTCCTGTTCAAGTCCAATTTATTATCCAGATGTAAGCGTCAGTCTCACTTAGTGAACAAAAAATCATCCATTACAGACAATCACCAGATGTCTCTCTAGCATGACAGATATAACTTTCTGGACTAATAGAAAACTGAAACATATTTTGTTTTTACTTATTGACCTATCATCTTAACCTTATTCTACGGCAATGAATAATTCTTAGCCAATGTCTTAACACTTCTATTTTCTAAACTCTTTACTATCTTTTCCCATATGATTTTTTACCTACTTAAATCACCTTTCACCTTTAACTTACAAAACTACAAGTCTATAACTGTTTATTCATTGTCTGTATATACTTCTTTCATCAACCCAAGCACCACCCAGGGCCTCAGGTTAAACCCACTAGATTCTGTGGGAGTTTCTACTTTTCGATTTCCTACAGAAAGGCTTTCTTAATTTGTGAATCTCCACTGTTTTTCTTAGGGCAAATATTTATACCAACAGCCTTTGCCAGACACAGAGTGTGGGTGATAAGCAGGCATGCCAGTCTAAGTACCCTCTCTTTAAGGGAAAGGGAGAGTCTGCAGAGCCACCATGGCCTGGCTGGGTTGCACGCAGCCTTTTGAGCTGCTCCTTTGCACATGGGGCACTGGATGGCTTAACACAGATTTGGAGGAGGTTTTCAAGCCCAATATGGAAATTAAAAACATGTAACAACAAAAGCATTTAGTGATAGTACCCTGGAGATAAAGCAACCTGGAATAAGGAGCTGACAGGTATAGCTACAAGTCTTTGAAATGTACGATATAGTTATATGAGAGTAGTTGATGAAATTTATTTCAGGCCTGTTGATAGTTCTGAATGTAGTAGCTGATGCAGTTATTGCAGCTGAGAGGTGACCAGTAAGACTAAGAAAAATACAGATATTTAACCCAATTGTATACTTCAGCTACTGTTCATGTTATTTAAACAAAAATCTCAGAACTTGCTGCTGAACGTTTACTTTAATTTACAAAAATCTTGAAAAAAAAGGAGTAAAAAAATCTGAAGTTTGGAAATCACTTTAGATTTATTAAAGCAATTTTCATTTCATTTTATGTTGGTATGATTCAGCTAAGCTCTTCTCTGGAGCTTTTATATCTTTAGTTGAGGTCTTGGGTCAGTCATGCTGCAAATAATCTCTTTTTATGAGTAGACTCAAGGCATGTTTACTTTCTGTACACTGATTTAGAAAGAGAAAGTTAAATCCCAATCCAAATCCAAACAAGTACTTGTTCTTGTAATAATTGCAGAATGTTTTTTCTTATGTAAGAGGAGATAAATGCACAATTTTATTTTTCATAATGTATTGCAGAAAACAAAAAAGTGCTTGTTGCTTGAACATTTTGTGGAAAACCCAATTTTCACCCAATTTTAAAATTATCTCCACAAAAAAAAAATCCTCTACCCCAAGCCCCCAACAGCCTAGTAGAGAAACCCTCTGCAGACCAAGAAAAGAAATTGTTTGTGGATTTTGTACCTTGTACTGATATAAGTTCATTTCTTAGAAGAGGAATTTTCTTTTCCCAGCATAAGTGCAGGTACAGGTTCATATCTTGCTTGCCTGAAGTCCCTGTAAGAAACTAATCCCCAGTTTGTCATCATTTGGGGGAGATCAGTCAGATATTCGTGCACTCAAAGGGGTTCTAAGGATATTTTTGTACATACTTAAGATGCTTTCAACAGTTGCCTTTTTCTGACACCTCATAAACCACCCCTACAACCAGATACAAGAATTGCCAGCATTTTAAATCCCAAGGATCCCTTCCTGTATAGGGCAGAATTATTTTTTGTCTAGTCAGTACAATATTTTTATACAAATTTTTTTCAAAGCCATTCTAGATGGGAATCAATTCCAGGCGATTTTTGGAATAGGCCAAACAAAACACACAGTGCATGGCCACTGACAAATCTGTAGGTGTTTTCTGCTTGAGTTTAAATATCTGCACACTGATCAAGCTCAGCTGGAGTGCACTGCTCTGAACACCTCAGACTGAGGAAGGCACGATGATATTGCCCACCCTACTTTTGGCAAGTGTTGCATTTTGTTTGCCAATTTTGTGGTACTGTTTGTTCCCCGTTCTGGTCTTTTTTCCCTCCACTGCTCAGTCAGTGAATTTTCTTTTGCCTTACTTTAATCTGCTACCTGCTATTACCTCCTTCAGCCACATCTGCTTCCCCTCACCCTTTATGTCCACTGAAACTTTGTGATCTGTACAAATCTTCCCATCCCCCTTCTCTGCTTTGCCGTTTCTGAACGTTATTATAGATCATCTTGTTCACATCCAGCATGAAATGAGTTCTGTTGGCAGAAAGATACAGCAGCTTTACTGAATGTGCTCAAGTTGCCTGAGATTACTTGATAAAAAAGAAATTGCAATTTCTGATAGGTAATGCTTTCAGATGTTAAGCCTGGGACAGCCATGGGGCAGAAAACTCCTTACTAAAGGCAGATTCCCTCCTATTTATCAGAAGCTCAAAACACCATTTTTATGATATGAAACCTGGCTTGCTTTTACCACAGTGTCAGTGCAATTTGTCACTGTATTCCTTACATATTAAAAAAGAAATTAAATATGGCTTTATTTATTTGTTTTCATTTGAAGATAAAAACTTCACATCCTGAACAGAAAAATCCTTTGTGTTGTAGAGTTACAGACAGGAAAGACAATGAAGTATATCTTAGTATATATTCAGTGTTTATTTTTACATTGAAAGCTATTACTGTCTCTTCCTGGTATTTTTGCTGCAATAACAAGGTAGAAATGTTTTATTACACAAATTATATACTTAGAGCACAGTGTTTTAAAATTGCCTGTACAAAAGAGACTTTTAGTTAATCCAAATAGGCATCTGGAAATTGGTTTGAATGCAATCTGCTAATGGTCACAGCAATTTGCATGGGAGCAGGTTTAATGTAAATCTAGGCACTGTTTAGTTATGTTTTTATAAAAGTTGGACATGAGGAATGAAAAAATGCTATAGTAAATGGGGAATAAAATCAAAAGCTAAATGCTTAAGGCATTTTTTTAGAATTCTAGAGTCAGTTATCTAATGAACTTGTGTTTTGATGAGATGTGGCACTTTAATTCCCTTTGAAACAAAAATAGCGGAGACCTAGAGCTGATCTTTTGTCACTTTTCAAGCACTAACAATTATTAGTGTTAATACTCCTATTGACATCAATGGGAGGAAGAAGTGTGAGGAAATATTAAGACTGTAGGCAAATAAATGTCTTGTATAATTATTCTGTTCTTAGCATCTTGCATTGCAATAAGTAGCTTAAGCTTTTCAATGCTGATAGCAAATACAACTTCCATCATAAAGCTTCCTTCATCTGAACCCATCAGATTATGACATTTAGTCTCCCTGTTTAGTGAGGAAGAGTGGAAGCCACTTGCTATAAAATGTCTGAGGTCAACTGATTTCTTTTTGCTCATAAAGTGTAGCTCTTGCACAGATGGTTGAGAAGGTGCAGAATACTATAGTCAAACTGTGTTTCATTGTTTCTCTATGCCTTGGAATTTAAAGAGATTTTAGGATGTATGGCAGTAGCTTTCCCTGCACAATCAGGTTGCTATGGTAAACCTATTATTCTATACAAAGAAAGAGTATGTTTAGTAAAATGCTGATCCCTTTTCAGTATAACATAAGCTTCAAATTACTTTCAAATAATTGAATTTGTTTAGTAAGTATCTTATCACAATAGCTGAGAGGAAGTCACAGAATAAGGTGTGGCTTCTGATATTTCAGTAGCAGACACATCCTATATAGTTAGCTGTTGAGAAGAAATTGGACTTTAATTCTTTGTTAAATTATCTCCTTAGAGGGAGCCCACTTTCCACAATCTAATCGAAATCTCACTACTTCAAAATCAAACTACTTTTGGAGGCAAAATAGTTTTATAACCAGTACAAAGTTCCAGTCATTTAGTGACACCACTAAATTAATTTCTCATGCTGACCTTGTAACATTTGTAAAAGTAAAGGAACTAATAATTTGAGTATCAATTTCAGCAGCAGTGTACTAAGCTACTGTAATTGTATCTTTGAATATTTAAAAGTAAAGAAATAGCTCAAAGAAATCCTTTTCCGGAGCACTTGCTGACTGAGGCTTCTGTCTATTTTCAAGACACTTTCAATTCTGCTGACTTCTGCAGTCAGATGATCTAAATTGTACCCTGAACTTAGGTGGGAGCCATGCAAAATAGAATATGAGGAACAGATTGAGAAAGTAGGGTCTAACTTCCCTTTGATCTTGCATCTCTTACATGACAAAAATGTGCCTGATCTGCCTAGGGATGAGCTTCCCTCGGTTTTTCTGCTGGTAAAACTGTTACACATTAACTAAAATGGATAAATATTATGTGCAGCAGTGACTGAGAGGAGTCTGTTCCCATTGCAGCACAAGGGACCAGCCACTGGACTCTGACTTATTAAATTAAGCATTACAGAAGATAATGCTTAGTTACAGAACATGCAGGATCCTCATTATAGGACCTTCCTTTGCTCATTCCTCTGGAGGATTTTCCATCTCTTATGACTCCTCTAGTCAAATCAGCTTGCTTAAAATTATTTTACCATTCAGGCATCCTTATTATAGAAGTGGCTGGCCAGGAGACCACTGCCAAAGGTTCTTCTTTTGTTTATGTTATAGTCTCCACAAGAGGTGGGTCCTGTTCATCAGATAACATCAGCCTACAGGTTACTGACTGCTCCTTGGGACAGGGTGATGTGGCATTGTTGTAAAAGTGATCAGGTTGCCTAAGGTGAATGCATAAAAAGAGACAAATTAGACCCAATAAAATTCTCTGAAAATTTAAGCACTAAGGATTTTTTTTCCCCAACTTCTAATGTGGCAGTCCTTAACAAATAATTATAGCTTAGAGAATGCAGGCAAATAACATCATTTCTTCTGTACACAGTCATATCTTAAATTTTGACATGGTTATAAAACACAGTTCTATTTTGTGATGTGGGAGATGCACTTCGTATAAGAAGTTTCTTTCTGGAACAAGCATTGTCATAGAGTTGCCAATGCAACATTTTTTTTAAACTATGCATATAATAACAGTATTAAGTAGTATTTCCTCTAATTCTCTTTCTCAGGATGTCTTTTCTAAAATTCTTACACTCCATGTCCTTCTAGGTTGAATCCTGGGGCATAAAATGTCAGCTCAGAAGTGCAATGTACACTGAGGCTTGGGAAGATGAAGGGTATAGAAGTTATAAAATGAGCTCGAAATTTTTTTTTCATGAATAATAACATCTCTCCCTAATCCAACTCAATTAGGCTTTCTTTAAAAAAAAAAAAACAAAAAACAAAAAACCAAAAACAACCAAACCAAACCAAACAAAAAAAAACAAAACAAAACAAAAACAAGGAAAAAAAACAACAAACAAAAAAATCAAACCCCCACAAACAAATATAAAAAATTAGGAAGAAGTTAAGAAGTGGGGAAAAGAAGAATATTAATACTTATCTGTCAGTATCTTACCTTAAAAGGTTTTATTGGCATGGCAGTTAGAAAATCTCCACTAAGGTTTTCATGAACAGTGCTTTTCCTTTCAATAAAATATTTCAAAAAATGCTGAAAAAAATTAGTGCAGTGTGTTGTGAACTGTCTGGTTGCACAATGAAAGGCTGCACTTGAAGGATATTTTTACTTTCTAGCAATACTGTAAATTATGGGGTTGCAGTCTGTAGAGCAGTGATGAGGCCCAAGTTGAGTTTCACTGATGCTGTGAATAAATGAAATCACTAAGAGAAGATTTTCAGCATCCTAGTCTATGTCTCTGGTGTCGATTTTTTACACACAATGTCCTTTCCCAAGCCCATCAAATGCATGAGTTTGATCCATGGTTTGTGTTGTATTTAGAATGTTCTCACACCGGAATTGCATAAAACAATTAAAAAACATACAGAGTCAAACTTCTAGAAGTTAGGGTCCACTAGGTGAACTGAGTTTGTCTCAGATGTGTGAAATGTATGACTGTCCTGGATGTTAATTTTTTTCACATCTGGCCATTTAGTACTCACAGCTCTTATGATTTTGGGGTGAAGATCTGTGAGAGCTTGGATAAATCTATTGTCCTTTTAAGCTCTGGGGAGATCTATTACATAATATATTATTATGTAAATAATTTGATGACAGAGGTTGTGCTTATTTCCTCAGATCTAGACAAGAAAAATTATAGGGATTTTTGCTTTCAAATAATTTGACAGAATATTTGAGGAATTATTTTTCTACATGGATAGAGAGTATCTTAGATAGCTCTGTGCATAGACTATTTAATTCTGATCACATTCGTCTTGGTGTTTCTGAGGTATGTGCTAAATATTTTAGATCGATTATAGAGGTTAATTATGCAGATAAGCATGGGCCAACTCAGTTATGCTAAGTTCAGATATGAAAAACATGCCATGCCAGTGATTGCTTATTGTTGCTGTTCCCACTAAGATTATAACAGTGATACTTTCCATCTGGTTGCCATGGAAGAGGAATAGTTTTCTTCTGCTATGTTTTTGTTTAGTTGGTTGGTTGGTTTTTAATTATGTTTATGTGCTATTATTTAATTAATACTGTGTGACTTGTAGCTTGTCATTGGGGGTAGGATGTAGCACAAATTTAAGGTTTTATTCAATTTATTTTGCTTTACTGTAATCATTACTCTTAACACTTATTTATTCTTACAGGGAGATGTGAATGTGGCCAATGCACTTGTTTTCCTCCAGGAGACAACAGAGTTCATGGCAAAAACTGTGAATGTGATGATCGACAGTGTGAAAATGCAGATGGTGATGTCTGTGGGGGTATGTGTTCACTTATATACCACATAACATAACATAGCATAATTTAACAACATAACAGAACTAAATCTTGGCAGTATATAGATTTCTCTTCCCCTTGATTTTATAGTGTAATGTCACTATAGAAAATTTTCATCATTGATTAATAAGATGGCAGATTTTTGTAAGAAACAAGCGCTAGAACTACTGAATATATTGGAGAATATTTATTTTAAGAGTTCAGGAATATTAACACATAAATGAAAGTGCTGTAGTATATCCTAAATTCCATCAGTGTTCATTAGAGAAGAGTACAAACACTTAAACATTGGGTAACTTTATGTTGTATTTAGTACAACCCTATTGAGGGTGTTGTGATAAACCTAAAGGTACTAATGACCAGAAAAACTTTTAAATATTTCATATGCACAGACAGTGATATGCCTGCTTTCTAAGAAAGTAGCAAAATATGTTATGAAAGAATTTAAATGCTTGAGAGACACTGTCATAGTAACTGTAAATGCAGATGGTTTATTTTAATGTTGACAGTGAAAACCTTACCTTGTGATATTTCAGTAAAGTATGTTGATGTTCAGCAGTATTTTGAGGTAGTTTGGGATATGTTAGTGCATGCATACCACAAGGCATTTCATAAGCAGGTGAATAATATTTGCCCTAAATGCTTTCTTTCTAGACTTTATTTGCTTTATTTTTAAAATGACTCTTTGATTCTAAATATTAACAAAGTGGTTGGTATGAAAAATGACACATTGTATTTTATTCCTTGTATCTATGTAAGAAAAAGAAGCAGCCTGATCCTCATGTACATAAAAAATTCTGACTACAGGGAATATTTCTTCAAGGTGCCTGCTGTGCAGAATATAGACATGTACAGGAAATTTTGGTTTGAATGTCTAACCAGCCATAAAAATAGTTTACAACATTCAGAGTAATTCAATAATATAAGTGTGTTGAAAAAGAATAATTTGAGATTCAATTTTGTGTAAAGGACATGAAAGCACTGAAAAGCACTGAAAATGTTTCATAATTGTTAGAAATTAAATAGTTGGGAAACAGAATTCATCATCATCCATGCTACAAATATCTGTTTATATTGCTCGTATTTTACATTATTACATCTCCCTCTCTTACTTTTGGGTTTGCCCATGCTTCCATCTCAGCCTGAACTTTTTGAAATATCTTGCTGAACTGCTTATTCTTTCCTCTTTCCTTGTCCTCTTTTCGTTGCTATTTTTCTACCACTGTTGCTGCCTAGACAATCACAGTAAGGACATAAGCCCTTGCTAGTAAATCTGTCTTTGAAGCATTATGAGCTGGACTGTGTGGGGTCTGACAGTGAGCACTGGGTGCCTGTAAGCACAGAGAAGGAAGACCAATGTTTTCAGATTAAATGTATGCTGAAATGAGAAATGTGAATGACAACCTAAACTATTTGAATAAGAATTGTTACTGGCCTCCTCCAACCAGCAGAGACTGATTAATAGCTTGCTTTCCAGACCAGCTGTCCATGCAACGATAGAAAGACATGAGGCGAAAGCTGTGATAAATTAGGGTACAACTGAATGAGACCCTGTGGCCATGTTTCTGCATGATTGTAGTGAGTCATCTGCTTAAAAATTCAGCTGTCCATCAATGCAGTACCAAGAATAGAGACTTAATGTCTCCACAAAGACAGAGGTTGCAAGAGGACTCGGCATAGATTTCGCAGCACTCTGCTATTAGAAATTGATTCATATAATTATGGAATCACAGAATAGTTTGGGTTGAAGAGGACCTTTAAAGATCATTTAATCCAACCACCCCTGACATGGACAGGGAACATTTCACTAAGACCAGACTGCTCAGAGCCCCATCCAACCTGGCCTTGAACATTTTCTGGGATGGGAAATCCACATCTCTTGGCAACTTGTTGAAAGTCTCAACATCCTATTCATAAATAAATCTCTTCCTTATGTCCGGGCTAAACCCACTATCTTTCAGGTTAAGACCATTTTCCCTTGTTCTGCCACTATAGACCTTGGTAAAAAAATCTCTCCGTTACTTATACTCCCCCTTTAAAACAATGAAAGGCCACAGTAAGGTTTCTGCAGAGCCTCCTCTTCTCCAGGCTAAATTATCTCAGTGCTCTCTGCCATTCCTCATAAGAAGGGTGCTTCATCCCTCTGACTATTTTTGGGGGTATTTTCTGGACCTGCTCCAACATATTCACGTCTTTCTTGTACTAGGGACCCTGGAGCTGGACACAGTACTCCAGCAGGGGTTTCACCAGAGTGGAGCAGAGGGAGAGACTCACCTTCCTTGACCTGCTTTCCCAGGCTTTCCTTCATGTTCCACGTCCTTTGTCTGTGCCTCTGCACAGAGACTTAACATGCTAAGACTGGAGGAGATGTCTTGTGCAGCCTTTTTGAGATAGATATGTTCTACCTAATGGCCCATTCCCTACTGTTGAGGTTTTTTTGATTATGTAAGATTTTCCCAGGTATACTCCAGTGTTGATCCACAGAAGTATTTAACATCACATTTCCTTTGGCTTTACTTGGTTCTTTAGAGTATTTTATGCACAAGTTAAGTGGTTTTGGTGCACACACATGACCAGAGAATCACAGGTTTGTCAGCACGAGTTCTTGGCAAAGATGTGTCACTTTTTTACACCAGGCTTGATATTTACTTGTCCTGTATCCTGGTGAGACATATTTCTCTCTGCCCTCTGAGGTTATGGCTGTGCTACTTGCTGCAGATGTGTCCTGAGCTTTCAAGTGGTATTTGTTTTCTTTCTGTGTCCAGTCACGTTTTCCAGTGATTTCATCATTGGCCATTCCACCTCATGGATTTGGCTGCTGTCCTTTACAATTTTTTTCTCTTTCAGGACTGAGGGCAGACAGACAACAAGAACTCAGAACAGTAAAGATCAATTTGAAGTGGATTCCATAATGCTCTTAACTCCATTCACTTTGATTTGTTCTCTGGATGATTATTGGCCTAGCTATAAGATCTTGTCACAGCCAAGTAGCAGCCATTGAAGGAATGAAACAAAACCTTTGGGGTCCTCTGCATACTACAAGTTCCTGTAGAATTATGCTGATTAAAAACTCTGCAATAAGACTAAACCCAACAAAAAATGTAAGAAGTTGGTTGAAACTAGGAATGCTAGCAAAGACTTGAACTTGTAACAGGTGACTCATGACAAGACTCTTACGTATTTCTGGGGATGCACGCATTTGTATTACATCAGTGTATCATTCTGTGCTTCAAATACTGGGCCACCAATTAGAACATTAGCTTTTATAAGACCTTTTAATCTTTATTCATAGATGTCTGTACTATTCTCAACACTAAGAAACATCTAAGACCGATCATTCCAGTAAACCAGTTATTCCACTGGTGATGGTAGAATACTTTAAGTCTGATTTCTTTATTTGCAAGTGAGCAATTAATCTTTGATGACTTTTTAACTTATTGTTTTGGCCACAGCACATCAAAATGCAATCTTCACCAAAATACTATCCTAACACTGTAGGGAAACCAGCTGTGTCATGTCATATCAAAGAGTAAATACAGATTATCTTTTTTGTTTGTTTATACCAATGCCTTTTGGTAAAAGGCGTTCGTTATCACTAGTTTGAAATTCTGGTTATCTGGAGGAGTTGACTTATTCTTGGAGCAAATGCTGAGTTAATTAATATTTCCTTCCTTACTCAGGTTTGCCTTCACACCTCTCTTTTCTCTAAGAAAACATTGCAGCAAAAACTCTGCTTGAGACTTTATGGGAGGGGAAGCTAGTATTTCTTTAGGAAATCTGCAAGTAAATTAATTGTCACAACTCAGACACATCCTTTCATTGATTTCACTCACTCTCATTCTCACGCCCAAATACAAGCATCAAAGTGTCTGCATTTAATAGTGTGGTTAAGATTCCTTGTGTGTGACATAGAACGTGGACAACACCCATCAAGTTCTCGGTAGGTCTTTTTGTTTCCCTTTGACTGATGATAACAAACTGGTCTTTAAATACATCTTTTAGATATTTAGGACCCAAAAGTTAAAGTAATCCTTTTGACTCGCAGTTTTGCTTACTTTTATCTTGATGCCTTAAATGGCTACCTAAAAAGAGAGACTAGACAGGAACAAGGAAATAAAGGAGGTATTTATTTGAAAGGCCTTCAGAGGTACACTCCAGGGTCCAAAGGCTCCTGCCTCAGTGGATCCCAAGACAGACGACAGGTCACGAGTTCTTCACCCTTTTACAGGTTTGGTCCGTTTGCATATCAGCATAAATTTGCCAATTAAAACTTTAGCTAATGATGTAATTTCCCCAAGCTTGCCCCCCTCTCCCCAAGGTGATGGTTTACACTTTTGGGCCTAGGACAGTCTGTGTGTCCTTGGAGACCAAGCTAGAGAGGCTTTGTTGTGTCTATCTTAGCATAAGATCTAAGATAGACATAAGCATAGACCTAATGAGATACAAGAAACTTCAGAGTTACACTAGGCAGTACAGGATTTGAAAAAAATAAAAGTTAAAACCTAAGGCATCCATCTCTGTAAACTTCAGGCAAGGCTGGTGCCGGTTGTCTGTGGTTCCTGATTTTTGACATTCTTGGGACACTGCTGCCCTTGTTGGCGTTATGAGGAAAAGAATGACACAAGTTATGTGCTGCATCTGCACTGACATCTTTTGTTATTGACCACACAGTCTTCTGCCTAGAAGTCATCATGACATTCCTCATATAATTTATGACGAATTTTTAGTTTTATGAGAGTGCAGACTTTCTGATTTTGACAAAATATTACGTTCCTTAGTTTACTCCGTTGAATATTTTGATGGTTATCAATGTAGGTCCTTCATTTGACCTCATTCTGGTGTTTCTTCTGGTGCTTACTTACACATTTCCATCCATATATCATTTGCACCAGTATTAAGATTTCCTGTGTTATTCTCTATGAATTGCCAGGCAACAAGGGAAAATCTGGAGTTTATAAGGCATACATATACCTTGAGCCACATGTCCCAGCTTTCCAATGATTTAAACTTTTAAAACTTAGACAGAAACTTCCATATCACATTCTTATAATTAGTGATATACTCTAGAATAGCAGAGTCATCACCAGGATGTGCAATCGTAAAGCTCCCTTCAAAAGTCTGGTATAAGTCACCCCTAATTGCCATGTTCCTTTGAATATAAAATTTTCATTACTATCCAGCCAGGCTAAATAATTGGATTCAGAGGAAGTACTACCTTTTTTTCTTTTTTTTGGAATATAAGATAAGTAACAGAAAATGTAAAATCTTTTTTTTCAAATGAAAATTCTAGATCCATACTGCAGAAATCATGAATAACATTTGTTTTTGTCATCTGTTCAGCAAAGCTGAAGCATGATATTTCCAGATAGCATGTTCTTCTGAGGACCAGTAAGACCATAACCATAGAAATGAGCTGTGATTAATTATATGCTTCATTAAGCCAAGCTAAATATGGTACAGTTGCTATCAGACAATTGCTTCATTTCTTGTACTAATGTCGATCTGCAGGAACCGAAGTATATGACATTTGTGGAACTCTAATATATGTAGAAACCTAATTAGAAAAGAAAAATAATACCTGTCTATCTCCCAAACAAAGACAGGTTTTGGCACTGACTGGTCTGAGAATTCAAAAATACGATTCCTGATTCTACCCTGGCTTCTCCGACTACATGGCGCCTAATTTCAAAGTCTTCAGCCACCTAAATGAAAGCACCTTCTATCATCTGCGATTCCCAAGACTGGCTTTGCCTGACCCCAGCTTGGCTCCACAAGGACACAGGGGTGCCTGCCTGGCTGCTGCCATCGCAAAGATGTCCTTGATGCCCTAGGGCTTGTCCAATCGCACTGGGTGTTGGTTTTGTTGGGGTCATCCTCACCTAGAGGCACCAAAATGTTGGGGTTTTGTCTGCGGGGATGTTGCATTAAATAGTTGAGAGATGGAATTTTCTTATCTTTCTGTTTTATTATCCAGATAAGCACGTCAGTCTCATTAGGTTGTGAAACTTCGTTAACAATGGAGCGTCCATTACAGACAATCACCAGATGTCTCTCTAGCACAACAGATATAACTTTCTGGACTAATAGAAAACTGACACATATATTGTTTTTACTTACTGACCTATCATTTTAAACTTATTCTACTGCAATGCAGTAATTCTTAGCCAATGTCTTAACTTACATGTTTTTACATATTTTTTACTAACTTTTAACTTATTCTACAAAATCATACTTCTATTTCTATTTTTTAAACTCTTTACTATCTTACTCAATATGATTTCTTAATTACTTAAAACATCTTATACCTTTAACCTGTAAAACTACAAGTCTACAACTTTTTACTTATTGTCTGTATATACTTCTTGTTTCATCAATCCAAGCTCTACCCAGGGCCTAGGTTAAACATGCTAGATTCTGTGGAGGTTTCCTCTTTTTGATTCCATAAACTGGGCATCTGAATTGAACTTATAATTTCTCTGAGGTTCCTGCCATGTTAAAATAAGTTTATATCCTACCCAGGAGGTCTTTCATCTGTTCTATCAAAAAGTCTTTAGAGGAGGGACCATACTCTTTTGACTGTGGAATCTGAAGAACATATAATTGTTAGAGAATTAAGTATATGCACTATATATACATAGTGAACCTACTATATATTCTCTATATTTATTAATAGACATTTTTTATGATGGTATTTGTTATTTAAAAATACAATTTATTCTCCTAGGGGAAAAAAACCCAAAACAAACAGTAAACCAAACCAACAGTTCAAACACAAGCTTACTGAGTAAAACTGGTGATAACAAAAGTGAAAATTATGGTATTGAATAGTGGAGAACTCCTAGTCTAACTGGAATAAAATTAATGTGAATTAGGGTTTTATTTTGACAGAACTAAGAGGAGAGTTAATGATTCAGTGCCTGTGTCCTTGTGTTTAACTGCTTCATCCTAGCTCTGAGGCACATCCAGGGGCAGCAACATATAAATTTGAAAGGATCAGTAGGTATTAGATAGAAGAGTGACTACTGTAGCTAGCACAGATATTAATGGCATTGCACAGCCTGTATTAAATTAAATGAATTATAATTTTTCTAAAGTTTCTTTTAAATGCAGTACAGATTTCTGTCCTGGTCACCCTGACATTTGTGTAGGTACCTGAAAAGCCAACACTTTATGTAGATACACAGTGAACATTGTTTAGCTTTTCATATAGCATAAAATGTGATTCAGGTTTGCAAAAAGCATTTTAATGTAATCTTTCTGCTCAAATGACCAGTAAAGGAATTGCTAGTACATTAACATTTAAGTTGACTAATAGATACTAATTTTGTGAATCCAAAAGGGGCTTTTCTGTTGAAACTCTACTATTAAGTTATAAATATCCACTGGACTACTCCCATGCTTCCCCTATGTTGCAGCCTGTGCACTTTGTCTCTCAGCAGGCCATGCTCTCAGAACCCCTAAGACCTGTGTAGCCCACGCCATCATCACTGGATACTTTGTTCTGATAGTCATTACTCTTGTTTGAAATACTGGTTCGTTTCTTAAATGATTTAGTCTGTATCAGGTTTTCTCTCTTGCTTTGTCTTTCTCTGGTAGATTGAGAATACCCTTTCTAGTACCCTTTGAATTCCTTGGAACTTGTTAGTACCCTTTTGTACCTTTTAGTACTTTTTAGTACCCTTTAGTCCTTTAGCTAAAGTTCTAACTGGTGAATTTATGCTTATATGCAAATGGAGCAAACCTGTAAAAGGGTGAAGAACTTGTGACCTGTCATCCATCTTGGGATCCACTGAGGCAGGAGCCTTTGGACCCCCAGCATGTACATCTGAAGGCTTTCAAATAAATACCTCCTTTATTGCCTTATTCCTGTCTAGTCTCTGTTTCTAGGTTGCCATTTAAGGCATCAGTTCCAAGTCTTTCAAAAATCTCTTCAAACATGGATATCACAGACTTGCAGGACTTTAATGCCATCTCACCAAAGCTCCAATTTTTTTTCTGCTCACTTTTCTCTGGGTGGGTAGATGTGAGGATGACATCAGCTCTTTTTGCTGCAGAGTTTCACTAGAAGGTGTTACTGAAATGCATGACTGTTGTGCTCCTCAAACTGAAGCCACAGTCCACCTTTATTAGTTAGTCCTAGACAAGACTAACTGACCTACTTTGAAAATATAGTAGACAGACAGTATTTTCCTTACATCTCTATTAGGCTTCTCCAAGTGCACTTCTTACAGCTTCTCATGACTCTTACTCTCTTCTGGTATTCAAGAAGAACTAAAAAATACAAGTCAGTGTTCTAATAATGTTTTGAGCGAATTGTTTAGCATATTTTGGCAGGATAATGAAGCCCGCTCGCTTAGAAATATTTCTCCCAGAAATATGTGGTTTAATATTCTCTTTTGTTAATAATATAATGGAAAGTCCTGCAATTTAAAAGAAAAAATAAAAATGGAAATCCTGTTTCTATTTAAGTACAGAGAGAAATATTTGTTTCATTTTCTGTTGTGTTCTGTATCCTGTGTTATGCTACAATTTTTCATATTCTTGGTACACTTTTAAGGCTTTTTATTTTTCATCCAGTTAAAATACATTACATTATATTAATTTGAGAAACTTCTGTTCCTAAGGTGCCAAATTTTTCTTGGATCTGCTTGGGTTTGCCCTTCAGGAACATCATCTGGTTATAATAGTTAGTCTGTAAATAAGAACCAGCTTCTTCTGTAGTCATTACTTCATTTTTTTCAGTGTGCTGGTGCTCCCATGTACTGGTGCCTTTTGTATTACAAAATGATCATGCAGGTTTTTGGGGAACACCGACCACAGCTGCATGAGTAGTCCTAAACTGAAATTTTCCACAACACCACAATTTCAGTTCCAGGCATGGCAAGAAATACTTCATCCTTGTGTCCAGTTTGATTCAGGTTGATTTGGGTTATAATGGACCAGTGCTAGTAATCTGTCAGAGCTTGCTTTTTTTCTGAATTCATATTTCACAAATAAATCTTGTGGTTATTTGAGTTAAAATTCTAAATAAAATGGTAGTGTATTTGGCACCATCTTTTTTTCTTTTGCCACTTCCCATCAAAGTCTTTATTCTTTGAGAATTAGTTTTTAAAACATTGTTGATTATATAAAGGATCATTAACATAGATTTTTATGAATGAGCATTTTCAATGCAACTTGTTTGTGATTTTAACTGTTTTATGTTAAGTCTGAAATGTTGATAGACCAACACTTCCCAGTAAATCTGCTTAATCTGAATATTTAGGGGTAAAGAAAAATCTGTAATTGAAGAAGTCCAGCCAAAATGAATTGCTTAACATGATAAAATACTCATTTAACGATTCAGATTGCTCCTTTGTTCTGTGATTTGCAAGGATATTCACAACTAGACCATGTAAAGCAGTTTTTCTCAGGCTACCACATGCACATTAGATAGCTTAGAGTTAACAAGCACTGGGCTGAACACTTGTACACTTGCCACCCCAATAGATGAGGCATCCAAAAAGCTGCAGCTGCCCAGGCTGGTGTCAGCTAGAAACAAATATTATTTTTGTAAGATGGATTATTCAAGACAAAAGAATCCTTTATGTTTTGAGGATTTATATGGCATAAAGGAGGAGAGAAATGGTCATTACAGAAAAATGCAAGTCAAATTTTGTGTGGTAAACTGCAAGCCCTGTTTGCTGCAAATTTATAGATTATTCATTATATTTTTATTTGGCTTGTGTAAAGGCTTTACAGACATGATCACTCTCTTCATTCATAACACATAATGACTACAAGAAAAATGCCTTAAAATTATTTTCTCAGAGAAATTGCCATGGATTTCTTACTATTCACTGCTAAAATGAACACAAGGCTTCGTATCTTCACAAAAAACTTTCCAGCAGTGACATCCAGTTGTATATTTTGCTCTTAATTGGTTGAGCTAATCTGAATTCTAATCTCTATGTTACTAATTAAAAATAAATAAGGTAGATAAAAAATGCTCTGACAGAAGTTTAATTTGAGTTAGTTAACGTAGACAATTGCATTACATCAATCTGTAAGGAGCATATGGGAAAGTATTTGTGCTTGGTTTTTACCTCTTGTATTTTGGGTTGTTCTTGTTCCCAACCTAATACAGAAATTCAAGTAGCATCAATCTTCTATGATTGTTATCAGTTTTTAGAAGTGGGTAGAAATACTGTCATAATAAGACTGTGTCATTGTTACTGAGCCTTTAAAGGTGTATAGCTAATAGATAAAAAACCCCAAAGATCTATAGAGTCTGGCATACAAAAGTTAGTTTGAACTTTTTGATGCTGGAAATGACAGTATTGTCAAAAATGTCAATGTCCAAAAATGACTGGAGCTCCCAGTATTTTTGTAATTAGAATTCATGAAGTATTTGACTATCAGTAAACCTGAATGAATTTCCTGAATATCTCTCTTCTAGGCTTCTTCCAGTGCTGCCTCTCAGTTTATAATATCAAGTCACACAGGAGACTCATAGAAAGTCCACTAATTAGAAAAACAGAGTTGCTGGTTTGCTTCCCTGCATCCTATGGCTCAGTGCTTTCCCAGATACTCCTACTGCTTGTTCCCTTCTTCCCAGCCCGTGCTCTCAAATTATCTCAGTCCCTTTATTTCAACTCCCTTGCTCTACATAGCAGATAGGATAGGACAAAAGTCATTGGTACCTATAATTTGCTTCCCAGATTAGCTAAGGAATTATTGTCTCTGATGCAGAAATATTATCCAAAGCTGAAAAATGTAATTCTGACTGGGAGACATTTCTTACCTTTATTCTTTTTCCATTCTCCATTCCTATATTCTTGGCTGTATTTTGTCACTTTGTCACTTTTCCCTTCTTCCTGGCCAAATTTTCTACTCAGTTTACTATTCAAGATATTTTAATTATTTTATTACTCTTTGCACAAATAATTCTCAAAAATTCTACTTTGTCTTTCCCCTCCTCCTTCTTTAAAGTGTGATTCATGGCTTCTAGAGTCTGTTTTTCACCCAGGTTCTAGGGTGTCTTTGAGGTTTTCCAGTGTTGTTTTCTGCACACCACTAGGGCACCCTGTTAAACCCGAGAATGAGAGAACTGGAGAAGGCCATCCTGCTGGGAAGCTGTGCTGTCCACCCATCTGTCTGTCTATCCCACAGCATGCACTTCGTACTGGAGAGGTCTGAAGCTGTCACCACAGTCGCTGGTTTCTGCTTGTCTTGCTCATAACCAACCTTGGTGTCATTACAGGCCATGGCATCTGCTCATGTGGCCGATGCATTTGCCAGGATGGGTGGTTTGGAAAGTTGTGCCAGCACTCAAGGAAGTGCAACATGACGGAGGAGGAGAGCAGAAGTCTCTGCGAGTCAGCGGATGGCATATTGTGCTCCGGGAAGGGTAAGATCTGGCAGCTGAGCTACCCTGTGTCTGTGCCTGCCAGAGGAAAATAATCACATTCTGGAAGACTAATGTGCATGGCAGGGGGTTGTTGTTTAATAACCCTTTCTTTCAAAGGCACTCATTATTAAAAGGATGTTATATTTGGCTCTGTAATGCACTTGCATCCATTTTGTCAGACACCCACCCCAGCCATACACGTTCAGCAGCGCTGCTCTCCTATGCAATTTGTTAGCAGCATATAATTTCCTGTATGTGTTTAGCTGATGGTCTGTGTGGAACAGCTGTACATTATAAACTAGCTCTTAGTGCTCCTTCCATTTTGGGGGAAAAGGGCACTACCCACAGTAACACTCCAGTGGGCAAGATGGTAAATGTAATATATTGAGCAACAATAAGTGGAGGAGAGTATTTAAAAGCAACATTTGGTATCCTTAATCACTCTGCTCCCCAACACAGCTGCAAAGGAAAAGTAGATGTCTGCAACCCCCACAACTGAATCCTACAAACTTTCTCATTTACTAATTTTCATTCAGATGGTTGCATCATCTTCAGTTCAGGTCTAAAAAATTGCCACAGGGAAGAATAAAAGTTAGAAAATCTTGATAATTATCTGAAATTATTCTCTGAGGTCCTTACCTTGCAGTCTTTCAGGCTAGGAAATTGCATTAATGGAAAGAGGGCTTTTAAGCTCCCCCATAGTGCAAATTACCTATTTTTTTATATAATATGTCTGAAAGAGAATAGACAAAAAAGAGACTAGGTTGGAGGCTAGAATGCACTCAATCCAGCTTCTATGTGCCATTTCCTATATTTGTATGTCCCTTGAATAGACAGGAAAGAAATAAGAAATCTGCCAGCTGAAAAAAACAGTATAGAAACCTTCTACATCCGGCAGATTTCCAGTGTTCCCTTTGGTAACTTTTATTTCAGTGCAAAGGAAATTTAAATGGGGTTTCCAGCCCAGCCTTCATCCATCTGTAGTATCACTTATCAGAATTCTCCCCTATTGCACCATTTCATTTTAGATTCCCCCCCTCCCCCCCCATTGATGCAATGACATGAAAAATGAAAAAGTTGCACTATTTCTCTATTTTTTCCAGATGGGACTACCTTTAAATCAGTATATGTGTAAGAGAAAATTATATGTGGAGAAATGGAAATGACTCTGTTTTACTGCAGAAGTTAACTTTTTTTCTCTTAATGTGTGCCTCACTGAGATTTTTTATATAAATCCTGAAGGTGGGAGAATATGCTTGGTGTCAATAAAATGCCCTATGTAAAATTCTATATAAATATACACATGAAAAATTATGTTGATTTTTGAAATATTTATATTATCTGCTACCTTTTTCTAAAGATCGCTGAGAGCTATTTATTCTAGCCTGTGGGTTTTGCTATGAGAACAATTAGCTTTGAATGTGTGTATCAAGGGTACAATTTATTTTGAGGCTTTGGGAGCAGATAATCCATCAGGAATTTTCAGAGATACCAAGGATTTTTCCCTCTGTTGGCTATGCCACCAGGGTGTGGTTTAGAATCTGGTCACTGCTAATCTGTAGCAGCCTGAAAGGTGCTTTAGACTGTAATCAGCAGCAGGCAGTTCGTGCTTTTATACTGCAGGAATGGAGGTTCCAAAGGCCCAGATTTTCTAGGTAGTAGCTCTTTTGAACAGCCTTTATGGGAATTACTCCCTATGACAGGCTGCTCTCAGTGGTGCCAAGCAGTAAAACGAGAGGCAACAGGCAGAAGATGATGCACAGGAAGTTCCACCTGAATATGAGGAAGGACTTCTCCCTGTGTGGGTGACAGAGCACTGGAACAGACTCTGTCTGACCTCTCTCTGACCAGAGAGGTTGTGGAGTCTCCCTCACCGGAGATACCCAAGAACCATCTCGAGGCAATCCTGTTTGATGTCCTCTAGAAAGACCCTGCTTCAGCAGGGAGGTTGGATCAGATGACCCCACTGTTCTCCTTTCCAACCTTACCCATTCTGTGATTCTGTGACCCTAAATCCATAGTCAGCAACAGTGGTGGGATTTTTTTTTTGTTATGTTTCTTTGGCCCCTGAACACCTATTAACTTCTGCTGTCTTGGGAGCTTGCCTTGAGGACAGTCAGTCCTCAATATAAAATAGATGTGTCAAACTAGATGTGATAGCAGCTTTATTGCAGGAACAGCAATTCACATATAAGTTTCTGTTCCAGCAGAGAAATTACCTCCATAAGACTTCTTCAGTAGTGTGTGGTCAGTAAACATCCAAGAAGGCTATTATCTCCTGCTCTTCTCTGAGCAGGGTGGGGATCACAGGCAGAGACAGTCTAATTAGTCTAACTTACAACTTTTGTTGTTATGCTCTTTTTTATTTTTTCTTTTTTTTTTGGTGGTGGGTTTGGATTTTTTTTTTTGGCAAATCTATTCTTGCTCCTAAGACATGCATCTGGAAAATCATGTCTTACTGATACTCATACTTTAAAACACTTTTCACAGCTAGTGAAGCACTACCCAGGAACCAAAATGGCAAATTGTTCTTTCTGATTCATTACAGTGAGAAGAAAATAATGACTACTGGTCAAATAAAAGGGCATTTCAAACCTGTGTACTAATGGTGGTTATTCCATTTTTGTTGGAAACCTAGCCAGGATATGCAAGTGCTGTAATGGACTGAGGATAGTTTGAGTTTCTGCATGTAGGTTTTAATAGACTGAGGAGTCCTGGTTTTCAGCAGATAACGACTGAACACTATCAGAAAATTGCACTCTGCTAATATAAGCAAAGTTGGGCATCCACATTCCTAGGCTGTTTTCAGAATCTTGGCTCGCTGACTGTGCCACCTGTAGCAAAAGCTCTTCCCAAGGAAAACAGCAACACCCACCATGCTGCTGCCTTCCTGGCAGTAAAGATAGGGCTGTACATGGTGACTGTCATGGTGCAAGATGTGGGCAAGGTAATGAGCCAAATCCCATCCAAGAGAATCTGGCTGGGATCCCAGGAAACACCCTGCAACTCGTCAGACTCAATTAAACTGAGGAGCCTCCCAGAGCAGCATGCCCTGTTCAGGGAAAAACTCGATACATTCATTTCCCTAACAGATTTTGCATTCTGGAGCCTTGTCTTCCTTGGTTGACTTGGTGTTAAATTTGCTGTATCTTCTGCAAAACAGTTTTAAACATCGTGGGCATCCCTCAGTAGCAGCATCAGTGCTTGCTTATGCAGAATTACTTCAGGCTTGTTACAGTGTAATACTCTTAATAACTGCTTTAATTTCACTAAAATCCTCATACTACTCCTCATTATTTTCAGATGTCAATACCTTGCAGTTTATATAAACAGAGGCATTTGGTTTAAACTACCCTCAAGTATGTCTTAGTGTATCTCTTATAGAACAACCTTGTGGTACGTATGCTATCCTCCACTGCCTCTTTATAAAACAGCATTTTTGATCCTTGTAGGAAATGTCAATATTTTCTGCACCAGTGGCCCAGTAAGCAATACTCAGAAGTCACAGAAAAAGTAAAGGCTTAATCAAATACTTCCATCCTCAAATGTTCTAATCACTAGCTCTTCCTGAATTTATTTACATATTCCATATGTTAAAAGTTAAAGCATTTCCCTAAAATTAGGCAATGAGTTAATTTTTGTAAATTTAAAATAAGCAATAAATTATATATTTAATTAAAAATTACATACTCTGCTGAGGCTGTTCTGAAGTTTTCAAGAATTAAGCTTCAGTATTTATGGGAAAAGCAATGGAAAATCAGTTGATATCAACCGATGCAACTTTTTTTTAAAGAGTATTAGGATTATTACTATGGATTTTATTCAGAGGCCACTGAAAGAACTGGAGAGATGGAAAAACATAATTTTATAGGCTTTGGCTCAGGCGCTGTTAAGTAACCCATGAATTCTGTATAGGTTATATTCTGACATAACCAAGCTTCCTTCTATATATTTTTTCTTTAATAGTGCTTTAAACACATTGGTGGCTTTTTAGTGGAATCATTCTGGAAATGATTCCACTAGCAGGAGGCTAGGATTTTCAAGTGCATTTATCTCATTTATAAGCATCTTCTATAAAAGGTCAACTGGTTCTTTGGTGACATTTTTTCTTTAACTCCACCTGTCATAGCTGAAAATTTTGCATGTATTCTTTGCTATAATTTATTTGGGGTTTATTTTATCTTTTTAACATTACTGCTGTAACCCCTTCTTAGGGCTAGGCCCACAAAAAGATTTTTGCTTAGCAGTCACTAAGATCCCCACCTCAGTGTTGACATATCTGAGCTCTCTATAGGGCCAGGCTGCTGAAGATGGGATCTGTGAAAGGCAAGCCTCTTACGCCAAGTGTTGGAATCATTCAGGAGGAATTACCAACTCCTTCTGGCATTTCTAGTTGCAGAAAAGCCTCTCTCACACACTTCTCAGGCTGCAAGCTTTCTGACATGGTTGTCTGGGGGCACTTGTCACTTTTTCCAGGATTGAGAGCCATGAACCTTCTCCTGAGGATAAGGATGTCTCAGAGCCTTAAAGGAGGTTTCTGGTTTCCATGGGTTATGGCATCACATGAATTTGACCATAGAGTCTCTCCTTTGCATGTGAGCATATGGCCTGGCATCCTTAAGGAGAGCAGCATGTCCCAACAAAGGGCATTAGGGCACACTGCAGGAATGAGCCTGCAGTTGCTGAGCTGCCATTATCTGCACAAATGCTTTCTGAATTAGAGCAAATATTTAGTAATTCCATGGGAGGTGGAGAAGCTTTATTTGTGGTGACAAGGATTTTGGGGGTTTACAGATGTTAATCTTGGGCACTGCCGGACTTTTGTGAGCTTGCCCCTAACAGCTTTAGATGAGGAGGACTATTTTCTTCCTGGGTGTTACAATGGGTCAGGGACAATTTGAGCTTTGCTAGCAAAAAAAATGAAGTTACTGGGAAGAGAAGCCTTGATTGTAAGTCTCTGAAACCAAAGGAAAGCTTCAAAATGTGAGTCCTGATTAAGTGAAATAGCAAGATCAAAGCATTAGTAGTAACATCTCACCATACTCTCATGCCAAAGAATCCTTTCATTCAAAGGGCTTTTAGCTTGATTATTTTCCTTTATTGAACAGCCTCTTAGACAGCAATTTTGTGCACATGCACATGTGTGTATGTGTGCACATGTGTGACTTGGGTTGTTATTTTTTAGCCAGAATATGCCAGTTCTCTTTGACTGTGAGTAACAATTTTTGTGATTTCAGGTTCCTGCCACTGTGGAAAGTGCATCTGTTCGCCCCAGGAATGGTACATTTCGGGTGACTTCTGTGAATGTGATGACAGAGACTGTGACAAACATGATGGTCTCATTTGTACAGGTGCAGTACAGGCTAACACTTAATTGCTTCAGAAAACAAACTAAATTGATGTTAATTATGTTAGACGAAGCCCAGCTTCTTCTTTCCCCACTGACGGAGGAAGCACATTTGCTGCTTATTCAAACCTGCAAATAATTGTTTCTTCATGCAGCACGATGATCGACTTAAGGTTTCAAAACAACAGTTAAAAGCCTGAGTATGAATTTAAATAAGTAAGCCAGCTATGGAACCCATCAGCAATTCTCACTCTAACATAAAAGTTACTGTTTTTTGGAAAAAGACACAGTGTCACCATTATGATCACTAGGTTTCCTCAGCTTTTGTTCTTTTACAGGACATCCCATGTGTGTAATGCATTTAATTCACAGACAAAATTCATTTGTCTGATGATCCCTGGTGGGCATAGTTGTGTGGGTTAACAGAGCTTCCTAGCAATCAGACAGTTGTCGGTGGGAGGCTGGAATACATGGTAGCTTTTCTTATGAAGTGATGGTAAATGATTCAAACAGCTTCACCTTAACATTGTCTGAATATGCAGGTGGCAGATGTCGATAGAAATGGGCAGGCTGCCAACAAACTCTCATGACAAACATAGTGACAAGAAGCAGCATGGGAATTGCTAAATTAACTCACTGGCTGCTTCCTGTTACAAATTTTAATTTTAGAAAATCTTTGCTGAGCAATTATTAGATGTGGAAGAGCCCTGCAAGCCGATTAGAGTGAGAGTGGGAAGGCTGACACTAGTAAATTGTGTCTTCCAGCTAGCCCTGTTAGCAAGGGTCATTTTCTGGAGGCAACTAGCCAGTATTACAGCAACAGGAGCCTTATCTGCAGCTCTAATGGATAATCATGGATCTTTATAATGTCAGAAGGAAGAGGAGTTTACACAGATACAAAGGCTATAGAGGTCTCAAGCTGAGCATCTGAAAGTCATAAAAATATTTAAATAAAATTAATATGTGGGTCTCAGTACTAAATGTTTCCACGCTTCAAAATAGGGAAAAGACATTTTTCACTTAGTAGAGAGTTTGAGATAGGATTTATTTGCGTAACACTTCTCAGATTTTAGGTTTAAAGTTTTTCATGTTCAAAGTAATGGTTTTATTGCTATTCTGTTGGTAGCTTTTAATGACTTTCTCTTTATGAATAATAGTTAAAGGTAATCTTGTTTTTCTTTGTACTTAGAGGCACAGTGTGAACACTTAAGCCTCACCAGCTGGGTACAAACACTGGTGTACACAATTATACTACACCATACACAGTTACAATATTTGCAATACTGGTGATGGAATTATTGAGAACATACTATTAATGCCTTTTAAGTATAGGTGTGGAGTGGCTTCTTAATGCCACTTAATTGCTTCCTTCCAAAGGGAAAAAGGGTAGGGGAACAATAAAGGAACAATCCAACTACTTTGCATTAGCTTTTTACTTCCCATAAATCACATTTTAATGTAGTACATTTCAATTATGATAATTGCCCTTTATTCATTCTATTCTAGGTAACGGTGTTTGTAGCTGTGGAAACTGTGAGTGCTGGGAAGGATGGAATGGAAATGCTTGTGAAATCTGGCTGGGGAGAGAATACCCTTAATGAAGGACGTCAAAGATTGAGGAGGTTTTTTTGGTTTGTTTTTCTTTAGGCTGCTAGGACATTTAATTTCAGAAGTGTCTGAGTGTGAGTGTGCATGAATGCACACATAAATGGTTGTAAATACAAACACATTTTAGGATCTGCTCCTTAAAGAAATGCATCAGAAAACTAAACAAGTGAGCAGGACAGCCCAGGCTCTAGAGGGTGAAGTCATAAAATTCTGGCCCTATGGAACTTCTCCAGAGTTTTTTTGTAAATTCAGTGGAACCGATATTATAACAATAATGACCTTTTTTTTTAGCAACCTTAGACAACGGTATAAGAAAACCCTTTTTTTAACATTATTTACTTGGTTGTCAGATCTCCTTATCAGTATGCAACAATACATCTGTAGAATAGTAGCATTAGTTTATTATTTGTAAAATAATTAGTTTGATTTGTTTTATGGTGTTTGAAAAATACATTATTTGGCCCTTTTTTTTCTTTCCAACAATCCTGATTACTTACCAGCTCATAGATTGAGAGAAACTCAATTCTCAATCTCAATTCTAGGTAAAGAAGCCTATAAAAATATTAATGATTTTTTATTTGGTCAAATAATTGTGTAACTGAGGTCCAGTTGCATGACATCCATAGACTGAAGTCCCAAAATGATTGAATGGAACCTTTTCCACAAAAGAACTTTCAGTTTCTGTGGTTGATTGGTCAGTAAGTTGGTTACCTAGTCTACATATTAGATACTTTTAAATACATAACCTATAGAAACTTAAGGAATGAAACTAATAAAGATAAAAAAGTGTGATTTCCTATTCTGCATATGTATTCTGCAGCTCACATGTACTTCTAGTGTACTGTTCTGTGTATCTACAGCTTCCTCCTACATGTAAAGCAAATGAAAATTTTTTATATTAGTAACTTATAGGATGAAAATTCTGTCTATTCTTAGAAATCACTGTTCAGGACAGATTGCCCTGTCCCACATGGAATTCACTGAATTTAACTGCTTTTATATAAGTGGGGAACCTGAACATCAGCTGACTTGAAAAATCATCTGTGCTATGCAGTAGCTTGGTCTCAGCCAAAGATGTTGGACGATGTCAACAAAGTAATTAAAGTTTTAATACAGTAAATACAAACAAAGCAGTGGTATGAACAAAAATTTTATTTTTATTTTCCAATGGTGAAATGCTGCTCAGTGTGAAATTCACATTGAGTTATGAATGATGCACAACTATTGGGACTTCCCTAACTTATTTACATAAGAGTCTCTTATTTTTTTGTACATGTAGATTTGGCAGCCCTTGAATTCTTTAGAGCAAAAAAAAAGAAATATACATTTTAGTTTCAAAAGTGTTTACATTTTGTGAAACCATGATTGAGGAAGAAATTGATTAAATGGCTCAAAAATACTTCTTTTAGATACCAAACTTTAGCATTGTGGTTTAGGTGCCAAGGTCCTGATTTTTTAAGAGGTACATGACTCAGAAATAATGGAACTATGTATTAACAAAAAATTAATTAGTCTAGAAATAAGTTTTCTTTTAGAAAGGACAGTTTTGAAATAGGAAAATACAATGGTACAGAACATGTCATAGAATGCAAAGTTTCAAATTAATTTAACTGCTTTATTATTCCCCCATCCCATATAGCTTGCTCTTTAACTATTGCTTTTTTTCCCCCTTAACCTGGATTCTTTCTTTCTAAAAATGAAGCTTGTGAAGCCCATGTTCTCAGGGAGTATAATTACCAAACATCCAACTTATATATAAGCTATGCAGATAAATAACTAGACATACATCCCAAAGCTGCTAGCTACTCTCTTATCAGATAACCAAAATATCAGGCAGAGTTCTAAACTGTATTAAGTTTAGAAGTATAAAGAACCTTCTAAGTAAAATTCATCTTGAAATTTTATTTTATATTTTATACTTAAAACCCTTAAACTCCAAGGAGCTCAACAGGAATATTTTCTTAACTTTTAGCATATGTGCATTTTGCCAACCTTAGTGTCTGGAGAGCACAAATTGTTGCTTTTATTTATATTTATGAATAAGGAATACCACTGACCTGAATCATCTTATAATCACCAGGTTTTTTTGCATATACATTCATCTGATGAATCAGAGTGTAAACAATGAAGGATACAAAGTTCTCCTTTCTTTCCTTCCATTTGTACTTGGTACTGCATTAAGAAAATACTAGATAATCAAAACTCTTATCTGGTGTCAGTAGATGCTTTTGACTTGTTTCGTGGCATCATAACAGATTTATATCAACTATAGATCAGCTGTGGTATTTCAGGTACTCATTCATATATAAAAGAACAATTCTTTAAGTGGTTGCAGGGTCATATTTGATGGATTTTATTTGTCATTTGCTTTGATTTTAAATTTATAAACTTAAAGAGTATAAGGTAATTTTTATTTCTACTTTGTTTTTTTTTTAAAAAAAACAATCAAGTCCAACCTTTTGACTACTGGAGGGATTATGTAGCCATAGCATTTCAAAAAGTGTTATCCAAGTTGTTTGTTAACTTACACATGGAAAAAAATCAGAATATCTAAGACAGCTACTCTCAGTGGCTCATTAAAATGCAATTGTCAAACAAAATGGTGCTGTTACTATAAACCTTAAAGTATTAACTAAGACTACTAAAAATGTGATGCACACATTAATTATTTTCCAATTTTTCCTCTGTTTCCTATAATGTTGCTTGAACATTTCCCCTGCTCTTCTTGCTGAAGTAACTGGTGATGTGACACCCAGCATATCTGTTTTGTGGCTCATTTCCTCTCCAGAAAAGTGAAACCAGAAGGAATTAGGTTATTATTCCACATATGTGAACATAATAGCTGTGTTAATAAATTGTTATTTTACACCTTATTCCCTGTGGTGGGAATTCCAGATGCATAAACTGTAAATACAGGAAGAGCCATAAGGAAGTGAAGCTTACTGCTTGATTCTTCATCGCTAGTGACTGTAAAAACCTGCTTCCAGGCCTGTAGCAAAAGGCAAAACCAAATTGGATAAATGGGGACTTTTTACTGATTATATTGATAAACCTTATAAACAAAAAGGTACTACAACCTTGTTTTCTTCTTATGTGAGAAAGAACACAATCCAGAAGTGTGCAAATTCTTCTATAACAGGCTTGCAGGATTATGCCTATTGTGAATAACACATCTCTAATATCACCTATAAAAAAACCTGTGGATTGATTTGCTTCTATAAATTATTAACCTGCTTGTGATCCTTTTTTTTCCCCTGGCTATACTCTTTCTTAGAAACACATAGATGCATTTAATCACGTACTCGCTCTATCTTTTCTGACGCATTGCCCTTGCTTCTTTGCAGGATGACATTTTGTAGCTAAATGATACAGCTAAGTGATACTGGAATGAAGAAAGTTAAGTTGAATATTTCTGTGACTAAGTAATTGAACAAAAATTTTATTACATCTTTAAAAATAAGACATAGCATTTGCATTAGTCATCACAGAAAAACCCCCGTTATTAAACATTTTAGAATGCATTGCACGAAATATGAATTTATCTAAAGGGCCATTTAAAAGAAAGAACCTTCTTATTTAGTCTAATTTTTCTTCCATTCCCATTTGAATGTAGCTGAATAATGTCTTCTTTATACCAATAAACAGATGGATCATCATGATACACTTTTACTGCATGGACCAAACTGCCTGCTTTCATACCTCATTGCTTAAACTAGTTGTAAACCAAGACAAAAAGTTTCCCCATGTATATGTATGCCAGGGCTCTTACTATTATTTCAGGTATATACCATAGTCAAAGTGAATTGCTTTACTTTATATCTAGTGGAGGAGAGGGGCTGAGAGGGGTTTATTAACAACCAACATTAATGAAAATGACAGTATATTAAAAAATCAATTGAGAATGGCTAAAACCCCAGAGTATGAAGCAAAAGCTCTGTTATGTGAGCTACAAAGCACTTAAAAGGAGCTAGAGGCCCTTCTACAGGCTCTATCGTGAGCAATCTCTTAAGGATTCTTGTGTATTTATAAAATTTTTGAAGTACAGCAAAATGGTGCTTTGTTGAAGTAGTTCATATCTCCTCAAAACTGGATCTCTAAAACTGTGCAGGTGTGACTGATTTTGCCAAATAGAACTGTAGCTGAAATACAGATTTAAAAAGAGAAAAGGAGAGAATGACTTTGTGCAGTGTTAACATATAAAATGGTAAAATGAGGTTAGATTGTGGTGTGAACAGTCTCTCAGAGATTAGAGAAAACCCAGAAGAACAAAATACAAAGCAAGCATGCAAAAGACCTGGAACTGCAGATTCACAGACAGCTGCACATGTAAGTACAAAACCCCCAATCTGTAAATACAAATTGATTCCATCAGGTTTACTATACAGTACTTTAGTAGTAACAGACTGTTGAAAACAGCTTTCACTTAACAGAAAAATTAATTTTAGAGGGAAGAAAATGGTGAAGTCTCATCCTGGAGAACAGCAAGAGAGGTATTATATTAAGGAGCTGAAATTTTCTTTGGCATGGTAAAGGGGGAGAACTGAGTTTGCCAACCTATTTACATGAACTTTCACCATCCTGTGGCCAGTGCAATGATGCTTTCCACAGTCTACTTCTTACATAAACTTTTTTGTTGGTTTCCAGTATGCCTTCATATAAATGTTTTATTCATCATGTTGAATCTGTGTATACAACAAATAGGAATAAACACAAAGTGTACAATGCAGACAAACTCTTTGCATATATGTATGTAAATTTGTAACACTGACCAACAGTTCTTTGACAGACACAACCTACAACATGCAGTTAGTTCATCCTTGCCATACTCTTCCCATGCAACAGATGAGACAAGACAAAATTAAAGGGAGGAAACAAAGCACAAAGATACCTTTGTTATGCTTAAAGAGATTGTAGAAAAAAAAAAATAGGACATTGATTCATTGGATTAAACACTCATGAATTTAGCCCACAAAGACAAAACCAGAAAACAATAATTTAAAAAAACCCCTGTATTTCCAGTATGTACTAACTGCTTAAAGAAATTAAATCTGGCCTTAATTGTAGCCTCCCAAACTGGTTCACAGATCATAGTTACTCAGGACCAAAAGGTAAGTGTCAAAACAATGCTTTTATAGGATCAGGCAATGAATCAGATCCTCCTTGCATGGCTCAGCCTGGTCTCCAGCCCTGTCTCTCCTCAGGGTCTTGCACTGGATGAGTAAAAAGACAGCTGAATGGAACATGAGCTCATGTATTCCCTCCTCATGAATCAGGTGAGAGAGAATGTAGCCTTCAGCTGTTTTATCTTACTTGAAATATTGTCAAGTTCTCCTCTTACAATTGTAGGGAGGCCCGGGGCCACGGCGGGACGCGGCCGGCAGTACAGCACCAAGGCTGCTGCCTCTCATGGGGCCTGCGGGGCAGAGCAAGCCCCCAGCTCAGCATCTGAGTTGCTTTGGTTTGATTTTGTTTTCTCAGGGATGGTGCACAAATCCCACTGGACCAGATGGGATGAGAAGGGCACACCAAAGTTTTTAATAAAGTGTTGTTTTCCCCACGCACACAGATTTAGTGCTAGCAGGCAAGGGCACAGTCTTAAGTCAAAGTTTCTTTGCATTTTTATCACAGTTTTAGATTAGGTTTGTATTTTTTTTTCTCTCCATATATAGAGGGCTTCATGCTTAACTCATTCCCTCCCTAGAAAGACCCAACATCAAGCATTATGTTGCTGTTCTCATATCACATATACGAAAAGAAGTCTGACCTACAGAAAAGAAGAAAAAGTTTCTCTAGAATTTAGCAGCTTTACAGTAGCCTCCTTGAAGAGTGCACTAAATGTTGCTTATAAAAACAGAACACATTTGAAAACTAGTATGAAGAGTTCATTCAGACTGAATCAGTCGTTCAGCTGAGCAGACAGAGTTTGAAATAATCAGCAGTCTCTGTTAGGGAATTCAGCACAAAGATGTGATAAAACAAACTGCCAGAAATACAGTGCTAAAAAAGGAATGGATGGTTTCATCTTTTTGTCTTTATATATCAAGGTAACAGCAAGAGGCCGAGAGAGTGTTGCCACACAGTTTTCCAGATTGTGATACAGTTTGGTCTTTGCTGCCATTTCTAAGAAACAAATTGCTTCTTAAGCACACAGAGAGTGCCCATATTTTTAATTTTCTGAAAGCCTGTGACTAAGCGTGCAAAAACTTCAGTGGCATCTCTGTGGCATTCCCTGCCCTCCTGTCCTTCATCCCCCACAACATTGGCTTAATTGTTCACAAGTGACAAACTCAAAGGGTTGATGTTGTTTCTGTTAATATGACCCAAGGCTTCAATTTTATGATGTTTTTGATTTCTTCTAGGTTCATGTAGGAGAAAGTACAGTATATAGAGATCAAGGCAAGGCACCTTCAATCTAGCAATTTGGTGGGCATGTTATCCTAGGAAGCTGGGAGGAGGTACATACTGGGATATCAGTGAAATACATAGGACCGGACTTTGCATGCTTAGCTAAAAATAAAAATAAAGTTTTGTAATATGTCCAGTTTTAAAACTTCTTTTTTAAAACACCAGAAATATTAAACTATAATTTGTAACTACCCTTTGCATTGGTGCTGCAAGAAAGAACACAACAACATCCTTGCCCATGCTTTGCTAAGTAGGTGTGGGATCCAGCCAAAAATAACAATGGCATTAAGTTCAGTTCCTTAAAAACAGGAAAGGATTATATTTGAAATGGATTTAGGTAGCGCAATTCTGATTAGTCTTACTTTTTTTTTATTGGTGGTGGTTTCTTTTCAAACGATGAAGATTTAGTAGATGAAAAAATGAGCCTTAATTCAGGCCTACAAGGCCTACAAAATTCTTTGGACCCACTTTTCCAAAAATAAGTGGGTCTTGCTCGCTGGGCAAGGCAAATGTTACCATTACCAGTAAGCCTGTGATATGTATAAAACACACACACAAAAAGAAACTATAGGGGGATGCCAAACACACATTTCAGAAAACTCCCCACTGGTTGTGTTTGACACTCTTCCCTCCACTTCAATGCCAACCTCAGAAGCACAGTATCTGTTACTAAAGAGTATTCACATTTAATCAATATTTTAAGCCAGAGATAACGATCCTATTCTTTATAGATATAATTTGTAATAATAGATTTTTGAAGGCTTCCTGATTCCCTGATTGCTTTCAAAACTAAGCCACCGGCAACACTTAAGTTATAGAGAAACACAATCCCTGCAAAAGGTCACAAACAGTGGAGCGAGCAGCCTTATAAAAAAGGGAAGAAGATAAATCCATAATAGCACAGGTTTACAGCATCTAACTAGAAATTACTTGATTATTTGTGTGCTACAAAATAGAACTTAAACACATGGATTTTGCTGAAACTGGACTCAAAAAGGGATTATGGGCAATTGTCAGCAGGCAAGGTATCAAGTGTACTTGTGAAATATGTCATTCACATGAAGTGTCACAGTCACAGAAAAGATATTAAAAAGGCATTCCAATATCTGGTAGGGCATTCCATGGTCTGAGTTTAGCTGGTTCATCCAGGTGTCTTCTCGTTGTGTGTGGAGCTACATGTTGAGATCTATCCACTTGCAACAACTCAGTTCAGAAACAGCAATGGGCAAGTTGGTGACTTGCTGCAGGCTGATCCACAGACACGGCCGAGGGGAAGTCTGGCAAGGATAAATTGCTCAACTGTACTCAGGACTCAGTAAAGTCACAACACCTGTGAGGATCTGGCTATGTCGTCTTGCTCTTGTTCACTGGTTTGCCGCCATTCATTATTGCAGATGCACTTGTGCTTTTACTTGGAGTTACCCCAGCCTTTGGCACTGTTTCTCCAATATCATGCAAAGATGGTTCTCGATACATGGCAACTGAGGAGAAAGAAGAGAAAAGAAGAGGCATTTTTAACAATGTATCACACGTAGGAATTCACCTCAAACAGGAATAATTTTCTATGTTTCTCTTGCATACCAGGGAAACTATTTATTTTGACAGACACTGGTTTTGCAGCACTGATGGAATTGCTTGACCCTCCAAAATTCTGACTTTAAAATGCAGTGGGAAACTGCATTCTTGCTTGTTTAATGGATACTATAGGTTCTTGGAAATAAAGAAGTAGTATTCTGTCTTTGCATAGGGCACACAAAAATATACATAAATTTATATGTACATATATGTATGTATTTACAACCCTTAAATAAACATTAAATAAACATGCAAGCTTTTAGAAGTAAAATGTGATAAGACAGACTGTAATTTAAAAATGGGATCGTACAGTACAGTTGCCTAGACTCTAGTGTTCTTTCTTAGAACAAGACTAGGATAGGATCAAGTTCTACAAAGTTATGTGTATATCAGTCTCTCAAATCTGAGGAATTTGGTCATAGTCTCTTCTTCAGTTCTCTCAAATTTGAGGAATTAGGCCATTCTCTCTAGGAGATGTGGAGAGTACAAAAGAGACTTGGGGGTTTTCCTTCCTCATTCCCAAAAACATATGCAGTAGCCACTGGTCTACACTGAATGTAGAAGTGGAGAAAACTCCAAATTAAGCTATTAACTGAATTCTTAGAGGAATTGGAAGTTTGTCCCTGGGGTTCAGTCCCTATCTAACCACTCAAAATCCTTTGAAGGAAATACATGTATTCAATTACATAGTTCCAGCATTAAGCTGCCTTAATGATTAATGCTCTTGGATAATTCAGTTTCATTTTCCATGTCACTGAATCAGGTAATATTTCCACTTATACCTAACTTCAGTAGCATTTATTTATATCAGAGCAATGTTAAAAGAGGTGTCACAGCAGTCAAAGGAATTAACCATCACAGTGATCTCCAGACTGGGTGTGGGCTGCCATAGAGAGCACAATTCCTTCATCCCTTGACTAATTAGAGTAGAAAGCTGGAGCATCGGAGTACTGACCTTGATCTTCAATGGTGTGAAGTTTCATAATAAATGTAAAGGGCCCTATAGCATCATTAACTAATCAAATACTTGTTCTAACATTTCCAGTGACATAATCTAAATCCTTTTATAGCTTCTGAAAGACTGAAATTAAATGTCTTCTCTAGAGTACATAAGGCTGGTTATGATCTATATCTTCAGAGAAGCCTTTAAATGAGTTTAGGGCACTTTGCTGATTAATTAAAAGAGCTCGGTGAAATAACACTGTGACCTACAAAATTATTACATTGAACAACATGAAATGGAGCTATAAAGTAAGGAATTATATTGCAGAGCTGTCATATTTGATGATTCTCATAGGCAATGCAAATCAAGTTATTTCTAAGGATTGTCTAAGCTATTTTGATGGAGTCTGATCATCCAAGCATTATTGAAAAAAGTAACTTCTTTCCTAATCCATACGAATTTGCCTTGTTTTTAAAAATGCACTAGCTTTCCCTCCCTATAATTCTTAATTTAATATAGAGGGATCAAGATATAAAGTATTAATATTGTTGAGAGCTTATGAAACAACTGTAAGCTTTCACAAGACAAGGTGTAAGCACAAAGGCATCAACCTGACTCCAAATAAACATAAGATTATTCTGATTCTTTCTTTATGATGAAACTAAAGTACTTAACAAACTGATCCTTTAATCAAAAATTTTAAGTTAAAGGATCAAAATAAATTAGACTGCTAACCAAAGTATTACTCAGGTATGTGTTTCCACAAGTAATGAGATAATTTTCAGAATGACTGAGGCTATGTGTAGCAATTAGAACAATGAGTAGTGACATCAGGACAAGAAGTGAAAGCAGCATAGGTTTATAAAAGCCTGCAGAAAATATAGGATAACATCAAAGTTCCAAGATATAAATGGATTTTTCAGAGAATGTGACATCATTTTGGTGTGTAAGGTTACTGTGACTGTTACTTGCTCCTATCTTCGTTTAAAGGCAAACTTACATGAGCTGTGTACACTACACCAGTATATAACATAATACATCATGATTTATTTTATAAAGAGACCTTTTTGTTTTGAATTAGAAAGCTTTTACTTTAAAATGCTGACATTTCATCCATTCTTTATAATTCCCAACACTCCTACAATATCCATTATTTCATTCTGCTTAATGAAAGGACTGTTTTCTCACTGCAAGACTCACAATAGTTTTTGTCTCTAACAGAATATTTTGAAAGCAGCACAATGCTCTTCCACAAAAGATTTCTTTTCTTGTAGAATGACCTCTTAGTCCCTGGAAAAATGTTTTTACATATGCCCTTTGTAACATCGCTACACAGAAGCACTAAACTGCCCCATGAAACTTTGGGAATGACATTGGGATTGGCCCCTTTGTGGAGCATGCACATTCGGGGGGGCATTTTGGAAACCATTCCCTCTTCCAGTGAGGTCTGTAGGAGGGTCTGCCAGGGATGGACTGAGCCTCACCTTCCAATGGCTTGGGTAGAAAATGAGCTGCTGGTTTTGTTTTCTTCACTCTGTTTCCTTTCATGACCTGCCCTTCTTTGTTCAGCCCCAAGAACCAGGCCCTCCCGGACTCCTGTTGTCTGTAGAGCATGGATGAGTAGATTACATAATAATTTTCAAAAACAGACTCCTTGAATTTGCACTCTGGTGTAAAAAGTTCCTGTGGGAAGAAAAATAAATGTTAAATTGTATCTCCAAAGTGCAGGATTTGGTTTTTTAATTTACAAATACCTGGTGGTAAGTTTTATATATGACTTATGATAAAGTTCTGCTTTAAAATCAGGAGTACTGTCTTTCTTGGGAAGACCTCCAGTGAACTTATTTTACTTCCCATGTATGCCTTAGTTTACCCATCTGTGCAACAGAGATGGTATATTTTTAAAGTAGAAAGAGGGGCACACAGACATAAAAGCATTACTTAAAATACAGGCATAATTATTGTTATTATGCTTATTTTTCTGATAGGATATCCTTATAAAGATTAAGAAAGTCTATGCTAAAGTAGTATTAATAAGATAATATTTGTTCTGTTTTAACTGAATGCAGCAGACTCTCTCTTGTTAACAACAGCTAATATCTGATGCTTAAAGTGCTGCTACCAACATATTGAAATACCTATCATTCCCTGTAATCCAGGAAAATATCACCACAGGGAAATACTATTCTGATGTACAAATTTCTGGACTAAGAAAAGTAATTCCTACCATCATCCTCAGCATTCATTCCAAAACTGGAATTTTTTCCAGAAGTCACATTCAGTAACAGTGGTTGTCCTAAACTCTATGTAGGTTAATCTAAGCATAAACTTCTGTACACCAGGAGCTAAATATTTTTTTTTAAATATACATATAAATATATATACATACATAAATACATATATATATATATAAACCACAAGTAACTAACAATGTAAACAGTGTAAACACACACAGAGATAGAGATTACCAAAATTCTTTGAAAAAACCCAGCAAGTTAATAAACAAATAAATATACATTTAAAATATCACAAGAAAATAGGATTCTGTGAATGTCATTTTCCGTCTGTGGACCCATCTGCTGAAGCCTGTAGAAGAAATAAGACATAAAAGGAGGAGGTAGGTGTGGGAAAGGGGGAAGTAGCTTGCTAAGATTTCAGAGCTCAAAGTTCTCAGCCCTGAATTCTCTTTTTATATTCCTTTTAGCTCTCTCCCAAGAAGTGAAAAAATCTGGAAGCATCATATTTTTTCACTTCTCCATTCACAGTATTTTTTTTCCATTTCTTTTTGTTCCTGGCCCCATGCAGTACTGAGTTAGCACCCAGCAGGCAATGTATTTTCAGGGTCTCTATGCCATCCTCAGCTGCCTATATATTGAAAGAATTTCGCAGCTGTTTCTGCCACAGATTTACTTTCTGGAAATCAAAGCCCTTAAAGACACAGTTCCCCATACCACAAAGCAGAGATTGAAGACTTTTCTGAAGGTGCTGAAAGTCACTTGGTGCACAACCCAGTTCTCCTAATGTGGTGGGGTACATGGTATTTGTCTTGCCACTACATAAGTTACCACTTGCAAGCAAAGCTGTCTTGATGAGCACCAGGCACACTATTAGCATTCTCAATCTTTGAATTTCAGATTTAAAAAAATTAATGTATTTTATGCAGCAAGAGACTGAAAGTAGGGAGCAGCTGGGAAATAATTTGTGAGCCTGCACTAGAATAGGTTGCTTTGGCTGTGTCAGCCAGTACCCTTAGTGTCTATATGTCACACTCTTACAGGATGAAAAAAAATATTCTGAATTGTGCAATGGGCATCTTTTTGCACTACCACCTCTTTACCCCCTATGTGTACAAATGCATATATACAGATATATATACATACACACAAAAATGCAAGCAGAGTCTGTACTAGACACACTGAATACTAATGACAGGAAAACACCTTAACTGCACCTTCTCCTTTGCCATGGGGCTTTTTCTCTCTCTGTTCAAAACTTTAAGACATCTGTTGTTTGTGTTACTCTCCTTTCTCCTCCACTGATTTCAAGTCACAGTTGGGCTCAAGGAGACTCAAAATAAAACCAGAAGGCAGGGTGGCATGCTAGGGGGAATGCCTGTTAAAGCCTAGCACAAGCACTTACATGCGAGTCATGTTCCTTGGCTGTTGAAACAGCAGATGCTAATCAGGAAATGCCTACACAGCTCTCCTCATTGCCTACTTCACTGAAAATGCTACCCCCTGTGTTCCCCACGAAGTTTTACTTCCTTGTAAGGCTCAATTACCATAAACACTACTTCTTAGCCAATACTCACAGTTTTTGTGCTATAAACAAAAGCTGTTTGTCATTCTATGTTCTTCTGTACTAGAACTTGTTGGCTGCCTCTAAACACTATTTGTATGTTTTCCCTAACAATATCCATTATGATACTTAAACAAGGTTCCTTCAATTCATATCCCTTCCCTGAATCAAGCCTGTCTCNCTTAAATTCATATCCCTTCCCTGAATCAAGCCTGTCTCTTTCCTCTCTCATTTCTTTGGCATTGCAGTAGTGTTCAATAGTGTTTCTGACAGTGCACAGTATATGAAGTGGTAGGCATTTACTTTACCAAGTAAAAAAAAAATAGATTATGTCAACACAATTATTTGGCTGCTCCTGGCCAACTGGTATCATTGCTACT
>VZTN01017340.1:0-64378 GCA_013400515.1 Erpornis zantholeuca
TGTGGTTATCCCATGGGTATCCTGTGGTTATCGTGGTTATCCTCTGGTTATCCCATGGTTATCCAATTATTATCTCATGGTTATTCCATTATTATCTCATGGTTATTCCATTATTATCTCATGGTTATCTCATGGTTATTCCATTACTATCTCATGGTTATCTCATGGTTATCTCATGGTTGCAGGGGCAGCACACAGCCAAGTAGCAAGAGAAAAAGAAAAAATTAACCATTTCCCTTTTGTTCTCCTAAAGATCCCCTGCTCTGGGTGAGGACGCAGCAGATTCCCAGAGCTCTGAAGCTTTGATTCCTGGTAGATGTTAAAGGGAGGCTCCTTCAGAGACTCCCCAAGCCCAGCTTTACCAGGCCAACCCGGTGGTTTCTGTGCAGTCCTGGTGTGTCCCTGGCAGCACATCCCCAGGGGCTCTGGGGGCCACCTGCCAAGAAACCAGTGCCTGCAATTTGGGAGTTTCTCCCAGTCCCTCCTGTTTGAGATCTGCCACATGAGCCAGCTCCTGGCCAAGGGAGCTCAGTTTGGGATCCTTCCCTCCTCACTCCAGGAGCTTTGATCCCTTCCTGCCTGCTCTCAGGGACTTTATTCACCACCCTTTGCTCAATGGGGCTGATGAGCTCCCCGTGATACACAGGAACCCCTCTGAACCTCAGGGCTCCCCCAGCCAGGAGCTCAGGAAAGCTTCATCTCCAACAGCAAAGCTTTCCTCGGTCTCCACATCCCTTCTAATGTCACCCAGAAGAGAAATAAAGACCCTTTTGTGCCATGGATTGCACACACACACACAGGGTACCACCCTCAGCCAGCAGCCAGCAGAGCCAGGAGCACTCTGTGTGCCCCAAAGGCTCCAGGACCACGTCAGAGGTTACCAAGCAGCATCTCCTGGGAACACAGGTCAGCCCCAGGGCCTGTTCCCTTCCAGAAAACACAATTATTCACCTAATGGGCAATTTGCTGCCATCTGGACACTGAGAGCTTGACCTGTGCCATGCCAGACGTCCCCATGAGGTCAGCACTTGGCATCAGCAGGGCACTGCCACTGCCTGGCACTGCTGGAGAAGTGAGCACAGATCCAGTGAGCCCCATGATGCCTTAAATGGCTCCCTAGAAACAGAGAGCAGGCAGGAATAAAGGAATCAAGGAGGGATTGATTGGAAAGGCCTTCAGAGGTACACTCTGGGCTCCAGAGGCTCCTGCCTCAGTGCATCCCAACATGGACAAGGACAGCTCCCGAGTTCTTCCCACTTGGATCTCAGCATCAATTCCCCAAGCAGAAGCCAGGCAAGGATGGAATTTGCCCAAGCTTGCCCCCCTCTTGCCAAGATTGTGGTTTGCAGTTGTTGGGCCTAGGAGGGTCTGGGTGTCCTTGGAGAGCTGGAGAGGCTTTGTTGTGTGTGTGTGAGCATGAGAGAACAGCACTGAACGAGCTCCAGGGAACTGCAGAGTGACACTGGGCAGGGCAGGGCTGGAAACACAGAAAAGTTCAAACCCAAGGCATCACCCAGAGCTCTCAGATGGATCTTCCCAGCCTGCCCAGCAAGCATTCCAAAGGGATTCCCTCCTGTGCCACGCAGGTGTTGGGCAGAGCAGTGCAGGAGGGTGGACACAGTCCCATTCCTCTCTCTCCAGAGTCAGGCCCAGCTCCTCCCTCCCATGGACTCCCATTTGTGCTGCCAAATGCCATTTTGCAACGCTCCAGGCTGAGCAGAGCCCACAGCTCCCAGCCCTGAGCGGTTCTGTGGGAGAGCCAGGCCTTGGCACTGGTGCAGGGATTTCAGCAGCAAGAGAACACCTCAAGGTTGTTCCAGCATCAGGTGTGAGTCACGGGACAGCGAGGAGAGGAGAGGAGAGGAGAGGAGAGGAGAGGAGAGGCCTGGGGAGGCACCAGAGGCAACAAATCCTCTCCTGCTTGAGTTCCACCCCAAGGATCCCCATTAGGATTCACTGCAAAGAGCTGAACCCCAGCTCCTGCCCAGGCCCAGCAGCCAGAGATGGAAGCTCTGCTCTAAAACAGGAGCACAAAACACGCTGATTTTATCAGAGAAGCAATGTGGGAATTGCTGAGGCTGACAGCTAGTCTGAAGGCCTCAGTCTCACAGAAATGGACTTAAAAACTATCAAAGTCTACCCATGAGAAACTGCAGTCACAGAGAAAGCCACAGCGAAAGAAAAATGTCCTAGACACAAAGAGAGGATGTTCTTGTTATGGAATATCAAAATTGTACAAGAAGGGACTTACATATAATACGGAACTAATTGCTTGTATAACTAATTGCATTGCTGTTTAAATGGCCATTGTTTTGTAAACAACCCTGTCCTTGTTTGCTAAACAACCAATCCTAATAAACCACAGTAACTGTAAAAAAGTATGAAAATAATAACAGAAAATAAGAAAAAAATTTTGCAACTTCAGATCACGAGAAATGCAGGATGTGTCCATCTCTACTGCCACAAAGCAGAGCCCCAGGAACCTCTTTCCCTCCCAGCAGCTCACCAGGACAACATCTCCAGCCAGAGCTGCTCCAACACGCAAAAAGTCTTGTATCAGGGACTGCTTGTCCCCCCATGGCCTCCAGCTCAGCTTTCTCACTTATTTCAGTGTTCCATGTCCCAAAAAGGTGAAATGAGGCTTCTTTTCTGCTTTTTCAAAGTTATTTGATTTCTCTTATCAAAACCTCGAAGACATGAGCTGTGTGCTCCAAGGACACGAGTGCAGAAAGGGCCATGGCTGCTACCAGCAGCTACCTTTGATATCTAATATTGACCAGTTAGGAAATTCTATGTATTTTGTTTTGTTCCCAACACCAACGAATATCATTTTCACTGACATGTCTCCTCCACACTCAGTTCCTTCCACCAACCAACACACCACAGGAACTGGTGTCAGAGAAGAAAGGAAGAGAAGAAGAAGGAAGAAGAAGAAGAAGAAGAAGAAGAAGAAGAAGAAGAAGAAGAAGAAAGAAGAAAAGGCTGACACCCTAAAATCCCCGTGTTTTCTCTATATAACACATGGAGCAAAATCCTAAAACTACAACTAAACTCTCTGTGGTTCACTAAACAAAAATCTCTTCACCTCTCTGGTGCATTCAGGTTCTCCCAGAAGTGAAGGGAGCTTCTCCCATCAGCTTAGGTCTCAGGCTAAGCCATTTTTTGAGGAGTTCTGGGGATAAAAGGAATCCCCAGAGGAGCAGGAGAAGCTTTCAGGCTTCCCTGGACTCCAACAGCCTTGGGGGTTTAATTCCCCTGCTTTCGGACTCTGAGGGGGAGCTGAGGACTTGGCAAAGGAGGGGAATGAGTGTGTGCATGCAGGCTGGGATGACTGAGCCTGTATCCATGTGGATGCAGGAGTACGTCTGAGCATGTGGGCTGGAGACGTAAGCGCCACGACAGCAGCGCATCCCCAGCAGCTCCCGCTCAGCCCTCGTCCCAGTTCCAGCCTCATCTCCACCTTATGAGTTGCAAAGGACCCACAGTCACATTCGAGCAGGCAAAAAAAGGAAAAAAAAGAAAAAAAAAAGAAAAGAAAAAAAAAAGGAAAAGAAAAGGAGAAAAAAAGAATAAATCAGACATGAAAAGGGAGGGCCAGGGAACAGGAAGCCAAACACAGAACTATTTCCAGGAGGAATAACAGCCATATGGAAAAAGTTACCAAGATGATGAATTCTGCCTTCAATATGTTCAAGAAAGAAACTGCATCAGACCCAGTCTGGGGGTGGCCAGATCCTTCAGGAGGGGAGAGAAAAAAAAAAAGCTGCCACCCCAGCTTGAACTTGAACATTTGGTGTTTCATTTGCATCTTGGAATGAGGCAACAGTTATCAGTCAAACTTTGCATTCCTCGCTTGGATCCCTGCCTTGCCGGGTCACATTTGTGGCTCTCACATAACCAGGAATCCCCCCGCTGCAATATGCTGCTTCTGGCTCGGCCCTGCAACCAAATTCCAGAGCAGCTGACATGGAAATTTACCATCAAACAGCTATTAAAGTTTTACCTCAGGCTGTAAAAGCTGGAGTTGATGTGCTCTGCATAAGGAATGGAAATCCACCCCGGGCTCACGTGCTCCGTGGCACTGTGCCACTCTGCCATCCTCACATCCCGGAATCCAGGCTGGAGAAGTGCAGGGATGGGAATCAGCCCCAGCCCTACAGAGCTGCAGCTCTTCTGGAGGCTCCTTGGCTGCGAACTGCAGAAGGCACCTGAGCGAGCCAAGGCTGCCCCCAAGGATTCGTTCTGTTGGGTTTGTGTGATCCCATCTCGCCCAGGTCTCTCCCTCTGTTTTCACATTCGGTTTTATTTCCTCACCGGGAAAGGGGGAAAGGGAAGAACGAGGAGCCACGGAGGGTTTGCACAAGCACACCCCAGGCAGAGCAGCCCAGCAGCTGCCCTTGTGCAATTTCCCTAATTTCTCCCCAAATTTCTCCCTCCTGCAGGCACAGATGTTCCCCCTGAGGCAATTCCACCCTGTGGAGACACCTCTCTGTTTCCTAATCTTCCAGTGCAGGTACATCACTCAAGTGCTTAAAGTTAATTGGGATGAATCCTTTCTCCAATTAATGGCAATTTCTTTTTCTGCTTTGCATCCCAACCTCATCTCCTGTCTTTCTTTCCATGCAAATCACCACCCACCTGCCTCCAAGGGTGGACAGCCTTTGCCAATACAAGTATCCAGCAGAGAATAAAAGCTAGAAACTACTAACCATCACTGTTTTTTTTTCCATCACCATCGAGCTCTAAATGCTCTTTATTCAAGCTACAAGTGGGCTGCTGCACATCTCCTGCAGATGTCTGTGTTCAAGGAGAGGAAATCCAGCAGCAGCGAGATCCTCTCGTGGCTAATAAACAGAAAGGAATTGCACTTGGGTTCTTTGCTGCCCAGCCCTGATGGCATAGCCTGAGAGGGGCTGGTTTGTAGTTTTAGTTTTAGCCCCCTCTAAGCCCCAGCCCAAGCACAACCACACCTCTCTTCCTCATCCCTTTTGTCCCCAAACCCCAGATAACAACAGAGATTGTTGCTCTTCCCCTTTCCTCTCTGTATCACTCAACACAGTGACATCCAGTTTATTTTTCCTAATTCCTACCCAAAACTAAGCCCAACGAGACAATTTTCCAGCCCAGAATGATCCCAACAGTCCCACACCGTGAGCCCCACGGGAGGAAGCACAAGAGAAGCTGTTCTGCCCGAGACAGAGAAATTACTCTGCAGGATGAGGGAGCCCAAAGAGATTTTGCCACCAGCAAGGTTAAACAATTGCTTCTTCCTTCCTCCTGTCTAAAGTGGCTGATTAATTCTGGAGCAAGGTAAACAATAAACAGTGATTATGTGCATGGGGGTGATGATTCAGCCAAAGCAGCAGAGCAGCATTTGAGTAACAGGCTCCAAACATGGGCTTGATTTTCCCAGTGCCGATCCCCCCGTGAGCAGAGGAACAAGATGTCTCAAACAGCCACCAGGCAACAGCACGGCCCCAGTGTCCACAGCTCCCCACACCAGCAACCCAAAAGGTTGACGTGAAAGGGGTTTTTTTAATTTAAAAAAAAAAAATCAGCCCATGGGGGATCACACATTCCAGGGGCAGTTTTTTCCCATCCAGGCAGCAGCGAACACAAACCAGCTGGGACATCTCAGCTGGCGTGGCAGTGCCTAGGAGAACACACTGTGTCAAAAGAGATCTTCTGGAGGAGTGAAAATGTAGCAGGACACCTGCAAAACGTCTCCCTTCTGCCTGCATAGCCAAGCCCTGAAAAATTTAAGTGGATACTGCAGGAAAAATGTGCTGGAAGAAGTTCTGTAAAGCCATAGAACCCCGAGCCACCGAGGGGATGAAAGAAACCATGGAGGCAAGCATTTGTGCTTCTGCTTTATGCCTCATATTTTTGTTTTGCCTCATCACAAGCCTGATTGGATCCTGTCTGTTACTTGGATAAAGAGAAGATGGAAATGCTTTCTGTTGCATCAACAAAAAGCAGCATGAAAGAACTGCACGGGCAGCGAGCCAGCTGCGAGCGGCTCCGGGGCAGCACTGCTCTGCAGCACTCCTCCAACTGCCTGGAGCCAGGGGGATTTCACCTCCCTGCATCCCTGCTCGGGGTCATCTGGGCTTGGAGCACTTCCATTTGAAGATTTGGGATATCTTCCATATCCCAAGATATTTTTTCCGAACGCAATCACCTGGATGGGGACGGGGGAAGAAGGAACAGCTCCTCTCCCTTTGAGTTGTAGCAGGACATCACCAAAATCCCAAAAGCCTGGTGAATTCATCCCCCAGCTCTCCTTCCCTCTCCCAGCTCATCCAGCAGCCCCAGCCTCACCTTAGCTGTTTAAACTCCCCTGCCACCAGCCCCGCAGGTGTCCCCCAGTGCCACCTGCCAGGGTTGTGACACCAGCAGCAAGCAAGAGGTTAACAAACCCAAGGTGAACAAACCCAAGGAATATATCCACTCCACTTAAGCAGAGCAGAGCAGCAAGGGGGCCCCGCGGTGTTGACAACTCCAACAGCAAATTAAGAAGCTGAAATAAAATGCACCATCAAGCAAGCAGCTGGAGCGGGGCCAAGAATCAGAAATAGATGTAAAGAAAACTGGATCGAGAAATCAGCTCCAAGCAGGCTCATTGAGCTCAATTACTAGAAATTAGAAAAGGAAATGGAAAAATTGATATTGGAAGGGCAGAATGCGTTCTGTGGCATCAGGGATGGCTGCTCTGTTTATTGTCTCCCTCCTAATCGTGCTTCTGCAGCGTGGGATCCACGATCCCAGCTCGGAATGCCATCCATACAGGAGGGCAGCCTGACACTTCCCGGCAGGAATTCACAGCTTACGCTTGCAGCAGCAAACCTGAAGTGAAATTCGGTGGCTGGGGTCTGTGCCCGTGACCCTGGTGACATTGCCACGTGCTCACATCCCATGTGTGGGGAGCTCTCAGCCTCCCCACCAGGCTGCAGCCAGGCTGGGGAGCATGGAGGGTTTCTCCAGAGGTCCCATCAGGTTTCTTCTTGTACATTTGAAGCCCTTGCAGTCCTGGTTTGAAATGCTGCTCTGCAGCCAAGAGCACTGCTAGAGATGAGCCATTTATTTAAAAAGCGAAGAACACCAAAAATCTCATGGGCAGGATGGAATAAAAGAATATTCCAAGTTCAAGAGACCCACAAGGATCATCGAGTCTAACTCTTAAGAGAATGGCCCAGAAAAAAGAGCAGAAAACAACAGAAAGTTTTAGCCCTCGTGGTTATAGGAGCTGACAGTGCTGCAGCAGTGAGCAGAGAGAAGCAGAGCCCACCCTGAAGAGGTTTGGTGTCATTATCCTGAGCATTCAGACTTCCCAGAACAGCTCAGAGCAGCAGCCTCTCCCTGCCTGTGACTCTCAGCACCTCCCCTGAGCCTGCCCAGCTCCTCCCTCTGCCCATGGAGCTGGGAAACTCAGCCAAATCCTGCTGGGTTTTCTTTGGTGACACACAGACCTCTCCCTCCAGGTGTCCCAGACACAGAGCAGGTGGGGATGGTGCCTTAAATGGCTCCCCAGAAACAGAGAGCAGGCAGGAATAAAGGAATCAAGGAGGGATTGATTGGAAAGGCCTTCAGAGGTACACTCTGGGCTCCAGAGGCTCCTGCCTCAGTGCATCCCAACATGGACAAGGACAGCTCCCGAGTTCTTCCCACTTGGATCTCAGCATCAATTCCCCAAGCAGAAGCCAGGCAAGGATGGAATTTGCCCAAGCTTGCCCCCCTCTTGCCAAGATTGTGGTTTGCAGTTGTTGGGCCTAGGAGGGTCTGGGTGTCCTTGGAGAGCTGGAGAGGCTTTGTTGTGTGTGTGTGAGCATGAGAGAACAGCACTGAACGAGCTCCAGGGAACTGCAGAGTGACACTGGGCAGGGCAGGGCTGGGGACAGAGAAAAGTTCAAACCTGAGGCACCAGGGACACCCCTGAGGTGTTTGTGTTCCTAGCACAGGGCCATGTGTCCCACCATTCCTGCTGACCTCTCATCTGCCAAACACCCCACAGGAACTCCTCTGGCTTATCCCTGAGCAGGCCTACAAGAGATGCCAACCCCAGGTTCATTAGGGACATTCCAAAGCTGCATCTCCTCTCTCGGGAGCCAGGAGCAGAGAAAGGTTGAAAGCAGCTGCCTTGACCTGGGAGCTGCCCTGGGTCCAGGTAAAACCACTTGGTTTGGCTCAAGTTCTCCTAAATTTGGGAGAATTTGTCCTTAATTCCTCAAATCTTTTGCCCAAAAAACCTTTTTGCAGGGCTTTCGTTTGTAACTGCTCAGTCAGAGTTTCCCTTCAGCCCTCCTGCTGCAGCTCTGCCTCCATCCCTCACCTCCATTCCCATTCTTCTTCCTTGTGCTCAGGGGTTGTTGGTAAAGAAATTCATCCCCACAGGACAAAGTGCTCCTCCTGGAATGGAGCAGGACCACAGAGTGCCCCCAGGAGGGGAACAGCTCAGACCTGTCCCCATGTGTGAGCAGTCCCATACTGCAGGGCACGAGGGGGCTCACACCCAGGTACCCCCTGTGCCCCAGGGACCCTCCCTGAGCAGGACTCCAGCCTTGCTGTGCCTTTGCCTCCCTGCAAGTTCCATTCAGCTTTCCCCTGGCAGGGATGGAGATGGATTGGGAGCTGGAGGAAGGGTTCTCTCTCCAGCTCACTGCTTAAATTGACTTAATTTCTTCAAAATGTTTTCTGTTATTGGATTTCAGAAGAGGAATAAAACCCACGAGAAGTCACACAAGCAGAAGTAAAGAGCCTGATCTCTGGATTTGCTGATTTAAAGGGCTCGTGGGCACAAGCATCCAGAAGTTTATTCCTTCAAAGGATTCTGTTCACTGGGGTCAAGTACAGCATTCCAGGTTTTTGGGGGGGATGAATCTGGGTTTCTCTCCAATTAATGGCAATTCCATTTTCTCCTTTGCATCCCATCTTCACTCCAGAATGAAGTTGCACTCTCTAAAAAGCCATCAACATAACCCTGTCCTCCAAGGATGGCTCACGATGCTTTAAATGGCTCCCTAGAAACAGAGACTAGACAGGAATAAAGGAAAAAATGAGGGATTTATTAGAAAGGCCTTCAGATGCACACTTTGGGCTCCAGAGGCTCCTGCCTCAGTGAATTTCAAAATGGACATCCACAGCTCACGAGTGCTTCACACTTTTATAACATAAATTCACCAAGCAGAACTCAACAAATGATGTGATTTCCCCAAGCTTGGCCCCCTCTCCCCAAGATGAAGGTTTGCAGTTCTTGTTTCTGGGTGTCTTTGAAGGGCAAGTTAGAGGTTTTGTTATGTCTATCTTAGCACAGAGAACAGCACTGAACGAGCTATAGAAAACTTCAGAGTCACACTAGCAGCACAGGATTTGAAAAATATAAAAGTTAAAACCTCAGGCATCACTGAGGTGATGAGGTTTTAACCACATTCAACATTTCAGTGACTTTGATGGGATGGACATTCCCTATCCCTGAGGAAGGGCAAGGAGAACAAAACCCTCGTGGGAGGCTCCGTGCTGGGCAGTGCCACGCGCAGCACACGGTGCCCAGCCCGGCCAGCACGTGCCCAGCCCAGGAGCTGCTGGTCCCAGGCCAGCCCAGCACAGCAGGGACGCTCAAGCACCATCTGATGGCTGCTTGGGGCCTTGTGGGCAGCCAGTGGGATTGATCCAGGTCCTGGCAGGCAGGTACCCATGTGTCTCAGAGCCGCTGCCTGCCAGGAGCGGGCTGGGAGGGTGCCAGGCACGAGCGGGACGGGGTCCTCTGAGGTCTGCTGGCACCTCCCAGCCCCTGCCCCGTGCTCAGGCATGGTGCTCCGAGTCTGGCACCCTGCAAAAAGCTTCTCGTGCCCTTTGGGGGATGTGACTTTATCCCTTTTCCATGCCCCAGCTCCAAGGGGCACAGCACTGAGCCCCAGAGGGATCCCAGAGCCCCAAAGTGATCCCAGTTTCCTTCTGTCCAGCACAGAGCCCAAAAATTGTCCCGGTTCCTCTCCCTCCAGCACAGAGCCCAAAAATTGTCCCGGTTCCTCTCCCTCCAGCACAGAGCCCCAAAGTGATCCCAGTTCCTTTCCTTCCAATACAGAATCCCAAAGTGATCCCAGTTCCTTTCCTTCCAGTACAGAATCCCAAAGTGATCCCAGTTCCCTCCAGCACAGAGCCCCAAAGTGATCCCAGTTCCCTCCAGTACACAGCCTCAAAATGATCCCAGTTCCCTTTCCTCCAGCACAGAGCCACAAAGTGATCCCAGTTCCCTCCAGCACACAGCCCCAAAGTGATCCCAGTTCCCTCCAGCACACAGCCCCAAAGTGATCCCAGTTCCCTTCCCTCCTGAGGCTCAGGGAGGGGCTGGAGGGGCTCTCAAGCACCTGGGACTCCTTTCCTTAAGTGCAGGGAAGTTGCTGTTTTCCCCAGGAAGGCCACAGCATGGAAAAGAAGCCAAGAGGGGGGCATAGGCCTGAGGCTCCCAGGAAGGCATCAGGGATCATCAGGAAGAGCAGAGAAGCTGTCAGGGAGAAGGGGGCAAGGAACACCCAGCAAGGAAGGACTGCAGGCGAGCAGGGGTGGGTGCTGGAGATGCTGGGGAAGCTGCTGAAGAGGTGGAGTGATGGGGAAAGAAAAAAAAATACAAAAGCAAGAAGGGATTCTGGGTGTAAAATCTGAGACTTTGGTAAAGCAGCCCTGATTTGCAGAAGAGGAAAAGTGGCCAATGATTAAAAAATTCCCTGTCTGCCCATCTGAGAAGACCTGAGGAGAGATTCAGAGAGAGAGTGGCAAACACAGAGCAGAGGAGAGATTCAGAGAGTGGCAAGCAGAGAGCAGAGAGATTCAGACAGAGAGAGGCAAGCAGACAGCAGAGAGATTCAGACAGAGAGAGGCAAGCAGAGAGCAGAGGAGAGATTCAGAGAGAGTGGCAAGCACAGAGCAGAGATTCAGAGTGGCAAGCACAGAGAGAGAGATTCAGACAGAGAGAGGCAAGCACAGAGGAGAGGAGAGATTCAGAGAGTGGCAAGCACAGAGCAGAGAGATTCAGAGAGTGGCAAGCAGAGAGCAGAGGAGAGATTCAGAGAAGCACAGAGCAGAGGAGGCAGGGGCCAAACACCCAAAGCAGCTCAGTCTGGCTGAGCACCAAGGTGCCACGAGGCACCCAGACAGTGCAGGGCAGTGGGAATTTGTGCCTCCCTGGCTGGAATCCTCCCTGGCTGGAATTTGTGGCTCCCTGGCAGAGCTGCTCCCCGAGGGAGGGATCAGAGCCCTGCTCCCGCAGCGCTCGGGATACGGCACCGCTCCCGAGTGGGCGGCGCAGCCTCAGCCTTCATGAATGAAAATTTTTTTGAAAAATTAAATTAAAAAAGAAGAAGAAAGAAGAAAAAAAAAAAAAAAGGCAATACAAGAAAGAATCACACCACCCACCAGCAGGTGCTCTATAAATACCATGGCAGGGGGTGTCTGCAGAGGAACTGGAGGCATTGACTTCATGGCGTGCTCAGAGCCACAGATGCAGCTTCATTACCATGTAGAGCTCTTGGCTGAAACCTCGGAGCTGTGCTGAGCTGCTCTGAGCTCGGCCTGGCTCTTCTGCCCCACAAAGAGCAGGAAAACCATGAACAAGCCCAATTCCTTCCCCTGCAGAGCAGGCAAATTGTTGTGTTTATACCACAGTGGCACTTCCAGGCGTCCCAACCCCAGGGAGAGTTTGCAGTGCTACAAAATCTACCTGTGAGATCCCAGATAAAAACACAACACCCAAAGTCCTTCCTCAAATATTCGAGGTCTGAGTTGGGCTTAAGAAAGTCGGTGCAGCTGACCTTCACTTCAGTATAAACGTGCTGAGCTTTGCAACAGCCAGAGCAGGGCAGAATTAAATGATTTGGCAAGCTCCAGCTGAGCTCACCTGCCTGATGTGAGGAGGAATCCCAGCAGAACCCTTCACAGGAATCAATTTAGAGGAGAAAGTCATTGCTCTGTGGCTGAAGCAGTGCTGGTCAGGGCCCAAATCCAGGCTGAGCTGTACATAAATCACAAAACCAGCTCATTTCTGCATCAACATACCCCAGTCATATAGGAGTGAGCAGACCCCAACCCTTTAACTCCTGTAAGACTCCCTAAAAACCTCTACAACGCAGATTGCAGCAGTGTTCATTTACGAAGACAGAAAGATATAAAATCACATAATAGCACAAAGAGACCTGTCTGCTGAGAGAAATATTTGGGTTTACTGTTGCAGAGAAAGAACATTGTTACCTGGAGAATGAGCCTGGAGGAAGAGCTGGAATGGTGGGAGCTGCTGGCAGCAGTAGGGGAGGGAACTCTGGATGGATCACAGAAGGCGAAACAGGCTCAGGCACAGGCAGGAGCTGCTTGTGAGGGACTCTGGAGTCCCTTGTACCAACATCCTCTGACAATGAGAGGACCTGCAGGGCTCTGCTGTGCTGCTGACTGCCTCAGCTTTGCCTGCACAGCAAAGCCAAGTGATGCCAGAATGATTTTTTGTTTGTTCTTTCACACCCCTCTCACACACCCTTTTATAGTTTGATGTATTCTCAGTGCTTTTAGCCCCACACTTGTACCTCCCCAAGGCTGAGAACTCAGCTCAGCCCCACGGCACCGTTAAACCAGGAGAGCAAACATCCTGGGAGCCCCAGACACCAAGGGCCTCTCCAGAACACATTTTGGAACCTCAGCCAGGCCCAGCCAGGGCTGGGTTCTGCTTGGGGAATTGATGCTGAGATCAAAGTGGGAAGAACTCGTGAGCTGTCATTGTCCATGTTGGGATGCACTGAGGATCCAGGGCCGAAGCACAGGTTGGGGCTGCTCCCTTCCCTGTGGAATTCTGTGGAACCAAACTCGCTGCTCCTCCAAACATTCCCTCCCAAGAGAGATCTGAGCTGGAGAAACTCATCAAAAAGAGATGCAGACAAATTTCCAAACACGAAGTTTCTGTGCCTGTACCCTCACTGGAGCTGTGTGAGTGGAGATCTTTATTCTGTTCCTTCACCTCTTTTAGCAAGAATGCCACTTCAAGCAGAACCTCTGCGTGCACAGCTAATAATGATCATGATATTTAGCTCCTCGTGGAGGGTGGTTTCTGTACAGCTATTCCTTGGATTAACTCCCACACCAACTCTCCATGTGTCTCACGTCGTGGGACTGGGCACAGTTTATGGTTTAAGCCAGCACTGGCTGATTCAGGAAGGGACAATTGGCTGAAATGCCACCGCCCAACTCAGCAGGGAGCAAAACAAGAACTCAGTAATTGCTCTGGAATTCACCTCCCCCATGCACCAAGCCCAGAAAGGGCCAAACACAATCGAGCAGCTGTCAACAACAACCTTTCGATGATGTCAGGCCACGGCAAAACATCTCAGCCTCACTTTTCCAACAAAACTCATTGCCTGAAGAGCAACAGGGTGAGGAAGGAGGCTCCTCGTGGAGACCAAAACAAACCAAGCTTCCCCTGCAGTCACAGTCTGGCCCAGCTTGAACTGCCTTTCTAGATCCTCTAGAAAAAGAAAGGAAGGGGAAAAAAATTGCTTAGCAAGATGATTAAATAAAATGTTATCTATTCCAGCTACCCACTGGCTCTGGCTTTGACGTCAGAGCTGAATGCATTAACTAAATTTGTCGCTCAACAGCTAAAAATATCTAAGGCATTAAAAAAAAAATAAAAAATAGGGCAGTTCTGGGAGAACTGGAGGTCCTCAAGAGGCACAAAACCCCTCTGGGTGGGGTTCACTGTGCTCTTGGGATTGGGATGTCTTGGAAGAGCTGAGGCTGGGGAACATGCGGAGGGAAGGGAGCAGGATGCTGCTGCCTGCCTGCTGCTGAGCCTCTTGGATTGCCAAGGATTCCCAAGGTGTCTGAAGGTCTCTCCTCTTCCTCAGCTTCCCAGCTGATGACCAGTGGAGCTGGGAATTGAATCATCCATATTTTTAGGGGCAACCAGAGGAAAGAAAATTCCCTTTAAATGGTGTAACAGAACCATGTGTTGAGTTTAGGAGCCAGCCTGGTTCTTTTCCAGCCCCTTCCAAGGTTTTTCATCTTCGAGGGATGTAGGGAAGTGTGTTGCAAGCAACCTGGCCCCTGATGGGTTACAGCTAGGTTAATTACCAAAAAGATGGAACAACTGTGCCCAAAGAAGATGGGTGGTAAAAAAGGGTGTGGGTCAGCTGGTCAGGGGGATCCTGGTGAGAAGAATCTTGGGAGAAGCAGACTAAGAAGAGGAACAAAAGCCCTCCTGGAGAAGCCTTTCTATAGAAGCCTTTCAGCATGGTGCAAGGGAGAAGCCCAGAGGGGAAGAAGACACAGAGACAGAGAAGATTTGCTGTAAAGATCTGCTGTGAGTGTTAAATGAGACTCTGTGTCTTGGCTCATTCCTACCCCGAATGAAAAGATGATTGCAACCCCTAACGAGTGTATAGTGACAGAGAGAGCTCTGCCTGCTCTCAGAGGGAGCTATGGACACCACAGGTGCCACTTCCAAAAGAGAGGACTCCAAGCAGTAAAGCCTGAAGCAGCCATTTCCTTGTGCTCTTTGATAGAGAAAGCTCCTGGAGACTCCAGCATCCTTCAGCACAGCTTGCTCTCAGCCAGGCTGCTGCTGAAGGCCAGAATTCCTGAAGGGTCTGTTGCAGGGTGGCACATACTGAGCAGGGAAATCAGCTGCTCAGAAATTCGGGGTGCTGTGGACTGCTGCAGTAGAGTGAAGGGGAAGGGCCAGAGAAGTTTGGCTGCAGGATGGAATCAAGAGGAAATAATCCCTGGGGTTTGTTTAAAGTCATGGACAGCAAACTTTTAGTGTTCAGGTTTGTGCAGGCTCTGATCCAAGGGTCCAAAGCACTGAACCCCAGGAATAAATCCTGGCTTAAGTGTGTTATCAATGTTTCACTGATAGGGACAGAGCCCAGCTGGTGCTTGGGACTTGGGACAGAGACACAGAGACCTGGAGCACAGGAATTGCAGTAAAGAGATGCTTGGGTTACCTGAAGCCCCTTCCTGGTGCTGTTCCTGAAGAGGAAGCTTTGCCTCACTAATATTTTACCACAATTTTACTTCGTACTCTGCCAAAATTTGGGAATTTTTCCCCCTGGGTAAAACAGGGGCAGGAAACAAAAATCAGAGAATTTCGTGCCTGCATTTGGAGGGATCATTGTAATTGTGTTGCTGGATACTAAAAGAACATGCAGAGGGTGATTCTGCAAACTCCCATAGCCAAAATCCACATCAGACACGAGTCAGGGAAGGAGCAGAAACAGCATCACAAGTGATTAAGTGACATTAATTGCTGTGAGGGTGGGCAGGCCCTGGCACAGGGTGCCCAGAGAAGCTGGGGCTGCTCCATCCCTGGAAGTGTGGACACTTGGAGCCAGGTTGGAGCACCCTGGGTCGGTGGAAGGTGTCCTGTCCTGTCCCCTGTGGCAGGGGTGGAACTGGATAAATGTTAAGCTCTCTTCCCACCCAAACCCCTCTGAGATTCCATCAGGCTGCAGTGACAGAGCCCAAACACAGTGGGGGTGAAAAGCCACCAGGGATGGCACCAGGAGCAAAATCTGTTTCCCCAGCACCAGGGGAGACTCAAGGCTGCACAAACCACCCGAGGCAGAAAGCTCTGATGGAAGAACAGATGGACAGAGGGTATTCGATCACCAGCTGGAATCTTTTCCCACTGATGCCTTAAATGGCTCCCTAGAAACAGAGCAGGCAGGAATAAAGGAATCAAGGAGGGATTGATTGGAAAGGCCTTCAGAGGTACACTCTGGGCTCCAGAGGCTCCTGCCTCAGTGCATCCCAACATGGACAAGGACAGCTCCCGAGTTCTTCCCACTTTGATATCAACATAAATTCACCAACCAGAACTCAGCCAATGATGTGATTTCCCCCAAACTTGCCCCCTTCTTCCCAAGATGAAAGTTTAGAGTTCTTGTTTCTGGGTGTCCTTGGAGAGCAAGTTAGAGGTTTTGTTATGTCTATCTTAGCAAAGAGAACAAGCTACAGAAAACTTCAGAGTTACACTAGCAGCACAGGATTTGAAAAACACAAAAGTTAAAAGCTCAGGCATCAGCACAAAGTGCTGGCTCCCCTCAGCTGAGCCCTGTTGGAGCTGTGTCACCTCCCCTGCCCGAGCGCGGCTCCTCCACCTCCTCCCGACTCCGCTCCTTCCCCACCGAGGGACATTAACATATGTCCAATCTGCTGAAGGTGAGGGAAGGAATTTCTCCCCAAGAAAGGTTAATAAACAAAGGAGTCCTGCAGTAACAATACAGCCATTGTGTGAAAACTTAATTGGATCAGCAATGCATCAAATGTGCCAACACGGGGACAAACCTGCGGAGGAATTGTTTAATCTCAGCCCTAGGTCAGAGTCTAAATGAGTGCCTTGCAACAGAGGCTGCTTCTAATTGCACTGAGAGGCTACAATATGCTGGAAATAAAAGCTGTGGGTAGCTGGCTCTTATTTTTTAAAGCAAAAAAATTTCGAGGTTTAAACAGCTCAGACAAATATCAGCTGTAATATTCTTTAAAATAATGCATTTTAGCCACGAGAGGCTTTTTTAAAAATCAAAAATAATATTTATTCATTGCCAGCCCGTTTGAAATCAGGTTGGACTGGTGAGTAGAGGAATCCACCAGAGGAGGCACAGCAGAGAGAAGCTCTGGAGGTCACTCACCCAAATCTCCACCATCCTCTCACTCAACAGTGGGGGACACTCAACAAAGTCCAACATTAACAATTTTATATTTTTGAAAGAGCTGATTTTTTTTTTGGAGTTGATTTTTTTGGAAATGTGAGCCAGCACATTCCAGGAGAGCTCTCAGCTCCAGCCAGCGAAGCTCCAGTGTTCAGCTGGAGAGTAAAACTTCCATCCCTGACTCTCCCTCAATGTGGGCAGCCCCTGTGGAACTCAATTTACAGCTCACAGCCACCTGAGTTGCTTTGAAGCAGAATGGAACCTCCTCATCAAAGCAGCTCATTGCAACCAAGGGGAACAAACTGCTAAAAAAAACAAGGGAGGGTTCTGGGTGCCTTGATTGTAATCAGGAGAAAATTAAAAATCAGGAGCTGCCACTGACAGGCTGATGAGGCACTGAGTTCTGTAGGTACTAGGAATAGTATTTTATGTATACACTGTGTAATAGACACTATAATATGAGTATTTAGGTAGTAGTTACTATAATAGTGTCTACTATTGGCACCCCTGGGGCTGCCAGAGCTCCAGGAGGGTTTGGGCAGCGCTGCCAGGGATGCCCAGGGTGAGGTTGTTGGGGTGTCTGGGCAGGGACAGGGGTGGGAATGGATGATCCTGGTGGCTCCTTTCCCACTCCAAGTATCCTGTGATTCTGTACTACACAGGATTTACTAAAGGGCTCGAAGTTCCACAGGTATCTCATGCACAGGACATTTTTAAAGTGACCACAGGAACAAAGCAGCAAGAAAAAAAACCATTCTTTTCCCATACATGTGGAGGATTATACATTTCACAGCGACCAGGAGGGAGTACTGCTTGCTGTTTCTTTGGTTTCTTCCATCTCTGGGCAGGAAATCCATTTTGATGCAGGATGAGCAAAATGGCAGCTTCCCTTGGGAGACTCAGAGTTACAAATAGCAGAACAGTGACATTGCCCATGCAGTCCTTCCTCCGAGGGCTGAGAGCAGGAATAAGGAGTGGCAGGAGGAAGGAGCCACTCCAAGGCTGTGCTCGGAGCCCTCCCAGCCAGGCAGCACTCCTGGGTATCCCTGCAGGGCAGGCACGGCTCCCTGAAGGCTTGGGCAGATCTGGAATCAGCAGCACAGATACTCCAGGGCCAGAGGGGTGGGGGAGGCACGAGCTCTGGGTGGGTACAGGTGTTTTTACAGCATGGCTGGGATGTTTCCTTTATCCCAAGGTACCATAGAAACATCAGCAGGAGCACAGTCCACAGACTTGATGCCTCAGGTTTGAACTTTTCTATGTTCCCAGCCCTGCCCTGCCCAGTGTCACTCTGCAGTTCCCTGGAGCTCGTTCAGTGCTGTTCTCTCATGCTCACACACACACAACAAAGCCTCTCCAGCTCTCCAAGGACACCCAGACCCTCCTAGGCCCAACAACTGCAAACCACAATCTTGGCAAGAGGGGGGCAAGCTTGGCCAAATTCCATCCTTGCCTGGCTTCTGCTTGGGGAATTGATGCTGAGATCCAAGTGGGAAGAACTCGGGAGCTGTCCTTGTCCGTGTTGGGATGCACTGAGGCAGGAGCCTCTGGAGCCCAGAGTGTACCTCTGAAGGCCTTTCCAACCAATCCCTCCTTGATTCCTTTATTCCTGTCTGCTCTCTGTTTCTAGGGAGTCATTTAAGGCATCATTCCCTCTGTTCCCGCACAACCCCTGATCCTCGGGGTGAGGAGAGAGTTCAGGTTTGTCCAGGGACAGCCTTGCCCTCCCTGCACCCCCAAACACACAGCAGAGCCTGACTCCCTCCCTGCCCCAGTCCATGTTGTCACCACTCCCTGCTCCCAGCCCCGAGAGCACTCATCCTCTCTCTTCCATCTCCCATCCTGAATTATTCATGGGTGTCAGCAGTGCTGGGAAGTGCAGCCAGAGACGGAGCCCACGGACACTTGGGGAAGCTGTCGCCCCATTCCCAGCTGCAGATCCCCCAGGGCCGGGCTCCAGGCGCTGTAATGAGCTCTGGAAGCTCCTCAGCACTCGGTCCCCAGCCCCAGGGGGAGAGGAACCAGCACAAGAGCAGCTCTAATGGTGCAGCACACAGGCAGGGATCAAAAACTCCTGCTGAATATGGAGGAGAGGAGCTATACACTCGCACATAAAACATAAATGCCCTCGCCCATCAATATTGATGTTTCCCTGTTCCCACAGAACCAGACCAAGGATAATTACATGCAATTTTTATGCTGCCTCTAACATACTTCAGTCTCTGCACATCAAAGCCCGGGTAGGTGATGCTACAAGTTGCCAGGAGTGTCGTGGATCAAAATGGAGCTCGTGGAGGGAAGCGATGGGAGGAGGTGGGGGAAGGCAGCAGCCTCTGCCTGCTGCGGATGCCTGCGGTGACAGAGGGAGTGAGAACAGAGGTGATCACAGGATGGGCACAATCATCCCTGTGCCCGAGCCCAGAGCCCACCTTGGAGCCTGGAAGGGCAGGGGGAGATGGCTGGGAGCTGGGGGGCTACCAGCACAGCCTGAGGGGCTATCAGCACAGCCTGAGGGGCTATCAGCAGAGCCTGGTGGGCTATCAGCAGAGCCTGGGGGCTATCAGCAGAGCTGTGGGGTATCAGCAGATCATGGTGGGCTATCAGCAGAGCTGTGGGGTATCAGTAGATCGTGTGGGCTATCAGCAGAGCCTGGTGGGGTATCAGTAGATCGTGTGGGCTATCAGCAGAGCTGTGGGCTATCAGCAGATCATGGTGGGCTATCACCAGATCGTGGTAGGCTATCAGCAGATCATGGTGGGCTATCAGCAGAGCCTGGGGGCTATCAGCAGATCATGGTGGGCTACCAGCTGAGCTGTGGGGTATCAGTAGATCGTGTGGGCTACCAGCAGAGCCTGGGGGCTATCAGCAGATCATGGTGGGCTATCAGCAGAGCTGTGGGGTATCAGCAGAGCTGTGGGCTATCAGCAGAGCCTGGTGGGGTATCAGCAGAGCCTGGGGGCTATCAGCAGATCATGGTGGGCTATCAGCAGACCCTGGGGGCTATCAGCAGAGCCTGGTGGGGTATCAGCAGATCATGGTGGGGTATCAAGGCCACGCACAGCTCCAGAGCCAAGCAGAGGAACACCTTCAGCAAACCCCAGGTGCCAGGGAGGAGCAGCAGCAGGATCCTGGCCTGGCAAGGAGCAGGGGAGAGCTGGAGCAGCTGGAGGCAGAGCCCTTCCCAGCCTCCCGTGGCCAGCACAGAGCGAGGGCTGCAGCAGTGCCTCGGGGGAGCCCTGCTGAAAGCTTCCGCGGGGCTGGCACATCTCCATCCCACCTCCACCCTGGAGACAGGCACACCCCCAGCCTCAGACCATAAGTGCCTCCAAACCAGAGGCTGGGAAGCGTTTTCCACACCCTTGGGAGGCAAAGGCAGGCCTTCCTTGATAAACAAGCCCTCGATTTCCCGAGGCCACGGGAGCACCTTCACCTGCGGCTGGATGAGAGCCGGGATCGCCCAAAACTCGGCTCCACCGCGGCTCCTGCTGCCACCTCTGCCACGGCTCAGTGAACAGTGAGCCCACCACCCCTGGCTGGGCTGTTCTTTCTTCTTTTTCCAGGCTCCATACCAGGAAAGAAAGGAGTCACAAGTGCAGCTTCTGGTTTTTGTGTTGTTTATTAAGTTCTTATCTCAATTTCTTTGTGCTGCTCCTGCCTGAGCTCAGCACTGTCAGAATCACTGCACAATGGTCACAAGGCCTTGAGCACAGAATGTTTTAAAGACTTTTTACCCAATTAACAGCTCCAATGTAAGATATTTTCAACAGTGTACCAATAACTATTAATCCTAGTTCACACATTTCTTCTACCTCAAACCCATCCTAGCAATCCCTCAGTGCCACCACCACAGCAGGAATGGAGGAGAAGGAGAAGAAGGAAAGACCCAGGGCCCCCACCCTGAATCCTCCATGTTTGTCCCCATTCACCTCCACACTACAAACCCCAAAACTCTGATTTTTCACCCTGTGATAAACTAACTCCAATCTGTCTCACATCCTCAATGCTTGCAGTTCATCCAAAAACTTTGGGAGCTTTTTCCAGGGGCACAGATCAAAGGCTGTGTCCCCCTGGGATGTCAGGGTGGGGGTCCCAGACCCCCCTGAACAACAGCAAAATTTTCCCAGTTTTTCTGGATTCCAACAGCTCAGCTTTCCAGGGAGCACTGAGGGATGGAATCGACACCACTCAGACCTCAGGTTCCTCTTTTCCCTTCGAGACAAATCGAATTCCCAGGCGGCAGCTCCCGGATGCCCCCGGGCCGGGGCCGGGATACGAGCAGCATCCGGAGTTGTAGCGAAGGCGCCGTGCGAGGTTTTCCCTTGAATGACAGCTTTAATGAAAGGCATCTCAGTGCTTGGAAAATCAGCATAAATGATCAGTTGCTAATCTCGTTCTCCCCAGTAACTCTGGGAAGGCAAAAAATAGAGCAGGCAGAATAAACTGGGGGCTGCACACGGGGGTGGGGAGGGAAGCGGGGGGGGATGTTTTGCTCCTCTTTCTGGGAGCTCACATAGCGATTGCCACTGATTAAAAATCCCACTTTTCTCACAAAAGGCACGATTTGCTGAGCACCCGTGTTGAACAATAGTGGGGGCTGTCTCCAGGCTCAGCAGAGGGAGCTGGATCAATCACTTCTCGTGCAGTTTTAACCTCCTACACCCAGCACGTCCCTGTCAGCACCCGGGGCCTTTATCCCAACCTGAGGAAGCACAGGTTGGGAACTCCCTGGACCAGAAACTTAGCAGGATGGGAACAGATAAGAACAGCAAAAAAAAAAGAGTGGGTGATGCAGATTTTCTACCCCTAAATAAGCACAAAGCCACGAGATCCCAGCTCAAGAGGACACCAGCACTCGCTGGACAGAGGAGGTTTTGTGCAACAGAATCCCAGACTGGTTTGGGTTGGAAGGGACATTAAAACTCATCTCCTTGCACCCCCTGCCATGGGCAGGGACACCTTCCACTCTCCCAGGTTGCTCTGCTCATTAAAGCTTCAGGCTAAAGCCCAGGGAGAACCAATTCCTTTCCTGTCCCCAGAGCCCTGCTCTGGTCCAGGCTGACATTTCCCACTTTCCAAGGCCAACAAAGCATTCTTTACTCTGCCTTCAACTTTTCTGTCTCCTCTGCTCTCCTCAAAATCTAACCCTGGCCCTCTCACCACAGTACCTGAGCTCCCAGTGGCAAATTATTAATCTTTACAGCATAAGGAAGGACAATTTTGACATCAATATATGGCTTGTAATAGCTGCTGTCTGTGTGATTGCACCTTTTTAGTGCTTCTTTTCATTTCTCTACTTTTTTATGAGGCTATTTTCTTTATTAGTGCGTTTTTATAGCTTGTGCGACACCTTAAGTGCCTCCAAGAAGGTACTTCATAAATAAAATTTTAATAAGATTAAGGATTTAACTCCAAGAAAAAAACCCCACTTGGCCAAGTTATGAATCACATGGTCCCTGTTCCATACCCTTCTTGTTTGTGCATGTCCTCACATAGCCCACAGGCTTTTAGTTTTGGTGCCACACTTCTGGCAAAGCAGTTGGAATCTCAGCAGATCTCTGTATTTCATGGGTGGAGAGCTAACAGGACTTTTGGAGAGGTTATATTTCTTATCTCCTGCTGTTATTTCGGGGCTGAGTTCCAAAACTAGAACAGTTTATATCACTTTGTTCGAGGCTTCTTAAAATTTTAATGGCAACAGAGGCACCAGTTACCTGCAGCCAACAGGAGAGAGAAGAAATCCAGCCCAGCAGGCCAGAGGGGTTATATAAACCTGCTCCTGTGGCAATTTTATTTTCACTTGCACCACACAGACAGGAAAAACAGGGCTGGATCACTAAATTAGCATTAAGGATGCAGCTATAGAGCAAAGCAAGAAGGACTTGAGGTGGGGCTGAGCCTCTTGTCTGACACAGATTGCTCTGGTTCTCTGAGGCAATACAGCTCTTGTTTGGTTTAACTTGGGAGGAAAGGTCTTTAAAAGCCTCAGAGTCAGCAGAAAGACCTGGCTGCCTTCCCTGGATCCTGAATTTCACAGCCCACCTTTAAGGAGAACAGCAGAGCCTTTTTTTTTCCTCTTTCCAAAGAAACCTCAGCAGCTTTCCCCATCAAACCAACAGGAAAACAAGAGGAGGTTTCAAAGGGATGCCACAGCACCACTGGAATTAAAAACTGGGCACCTTCCCACAGCACATCCTGGGACACCAGAGCAGCCCCACAAACTCCCACATGCCTCACCCAAACAGAGCTTTAAGTAGAAATGATACATGAAAAATCCCAAAAAAACACCATTCTCGAGAGACATTCCCTGCTTCTCTCCCAGAGAGAGGAATCCAGGAGCAAACACCTCTTTGGCCTCAAAGGTGGTGCCAGAATCCAGACCTCAGCCTTTGTGCCCAAGCTCAGCCAGCACCAAGTGTCTCTTTGAAATCAAGGGAGAAGCTGCTCCTCCTCTGCCTTTTTCCACCTTCCCCTCACTCTCCTGCTCCCAGGAGGGTTTGATCCACCTGGAAAAGATCTGCTCCAGGCCATTCCTCACCTGGCAGCTGGGCCAGAGGTGTCTGAAGGCCTTCAAACAAAACCCCTCCTGCTGAACTCATTTGATTGTACCCATTTGAGTGAGTTCTTGTTTTCCCACCAGTGCTGCTCACCCTCTCAGGCATTTTCCTTACGAAGGGAATCTTTCACCAGGATCCTCGGGGAAAAGGACAAGGTGCTGCATTGACAAAATAAATTCTGCCCTGAAACATTTCCTCTGTTTGGAGGCCACTTGTTGAGCTGAAGGAAAGGGTGTGAAAGCACCACAGGGGCCAAGATTTAAGAACAAATTCAGCCCTTGGGTCTCACAGGAGGATGGGCAGGGTGGGCAGTGACCAGGCCAGCAGCATCCCAGGGGTGGTGGCACCCTGGGAATGGCTCAGTGCCAGGATGGAGGCAGCACTTCCTTCTCCACCAACTCTCTGAGCTCCTCCTTTCCTTCTCCGCATTCTGAGCTCCTCCTTTCATTCTCCACAGACACTTTGCACCACTCTGCTGCAAAATCCTCCTTCAGCTCTGAATCCAAAGGCCTCCCAGAGCCTAAAGTTTCTTTGTTTCTCTGAATCCACCTCCCAGGCTCCATGAAACTGATGCCTTAAATGGCTCCCTAGAAACAGAGAGCAGACAGGAATAAAGGAATCAAGGAGGGATTGATTGGAAAGGCCTTCAGAGGTACACTCTGGGCTCCAGAGGCTCCTGCCTCAGTGCATCCCAACATGGACAAGGACAGCTCCCGAGTTCTTCCCACTTGGATCTCAGCATCAATTCCCCAAGCAGAAGCCAGGCAAGGATGGAATTTGCCCAAGCTTGCCCCCCTCTTGCCAAGATTGTGGTTTGCAGTTGTTGGGCCTAGGAGGGTCTGGGTGTCCTTGGAGAGCTGGAGAGGCTTTGTTGTGTGTGTGTGAGCATGAGAGAACAGCACTGAACGAGCTCCAGGGAACTGCAGAGTGACACTGGGCAGGGCAGGGCTGGGAACATAGAAAAGTTCAAACCTAAGGCATCAAAATGAGCCTTCAGTGTCTCAGCAGCAAAGACCTTTGGCACACAGAGTCCATCTCCAGTGATGGCCCATGGCTGCTTGTCAGAAATGCCCTCATCAACCCACTTTGTATTAATCAGGGCTGTTCACAAAAGAAAAACAATTTCTGCCTGCTCCCTCCAGGTAATTATATTTTGCCCTCCAGCAGGAGATTTTATTATGTTTAGTCCCATTTTATTTAGAGCCTGAAGAGAGACCACGAAGCCTCAGCTAGGAGCGATAAAAGGAGACGATGCTCAAGCCCAGCCTTTTGCAAGTCAGCATCTGACCCGGGTTAAAATCATTCAAGCACAATAAGGGGGGGGAAAATAAGTCCTTGAGATTTGTATGTGTTTGAAGAGGGCAGGAATGCTGGCTGAATCATGAACTCTGGGGAATAGGAGTGCCTCCCGAAGGAGACAGGCCTCCATTGTCGGTGTGCTTTAAACAGAAAAGAATGTTTCATGTGGGTGTGTGCTGTTGTTTTTTTCCACCGTGGAGCAAGTGTCCCATCTTATTTCTCAAATGGTCTTTCCTTTGTTGAAGCCTCATCTATTAATAATCCTTCACTGGAAGGGGAAAGGAAAAAGCGAGCTTCTGTCAGACATACAAGCTGTTAGTCTGGGATGGACAAAAATAACCCAAAGCTGCACAATTAGCTGCAGCACAGGTCACTCGTCTGGAGTTGGGACTGGCTGTAGCCATAACCTCACTGAACTTCCCTTGTGAAACGTGGGCTTGGGCACTGCTCGGGATCCAGGAGTGTCCTGGGGACCTGGAGGAAATTGAGGAAGTTTCCTGAGCTGTCCAACACCATCTGCTACATCAGTGTCCTCAGCTTGGGGCCAAGAAAATATTTTGGTCTTGAAAAAGTGGAGGAACCAGGTCAATGGAATCCGAAAGATCGTGGAATGACAGAATGGTTTGGGGTGGAAGGGACCTTAAAGCTCATCTTGTTCCTGGGGCAGGGACACCTCCCACTGCCCCAGGCTGCTCCCAACCCCATCCAGCCTGGCCTCGGGCACTGCCAGGGATCCAGGGGCAGCCACAGCTGCTCTGGGCACCCTGTGCCAGGGCCTGCCCTCCCTCATCCTGCCTGCATTCCTCATGGAACCTGGACATTCAGGGAGCTGCCCTGGGTTCAGGAGCTTCCTCAAGACATGCTGTGTTTTCTCCAAAACATTCATTCCAAGTGGGCTCTGAGCCCCTCAGAACCAGGAGTGCTTTCCCCTCAATCCCTTCTCCAGTCTGAGGCAGGTCCCTGTGTTGCCTTTCCCTGGTCTTAAAATTCAAACCAAAACATGGTTTATGGGGAAAAGGGGTTTTTACCTCGGGATTTATTGCAGGATCCTTGGGTGCAGCACTTGGTCCAGGTGGAATGCCCCAAAATGCACACAATTCTAGGCCTTGCTAATTAGCACATCCACCAAAGATCCCCCAGGGAGAGGCTGGAGTGAAGCCCTCGTTGTGAGGAACCTTCCCCCTGGCTGGGCCTGGCTGAGGTTCCCAAATGTGTTCTGGAGAGGCCCTTGGTGTCTGGGGCTCCCAGGATGTTTGCTCTCCTGGTTTAACGGTGCCGTGGGGCTGAGCTGAGTTCTCAGCCTTGGGGAGGTACAAGTGTGGGGCTAAAAGCACTGAGAATACATCAAACTGTATAAAAGGGTGTGTGAGAGGGGCGTGAAAGAAAAGACAAAAAATCATCCTGGCATCATTGGTGCAGCCTGGCCAAAGAGCTCAGGGCTTGATCACAGGTGGCTGCACCTGAGCCTTCAGTTTGCTGATGATTCTCCACCCTCAGCCTGTGGGATGTGGGCAGCAACTTCAGGAGGGACCTGGGAAGAGCTTAAATCTGCAGCTTCCCGAGTGAAATCCTGCCTTGTTCTCACAGGTCTGCTCCAAACCGCGGCCCTCCGCTGAGGAATGGAATTTGCTGGAAGCGTCAGCCCGGAGCTGTGGCGGCGGTGGGGATGTTAAAATGCCACTGGTGAGATCAGTGGTGCCTGGGAGAGGTGTGAAGTGTAGCAGGGAGGCAGCCAAGGACCTGCGTCACCGTGCGGGAGCCTGGCTGGTGCCACCGCGCTGCCTGCGAAGGCACAGATGCCGTGTGAGCCCACGGCGGAGCCTCTCCCTCACCCAGGCAGAGCTCAGCAGGCTCCGAGAGCCTTCCCGGCATGGCAACCCAGCCCTGGAGCCGGGATTTAGCCTGGAGGAATGGGGTGGGGGAAGAGGTGACGGCGACAGGGAGCTGAGAGCCTGATAATGGCCGGGGCACGGCGAGGTGGCTCGGGAGCTGCTGGCACTTCTCAGGGTGCGTTGGCACTGCCAGCTCCACGAGGCACCGAGGGGTACCAGGATTCGGGATTGCAGTGTCCTCGGTCCTCAGGGCACTCACAGCATCAGGATTGGGGACTGCAGGGACCCCAGCATTTGGGATTTCAGGGTCCCCAGGGCACACACAGCCCCAACATTTGGGATTGCAGTGTCCCTGGTCCTCAGGATACACACAGCCCCAGGATTTGGGATTGCAGAGTCCCAGGACACACACAACCCCAGCACTCAGGGTTGCAGGGATACACACAGCCCCAGGATTTGGGATTGCAGAGTCCCAGGACACACACAACCCCAGCACTCAGGGTTGCAGGGTCCCCTGGGCCCAGCCCCAGCCTGTGGCACTTTCTCCTGCCCACAAGAGCAGCATTGCTCTTTGCCATGAGCTGTGCTGCAATATTCCCACTCTTCCTCTTCCCCCACCCCAGGTCCCCCAGCTGCAGGAAAATAAGTTAGAGCATTAAAATAATTCACTTTTGAGGTCCTTTCAAAGGTTGCAGCCTGGTTTGCTGGCCTGGGGGGGTCCCATTTTCTCCCCTGGTCTGTTTGTTTTCCCTCTACAGCAAAAACTCCAGCACAACTCAGGGGGGAGAACCTCAGCAAACACATCTTGGCGTGTCCAGGATCACAGCTCTGCACAGAGCAAAAGGGAAAAAAACCACCCCTGTCACAGCAAAGGGCAACTCTGGAATTTTGTTTTCTTTGGAGAAGGCTAAAGAAAATATCCCCATTCCCAAACAGCACCGCAGTGAAAGCTGAGCTGCTGCACACCCCTCTGGTGCAGCGACACTGGGACTGAGCCTTCTCCTCTGGGCTCTGAGTGATGGACAGAGAGATCCTGGGGCACCTCCATGGCTGGCAGCAGTGTGAGCCAACATAAGGGAGGGTGTGCAGTCCCAGGAGCAGCAAGAAGTGACCCCATCATCACCTTCATCACCTCCATCACCTCCATCATCTCCATCATCAGCAGCACCCACACCCTTGGGGTGGATCTGCTCCCAAAGACGCCGTGGCTGGAGCAGGATGGGAGCCACTGCAGCTCCCTCGTGGAGGGAAAGGCTGTGAATTACTCACCTGGATCCCACACAGATCCAGCCTGAACACCCCCAGCCCAGCCCAGCCCCTCTCCCACTGCTTCCAGCACCCTTCTCTCACACGTTTTCCCTCCCACATCGTGCGCTGCCTTCCAGCCAAGCCCGAGCTGGCTGTCCCTGAGCTCTCTGCACCAGGGAAGGCAGAGGAGGAGCAGGAAAATGCACATTTCCATGTGCTCCCCGGCCTCCCAGCTTCGGGGCACCAAACGGCCGCGACAAACAACCACAATATGATTTCACGAGCTAATTCCCTCCGCTGCCAAATCCAGCGTGAAAAACCTTCCACCCTGAGCCATTCCAGCTCAGCGGCACCCAGCCCGACTTGTTGCCGAGCCCCAGAGCCCAGGCTGCAGCGGATGAGCACGGCCTGCCTTATCTGCAGGGAGATAAACCCGGACCTGCTGAGCACAGCTGAGTGCAACATCACCATAGAAACCTGCCGAGGAGCTGGGGGAAAGCGGCTCTGCCCAGCTCCTGCCAACGTGACAGCGAGCAGGGCTCAGCCCCTCGGGCTGGGCTGGGCTGGGCTGGGCGAGGGCGATGCCCGGAGCAGCAATGTCCCACTCGGGACATCCCCCACTCGCCCCCGGGATGTGTTTGTAGCCCCAGGCCACCCAGCAGCCCTCTGGATGCATCCTTCTGGCCCACGAGTTGAAATGCAGCCTCTAATTGGTTTCAGATCCAATTCCTGTTTGTATAGGACCGAGTAAAATACAGCCCTGGGTCACCTGTGGGCTCACTGCAAATGGGGATAAATAGGTTCAAAAAACGAAACGTTAGGTAATAATTTCTTAAATTAAAGTACTTCAGACATGATGATTGGAATGAAAGATTGCCCAGGCCAGAGCCCTGCTTCTGCTGAAGAGCTGTAACAAGAAATTCACTTCAATTAAAAGCACTTTTCAGATGCTTTGAATTTAGGAACACTGGAGGAAAGACAGTGGTGTGTGCAGGGGAAGGGAGATTGTGTGTGCCCAGAGCAGCTGTGGCTGCCCCTGGATCCCTGGAAGTGTCCAAGGCCAGGTTGGACAAGGCTTGGAGCAGCCTGGGACAGTGAGAGGTGTCCCTGCCATGGCAGGAGGGGTGAAACGAGTCCAACCCAAACCATCCATGATTCTCTGTATAAAAAAACACTTTTCCACCTTAACAGCAATTCCAAGCCAGGACAGGATCCTGAGCTGATGCCTTAGGTTTGAACTTTTCTATGTTCCCAGCCCTGCCCTGCCCAGTGTCACTCTGCAGTTCCCTGGAGCTCGTTCAGTGCTGTTCTCTCATGCTCACACACACACAACAAAGCCTCTCCAGCTCTCCAAGGACACCCAGACCCTCCTAGGCCCAACAACTGCAAACCACAATCTTGGCAAGAGGGGGGCAAGCTTGGGCAAATTCCATCCTTGCCTGGCTTCTGCTTGGGGAATTGATGCTGAGATCCAAGTGGGAAGAACTCGGGAGCTGTCCTTGTCCATGTTGGGATGCACTGAGGCAGGAGCCTCTGGAGCCCAGAGTGTACCTCTGAAGGCCTTTCCAACCAATCCCTCCTTGATTCCTTTATTCCTGCCTGCTCTCTGTTCCTAGGGAGACATTTAAGGCATCAGTTGTGGAAAGGGATTTTTGCCTCCAAAATTGTTCCTCCCCTTCCTCACCAAAGCCCCACTTTTTTAGCCACAGCTTCTGAAAGAGCATTAAAGCTTCAGAGCATTTTGTGAAGGATGAAGTGAAGAAAAGGCTGATTTCTCACAACTTCACTGAAATCCGAGGAAAACTGGGGAAACTTCCACGCCCCTCTGGAGCATCAGCACAGGGAATGAAGAAGATGAAGGAAAACCAAAAGGGAATGAAATCTTCAAGTGCCTCTCCTGCAATTCATCTGTCCTGGCAGGAACAGGGGCGCCTGAGGACAGAAACTGTCCTTTATCTAAACCTCTTAAACTTGAGATAGTCACTGCACAGTTGTGTTTTTTCAAACATTTCCCTGAGAAAGAAGAGAAAATCAAAGGTCTCTATGAGGCAAGAGCCACCTGTGCTTCCATCTCCTGGGAATTTTGCTTGGAGATGCATCTTCCTGCCTCTTGTCTGCCTTGGGTTCACCTCCTCCTTGGCTGCAGCCTTTGTGATTTCCTGTGTTTGAAGCCTGCTCAAGGTTCTCTTTGTAGCACAAGAACTGCCTGTAAGGCTCCGTGTTTTCCAGGAAAATGCTGCCAGGAGATCCATAACCTTTCAGCATCCCTTTCTTGTTTCCTTCTAAGGCCTGAACTCCTTCAGTGCCCCCTTCAGATGTTTTGAACCGAATTTAACAGCCAGGACCTGCCACCAGCAATGCCCAAGTGCTAGGCTGAGGAATTGGGTTTATTCCAGGTGTTTCTGCTGGAATTACAGAGCACAGGCACAACACAGCTTTGCACAACACAATATCCTTCCTATCAACATCCTTCCCCCAAAAAAGGTTTCAAAACAGCCGAGATAAAGAGAATAAAAGTTTCTTTTTCACATCATGCTTCCTCCTCTCGCCCCAGAATCCCTTCCAGAGCTTGGTGCAAGACAAATAATCTCCATTTCCTGATTCTCCTCTATTTACTTTGTTGTGTTTCCCTGCCAGGTCCAAGTTCTTCCCAAGGCTGATCCCTTCTAATCCAAGAGGACTGCATCTCAGAGGAGACTGGCAAAGGAAAATCCTAACTGCTGACATTTTCCTGAGGGGGAAACAGTGTCTCTGAGTGTGGGAGCAACAGGGAAAAATAATTATTGCCCCCTGGAGCTGGACAAGGGAACTTTTCAGTGGGATGATCCAAATGAACTGGAGAGAATAATTTTATAGAATCACAGAATGGTTTGGGTTGGGAGGGACCTTAAAGCTCATCTCATGAATTTTATAGAATCACAGAATGCTTTGGGTTGGGAGGGACCTTAAATCTCATCTCATTCCAACCCCATGCCCTGGGCAGGGACACCAGTGGAAGACCATTTGCAGACATTGTGCTTTCCCAGGGAAAAAAACATCCCAGAAAAGCCACCTTAGGCCAACCAAAGATTTCATTTGACCTGAATTTATGGCGTCTGAGTCACTTAATTAATTTTTATTTACAGTTTAGATCCCTGCTATTTCCAAGCATAAAGTCAAAAGAACCATTTCAAGTACGTAAAAGCAATCTATTTCAAAATGAAACACTTTCAATTTTCTTCCTTCTCCATTTTTGGCTCAAAACATCCCTATTTCACCAAATGGATTAAGAGATTAAAAAAGAAATCTCATGTTTTCTTCATGATGTTACTTTTTTCCCTGTGTGTGCTCTTAACAGACTCTTTGGCCTTCAGGAGAGCCCTTTGTTCAAGGAAAAGTGATGGAACAAATAGCAAACAGCTCTTAACAAACACATTTAGAAAATGAGGGTGAAGGAGACCTGGGGTGCCCAGCCCCTGGAGGAGGTCACAGCCCAGCTGGGAGCCCTTGGCTGCCTCTCCTTGGCAAGAGCCAAAGCCTTGGGGCAACCTCGTGTCAAACCTGTAAAATATCATCACTGGCAAACCCAGCTCGTTTCCTACTCAATCTTCATGAGATTGGCAAAGGCAATGTTTTCTTTCCCCAGGTAAGCCCTGTCTTAAACAAGCAAGCTGAGCCTTGAGCTCATGCCCAGAATCAGAGCTCCTGTCATCTCTCACTCATCTCCAGCCACCAGGACCAGCTGAATCATCTGTCTGACATCAAAGGCAATTCCCAGATCCACTTTCCAGCCCCTCTGCATGAAGCAGGTTCCACAGCACTGTGGAAATCATCTGGGCCCAACCATTTCGAGCCATCCAGAGCAGCCCTGTCCATCTCTCCATGTCCATCTCTCCCTGTCCATCTCTCCCTGTCCATCTCTCTCTGTCCATCTCTCTCTGTCCATCTCTCCCTGTCCCTCTCTCTCTGTCCATCTCTCCATGTCCATCTCTCCCTGTCCATCTCTCTCTGTCCATCTCTCCCTGTCCCTCTCTCCCTGTCCATCTCTCCATGTCCATCTCTCCCTGTCCATCTCTCCCTGTCCATCTCTCTCTGTCCATCTCTCCCTGTCCCTCTCTCTCTGTCCATCTCTCCCTGTCCATCTCTCCCTGTCCATCTCTCTCTGTCCATCTCTCCCTGTCCCTCTCTCCCTGTCCATCTCTCTCTGTCCATCTCTCCCTGTCCATCTCTCCCTGTCCATCTCTCCTTTTCTATCTCTCTCTGTCCATCTCTCCTTTTCCATCTCTCCCTGTCCATCTCTCTCTGTCCATCTCTCCCTGTCCATCTCTCCCTGTCCCACCTTGCCATGACCTTTTGCTGTCAGTATTTTCCACTCAGACTCACCAGGATATTCCTGATGGTTTTCTGGACAATCCATCAGTGCAAAGAGGCAGAAAGTATCACCTCAGCTGCTCCCAGACTGAAATTTGAAGAGGAAGAAGCTTGTAGAGCTCCCTTGGAACTGTCTCAGGGTCTTGAAATAAAGGATCGTTCAATATTTCAATAAATTGGAATGCAGGAAAACCAATCTCTTGTGATTCTACCCTCAACCAGGTGGAGGACAAGTTTCTCTTGGTGGCCATGACTTACACCATGAAACAAGAGCAGAGTCACAGCTGATATTGTGCAAGAAACAAACCCTTCCAGGAGACAAAATCTCCACAAGAGCACCACAAAGAGCATTTTCAAAACACGCTTTTTTTATGTCCCTCCTTTTTTTTCTTCCCTCTTTACAGGATCCTCCTAGGATTTAGGTTTAGATGGGATACTGGGGAGAAGTTTTTTATTATGAGGGTGATAAATCCCTGACACAGGTTGCTCAGAGAAGCTGTGGCTGTCCCTGCATCCCTGGAAGTGTCCCAGGCCAGGCTGGATGGGGCTCAGAGCAACCTGGGACAGTGGAAGGTGCCCCAAGATGGTTTTTAAGGCTTCTTCCAAACCAGGTTATTCCAAGATTCTGTGATTACTTGGGCAGGAGCTGTGAACTCCTGGTGAAAGAGAAAGGTGTTCTCTGCCCTCCAGAGCAAGAAGCTTTCTAAGACACAACTTCACCCTTAACTCATGACGCAAAAAATTTCCATTTTTACAGATGAGGAAAGGGAAGAAATTTGGCCCCGGGGTCAGCTGTGATAATGGAGGAGTCCTTGCCTGGCAGCACCTCATCCATCCCATGGCGTCAGGCACTCGATCATCATTTAATCCAAGGATCCTCATTCATCCTGGGCTCCCAGGAACTCTTTCAGTGCCATCCGAGATATTTCAAGCTGAGTGCCTGGCAAGGACAGCTCCGAGGATGGCGTCAATGATCTGCATGGAGTTCCTTGACCCTTTCCTTTGGAGAGCTCCCTTGCACCAGCAGAAAAAGCAGGAGGGTGTTAAATGGTCCTTATGAAGATGAAATAACCCAACAGCAGCACATCCATTTATTTAGATCATCGGGGCCATCTCGCTCGTGATCCTAAGCGTGACAGAGAGGAGTTAAACCTCTTCTAAAATCTTCTGTTAGAAGAACTAAGGCAGATTCGCAGCCTCCAGAGATTCATGAGGAGACAGACACCTGAGAGATCACATTGAAATTTTAAATAGCTCTGGTTGATTGGGTCAGGCCCTGCTTCATGGCACAGACTGATGGTCCTTCAGGTTGGGGTGGATTTTTCTTGAGGATTCTGGCACCGAGAAGTCATTATGACATGAGGTAATTATGGAGCAGATTCGTTAGCCCACAAACGGGTTCAGGTCACTCCACATACCTTGTCCTTCTCTCTGTGTCCTGAGATGCCCTGGATGGGATGGAAGGAACATATCTGCATGGCTTTTTGCTCATGATCTTCCTGTGTCCAATGATAAGAAGGTATAAAAGCCCCATCATGGAGCTCTGTACAATCTATTGTACAGAATAGTTTGAATAGCTCTGTAAAAATGAACAAATCGAAAATCTAGTGGTGAAAACCACAAAAGGAGAAACAGGGAACGCTGATTTTTGGGGTGTAGGACAGAGTGAGCATCCTAAAAATTTGGGAGATATTCCTGTTGGTAAGGCTTCCTTCAGACACCAGAGTCAGTTCCTCATCTATAGCCAAGAGAGCAATCCTTGAATTCAGCAAGATCAAGCACAAAGCACAGGTGAAGTGGGAGAAAAGGCTTTCCTGGAAGACAGACAATTGAAATTTCCAGATTAAAAACACCAGTTGTTTCTCACACGAAATAAGTGGGGTCAGATTTTCCATCCTTGTGCCCAGGGCACTGAGGAACAGAAGCAAACCTGGCACACAGAAGGACAAGAGTTACATTAGCCCAGGGCTGCAGTTCTTCATCTCCTCTCAGCAGCAAAATTCCTGTCCTGAGGTCTTCCTGAAGCACCTGCTCACGGCCACAAGGACAGGGGAGAACATATTTGCAACAAAATACTACCACAACAATATGGTTTTGGTCCCAGGAGGGTCAAGAACAAGCTGATGTCACAAGTGCCAGGCTGAGCCTAAAAAAGCAACAGGGCTCTTGCAAATCACTCTGGTGCCCAGGACAAAGGCAGCCAGAGATGTGCTCCTGCCACACTCCCAGCCTCCAACAGCTCCACAAAACCAATTAAAGGGCTAAAAACTTATCAGGACCAGCAATCCTTGTATATTTTTGGTTCAGACCAGCTTGAAAGGCACAGTTTGAAGGACTTTGGGGTGTGAGGGACTAGAAAGACTCATCCAGAGGTACAGAGGATTCGTTTGTGGGGCAGAGATTACTCGGCAGTAAAGGACATTAATTTGAAGTCAGTAGGGTTCAGGATATTCCATTATTCACCCTGCACCCCATTTGCAATGAAATCATTTCAAAGTGATGGATTCAGATTGAGGCAAGCGATGCTGGGATGGGACAGAGGATATACTTGCTATGTTTTATGGGCATAAAGAGATCCATAAATTTTGAATGTTAGAAATTCGGTCCAAAGAGAATATTTTAGCTGTCAATCTGGCTCTCTTTATTGCTGAGGGAATAATTCCATAGGATACAGGAGCTCTGGGCTGGGAAATCTGTCCTGCAACATGGCCAAAGGATGTGGGGATCTGATCCAAAACCTAATGAAATCAGCAATAAGAGGGTTAAGGATCTGCCAGCCACAGCAAACTCCTAAACTGTAAACCCTAAACCTCTGCCCTTCCCACTGGCAAAAGGAAAACTCTTTCCAAAGCTGGGTGAGCCCTGAAAAAGCAGCTGCTCAGCCAGGTTATCATCCCAGAGACCACAGGATGGATGGATGTGCTGGAAAACTTCCTTAGCACACCAGAACTGGGAAAGAGGAGGAGCACTGGGAGCTCCCTCAGCTTCCCATTGCACTCTCCATGCAGAATTTGACACTCCAAAATCCTTGGAGCTGTAGGTCCCAGTGACACACCCAGAGCTCACAGGAACAGCAGCACCACACAACCGTGGAGCCCAAACCATTACAACAGCCTTGGAAGGGATGGATGAAGAGAAGGAAGGATAAAATCTTTGTGTAGATTTGCCCCAGAATTTAATTCCCATCAGTCTCACTGATGCCTGAAATGGCTCCCTAGGAACAGAGAGCAGGCAGGAATAAAGGAATCAAGGAGAGATTGATTGGAAAGGCCTTCAGAGGTACACTCTGGGCTCCAGAGGCTCCTGCCTCAGTGCATCCCAACATGGACAAGGACAGCTCCCGAGTTCTTCCCACTTGGATCTCAGCATCAATTCCCCAAGCAGAAGCCAGGCAAGGATGGAATTTGCCCAAGCTTGCCCCCCTCTTGCCAAGATTGTGGTTTGCAGTTGTTGGGCCTAGGAGGGTCTGGGTGTCCTTGGAGAGCTGGAGAGGCTTTGTTGTGTGTGTGTGAGCATGAGAGAACAGCACTGAACGAGCTCCAGGGAACTGCAGAGTGACACTGGGCAGGGCAGGGCTGGGAAAATATGAAAGTTCAAACCTAAGGCATCAGCACAAGTCAGCCCAAATCAGGTGGGATTTGCATCTCCCCTTTGGAGCAAGAAGCATCCACAATGTATTAGCCCGAAACAAATTCAGATACAGGATCACATGGCTGAGAATGCTCTGCCTCTCCAAAAAAGAGTCTCAAAAATGGCATTAGACTTGCTATTAAACAATGTGGAGAACATGATCCTACCTCAGCAAGAATAGAAAAAGAGGAGCTATTTCCTCCTAACGATCTCGTTCCAAGAAAACTTGGAATATATGCTTAACGTTGCAGACAGCTTTTCCTATGCCTGCTAAGCACTTCTGCTTGAAACAAATATAAACCTAATTTCATTTTATATATACCAACAAAATGCAAATTACAAGAGCAAGAGTCTGGAGTCTTCATCCTTTAGCTCATCTGTATCCCAGGCTCCCCACTTGCAAGCGATAAATGTCTGCTCATGGATTTTCTATTTTTTTTCCAACCAAATAACTTCTGCCACATTGTGTTTCTCTCCTGCCATATAAATAATGTTCACTTAACAGTGAATGCATTAGAGAGCTATGTTTCCATTGAGTTGTCATTTCCAGAAATATTCTTCTTTTGGGTAGAAATTTTCCAGTCTCAGCTGAAGAACAGTTTTTCACCCCACTTATTTCTATTTTTTTTTTTCAGTATATCTTGCTCTTATTTTTAATTTTAAAGTCACAGCAATATCCCCCAGTAAGAAATGCACTGCAGACACAGACCTTCCCCCAGCCTGTAAGCAAAGATTAATTTGGGGGCTATTTATAACCCAGATGAATTTCTGAGAGCAGGTCAGTGGCCTTAAGGTGAATTTTCACTGGAACCAATGCAAAGCATCAGGAATGGCACAGGGGAGAGGAGGGAAGGAGGAAGAGCCCTCAAAACTCCCAAGGTTTCCATATCATGGCAGCTGGGAAAAGCAAAACACTGGAATAACTCCTGGGCAAGGTGTAAACCTGGCATTGAACTGGGGGAGAGATGGAGACAGGGAGAAAGTCTTCCCTTGCTTTCATCCTTTTTAAGTGTTCAGACAATTCTCAGTTTGGACAACTGAAATGAAACCAGAGAGGGAAGAGGTTTTATTCAAAGTTCTCAAGCGATTTCTTCCTTACTTTTTCACTCCACGACTCAAAGAGCTCGACATGAAAACCAACTGAATAAACCCAAGAAATCCTGCCCATCACACAAAGCCTGGCTCAGTTTGTGGTTGTTTTCTGCCCTGCTCCTCCTGCAAGGAGTACAGGATCTAGGCCAGCAGCTCCATCCCCTTCCCAGCCCTAAAAATAAACAGCGTTTGTTCCTTGCCCCTTTCGCTTCACAAGATCTAAGATGTTAAATATTCAAAAAAGCCACATATAGAAACCTGATTCATCTCAATTATTCTTGGGACATTTTCCTCCTAAAGCACAGATACACCGAGGGAAGAAATATTGCCACGAAGTTTGCTCCTCCACAGCTCCCATCAGCAGCAACTTCAAGAACCACTCTTGGCTAACAGATGGCAGAGAGGGCTCAGTGCTGGGATGGGAGGTGGAAGGTTCCAGATGAGCATTCAGTACAAGTTGCATAAACTGTCAGATTTTAAGCTAAAATGTCCACTAGGATTTTAATTTCTTGTGTGCATCATGAGACAAGAAGTACATGAGGGTTACCAACAGGCTCAAAGCCACACACTCCCACCTCTCCTTATTGTTTATGGTTTCCTACTTTTTGGTGGAGTTTTCTAGGTGGTATCCAAGCCCTTAATCAAGGAAAACCATAAGAAAACTCTGGTGTGAGTTCATGGGAAGCCTTAGAAATCTTTCTGTTTGGATTGGTGCCCTAAAACTTGCCAGGGAATGAGCCCATGCAGGAAAAATGAGCCTATTGCTGCTCCAAAAAACAGGTTTTGAAGGTATTAAGTGAAAATTAATGGTTACTTTTGTCTTTGATATTTCTATACCTCCCTTTGCACCGTAAAATAGGAAACATCAAAGTCTGTCTCACAGGGGTGTTGTGAAATTGAGTTAATGTTGGTGTGAAGCTCTCAGACTGCAGCAATGAGGTCCATAAAAAAGAGGCCTGGAAGGAAATGAAGATTCCCATGTTCAGCCCACGGTTTGAATAAGACTGTAAATAAGACTTAGGGCTGTGCACTGAACAATAAAGATGGAAAATGAGATTAGAACAATCCCTTCTGCCACCTCAAACAAAGCTGGAGCCCGGCAGAGGAGTGTGGGGGTGATCAAAGAGTAGCCAGGCAGGTTAATGGCAACACTGCCCCACTGCCAACAAACTGAGCAGAAATTGGGTTTGGGGCACCAAGGCTGCTGTGCACCTCTGGTGTTGTTGTACTTCCCCTGATGCCTGAAATGGCTCCCTAGGAACAGAGAGCAGGCAGGAATAAAGGAATCAAGGAGGGATTGATTGGAAAGGCCTTCAGAGGTACACTCTGGGCTCCAGAGGCTCCTGCCTCAGTGCATCCCAACATGGACAAGGACAGCTCCCGAGTTCTTCCCACTTGGATCTCAGCATCAATTCCCCAAGCAGAAGCCAGGCAAGGATGGAATTTGCCCAAGCTTGCCCCCCTGTCCCCAAGATTGTGGTTTGCAGTTGTTGGGCCTAGGAGGGTCTGGGTGTCCTTGGAGAGCTGGAGAGGCTTTGTTGTGTGTGTGTGAGCATGAGAGAACAGCACTGAACGAGCTCCAGGGAACTGCAGAGTGACACTGGGCAGGGCAGGGCTGGCAACATAGAAAAGTTCAAACCTAAGGCATCACACAAACAGGAGAAAGATGACACAGACTTTACATTCAGAACCACCAGAAGGCAAGAATTTAACTTTTACATTCAGCGTACACTTGTTCTATATCTCGTTGCACAACGACTTTAGACTATTAGTTAAAGTGAAAGACACTTCTCAATACTGTAAGTTAACAAAGAAAAAACACCAGTGCAGTAACATCTCAAGAAAAATAAAGAGAAAGAGATAAAAACCAGGTACTTATCGAAGTTGTTTTCCTCTCTTTTCTCACAACTTTGAAACCGCTGCACATTTGAACATAAAATTTCTCACAAACGCTAAAATGTCCAAAAAACCTTTCCTGAAGAGTGCAATCAACATCCACACACCACTGTGGGCATGGAGTGCGTTTTTAAGGAAGCTCTGACTCTCAGCTGGCTCAGAAATTGAGTAGCACAGCTACTCAAGAAACATTTTGCTGGATAGTTTTTATTGAATTCCCTCACACACACATTCCCCCTGGATTTAGGTCAACCACAACACTTCACTAACTTGAGCCAAGTTTGCCAAAACCTTTCCTTGAAGAAAGAGAGCATGGAGAACATTTTGCATGCCAGCATTGTTAAATTGAACCCTTTAGAACCTGGTCTTTTCTACTTGAAGGGATGTCACAGTTTAATTTCCCAAATAAAACAGAAGTTAAAAAATTAAAACTGAGAACATTACAAGCTCAAAATCATCATAATCCAGATTAGACATGAATGTTACTCCTCATTTTGCCCAATTGTCTTGCCCTTTTAATCTGCTTTTCACATGAAACTCAGTTCTTTCAGTGCTTCTGCACGGCATGAAACAATTCCCTTGATTTTTCAAGGAAGCTGAAATCACAGTTATTTGCACAACCAAAGCAGTTGCACCACATGCATTTCCATACCTCTCAGACAGCTAAATTTAACGAGTTAATTACATGGGGAGGAGAGGGGAAGTGTAAGAAAGGCTGCACCTGGCAGCAGCCAACCATCTCTCCTTGCTCCAGGAGCAGCTCTGGAGCCTTGTCGTGAAAGATCTCTTCATCCTCCATTCACCTGCTTTGTGCTCAGATCTCAGCCCCATCTTAAATCCACGTTTGAGGAACTACAGTAAGTCAAAAAAAAAAAAAAACAAACCAAAAAAAAAGTAGAAAGCTGAGAGGTTTAATTACTTTTATCCCTGTCTGAGAGGCGCTTTCAAGTATAGCCAGGGTTCCTGGAATTGCGGTCCCAGTGCCAGGGAGAAAATGAACAGCAAGAGACAGGCTAAAAAAATCCCCAGCTCCCGGATATTTGCCTGAAACAGAGCTCGTTTCCAAGAACCAGGCACGGCTAAGTCTGGCTGGGGCTGCTCTCCTTCCCATGCCTCTGCTCCAGGGTGACACCGAGCCCAAGCTCGGGGATTCACGGATCCCCCGCACACGCAGGGCTGGGGCCGGATGAGGTGGGAAGTGGCAAGAGGTGGGTTTGGTTCTGCTGAATTTAATGAGAGCACAGGGGGAGAGGCTCCACATCCTGCCCAGGATCCAGGCATCCTGGCTCCCTAATGGAGGAGCTCTGGGAAAGGCACAGCTCTCCAGCCTCCAATTGCAATGTCCTGGTCTTAAAATTAAAACCAAAACATGGTTGATGGGGAAAAGGAGTTTTTACCTCAGTGTTTATTTCAGGATCCTTGGGTGCAGCACTTGGTCCAGGCGGGATGCCCCAAAATGCATGCACACCTCACACTGAAATACACACAATTCTAGGCCTTGCAAAATTAACATATTTATCAAAGATCCCCCAGGGAGAGGCTGGAGTGAAGCCCTCGTTGTGAGGAACCTTCCCCCTGGCTGGGCCTGGCTGAGGTTCCCAAATGTGTTCTGGAGAGGCCCTTGGTGTCTGGGGCTCCCAGGATGTTTGCTCTCCTGGTTTAACGGTGCCGTGGGGCTGAGCTGAGTTCTCAGCCTTGGGGAGGTACAAGTGTGGGGCTAAAAGCACTGAGAATACATCAAACTGTATAAAAGGGTGTGTGAGAGGGGTGTGAAAGAAAAAGCAAAAAATCATCCTGGCATCAGCAGGACAAGGGAATTACTCCCTCCTAACCCCCCTGGCAGTGCCTTTACACCACCATTCAGGACACTGACCCCTTGTCCCCAAACAAGTGCAGCTTCTGCAGAGCTGACAACATCCAAGGCAGGTTTGGTCCCCACGGAAACCTGGGAAGATCACGAGGAATAAGTGGCTGCAGCACCAAGGACCCTGTTTTGCAAAGTCACTTTCCTTGATCCCATCCATATTTGAGCACAGCACCAACTGAGTCCCATTAATGTAATTGATTCTTAATGGCATTCTCCAAGACACCATGGGAAGATTTTAACAGGCTATTAGATGGAAATTAAGCCTCACCCAAACCTTCCTCCCGTGGAACAAAGGTTTCTGAAGATGCAGGGGGGCTATTCCATTCCTGCTAATGGGCAAGAAGGTTGATTTGAGGAAAAGGGACACTAATTCTGCATTTTCCACCCCTCACAGAGGAACACCAGAGGTTTGTAGTTACAAGGAAAGGGTTTCTCATCCTTCCCACACAAGCCAGATCAAAGGGCAGCCCTAGAGGGATCAGAAGCAGAAGTGCTGTTTGATGAGCTGGAGGACTTCCAGGTTTCAAAAAGGAATAAATACAAATTTTGTTTGCTTTTGTCCCCTGGGCACCTTCATGCCGAGGAGGCCTCAGCTGATTGTTCAGATGGGGCCTTTGAAACCCAAGGAGCTGAACCTGGCCTGAGGTCACAGCTGTGGCTTCAGCACTGCTGGAACCCTGGGGAGGCTTCTGCTGCAGGGAACCTTTGCAGCTCCATCCCTCTCCTGTGGAAAGGCACGAGGAAAATGCTCCCAGCTTCTCCCTTCCGTTCATGAGGCACAACTTTTGAAAATCTACCCATGATTCCAGCAATTCCAAGCCAGGACAGGATCCTGAGCTGATGCCTTAGGTTTGAACTTTTCTATGTTCCCAACCCTGCCCTGCCCAGTGTCACTCTGCAGTTCCCTGGAGCTCGTTCAGTGCTGTTCTCTCATGCTCACACACACACAACAAAGCCTCTCCAGCTCTCCAAGGACACCCAGACCCTCCTAGGCCCAACAACTGCAAACCACAATCTTGGCAAGAGGGGGGCAAGCTTGGGCAAATTCCATCCTTGCCTGGCTTCTGCTTGGGGAATTGATGCTGAGATCCAAGTGGGAAGAACTCGGGAGCTGTCCTTGTCCATGTTGGGATGCACTGAGGCAGGAGCCTCTGGAGCCCAGAGTGTACCTCTGAAGGCCTTTCCAATCAATCCCTCCTTTATTCCCATATTCCTGCCTGCTCTCTGTTCCTAGGGAGCCATTTAATGCATCACTGGCACTGACTTGGCCAAGGAGGACATTCCCCCCTCTCCCTTGGGCCACACCTGCCCCATCCAAGGCAGAGCCCCTCGCTGCCACACCACAAGTCAGCGACAGCCCTCGTGGACATTTTGACTCAGAGCATGTCACCTCCCCCAGCAGGTCCAATCCTGCCTGGGGTTCAGCTCTGACAGACACCCACAGCTGCAGCTCTGCGTGTGCCACGCCATGGATTTAACACATTCCCCGTGGAACACGAACGCCGAGCTCCGTGCAAGAGTCTCCCACTCACTGTGAGTGAGCAGCTGCATTTCTAAAAGATGATGCTGTTACCATCTCTCTTACTTCTGATTCAAATTCTCCACACTTTAACATTTTTAAAGACTTATTTTTGCTTCTTTCGAGACGTTTTAAACTCACTACTTTTCAGTGCTGACAGCCAGCCTCCTTCACGAGTACGTTATAGAGTCAGGTACCAGCACTGCCTTCGTTTTTAAAGAGGTGGAAATGTGGGAACAAAGGGAAGAGCAACAGCCTAAAATCCTTGATTAGCCAAAGACACAAGCAGGAGAGACAAACAGAACACCCCAAATCCCATCCATTGCCCAATCTGCTCAGGAAGAGAACCAGAACTGCCTCATCCTGGCTCTGCCTCATTAACTGCTCCCATAGTCACGTATGCTTTCATGCTTCAAATTAAAACAAAAAATTGGATCCTGCTGAGCTTCCTTTGCCCTTTTCACCCCTTGTGAAAGGCTGGGGTTACCATCATTTTGTACCTTGTTGCAATTGGTTTTAAAGGTGCAACCTGAGAGTGAAAATAATTAAAGGTTTTTTTTAAAAATAGGCATGGGGTGGTCCTGTCTGTACAAGTGGTAACCAAGCTGAGCATTTCCAAATCCTCTTTTGTTGTAACTATCCAATTTTAGTACTTTATTGATTATTACAGAAAAAGAAGTTTGAAGAAGCCTGGGATTCATCCAGCCAGTCCTGGTGGTAAGCTCAGCCCCAGAAGTTCAGGAATTCGGAATGCTTCTGGCCAGGAAGTGGATAAATAAGGCTGAGATTTGGCATCAGAAGGGGAGGAAGGTAAAATTTTTCATTTCAGCACATTTCTCAGGGCAGAGATAAGCTGCAGAGATCTGTGATGAGGTTATGGACGTTATCAGCTAAATGGTTTTGAACAGACACGGCATCACTTACTTGGAGCACATGGATACGAACTTCTGAAAATAATGGGATTAAAAAGAAATTCAAGGAGTTTTCTGGACTTCAGTGTTCATCCTGCAGCCAGAGCAGCCAGGATTCAGCAGTCCACATCTTTATCAAACTGAGATTTCACCTCAACTTCTCCCCACAGCTATGACCCTCGGGGAAGGTGTTACCCACCCACCAGCAGCCAACACTGCAGATCCCTTCCCAGGGCAGAAATAACTCCCTGCAACCCCACAGAGCTTTTGGCTGCCGCCCTTCTCCCGGCGCTGGAGGCCAGGAAAGCAGCAGAGATTTGTCTTTGGCACTGGGAGGGAGGTTTGCTAATGCTCCTCTCCAGCAGGAGAGCTTTCATGCCTGACTTGTGGCAGCTGGACGAGCTCTCAGATCTGACTGAAGCCTCATTGAGGACAGGGCCACCCTCTGATTAGATAATTTCACCTGCCAGAATCTTCTCCTGCCTTCCAAATCCTGCAAAGCTCAGAGGTTATGGCCGAGACGCTCCCAAAGCCAAGGTCAGGGGGGTGTTCCCCAGGGAAAGGGAGCAGTGGCACCCCTGCAGCACCTGCTCTGAGGGTGCCAGGCCCCCCTCCTCCACAAAACCAGGCCTCCTTTATCAAAGGGATATCCCCATGAGCAGAAACCACCTGGGATTCATTTTAAAGGAGGGATAATTTTCAAGCCCAGATCTTTTCCCAAGGCGGAGGCTCGCGGGGTTGGAGGGCACACTCAGCACTGGAGCGTTGAAGTTTTCTCTCTGAGCTGCAGCAGAGCTCCAAGGGAGGTGTTTGATCTTTAAATCAGACATTAAGTGATGAAATAGCAGCTCTCCTATTGATATTGTTTGGTGTCTGAACGGACAGGGCTGCATTCCCAGGTCGGCCTGGAACAGGCTGGATGCTGCTCCCGAGCCGTGGCTCCCGCAGGAGTCACGAGAAATTACAAGATAAGGAAAAGGACAATTACGAAACTGCCTGTTCACATTTCCACCTAACTCCTCCCAGGGAGCACCAGGGAAAAGCCTAATCATCCCCCTTCAAAAAAAAACCATTTCCCCTCTGTTGGATCTGAAGATGAACTCAAGGCGACTTTGGTCTCAAGACCCAAAGCAGTCCATTGCAGCTGGGGCAAATGCTCCTGATGATTTCCATGAGTTAATTACATTTCCATTAGTGAAGAAGTTCTAAAACTTCATTTTCGTCACTGGTGCTTTTTGAATCCTAGCAAAATAGATAGGAAAACAAGATTTCCTCTTGCTTTTCTTTGTCTATCTCACCCTTATGAGACTCTGCTCTTAATGTTAACTCTCTCAGCCTTTTCTTTTCTCCTTAAATGGACATTTCTTCAACCCTTTAATCATTTTTCCAGCCTTCACCCTAAGCTCCCGTGCCCAAACTTTATATAAGAATGCTGGTTCAGGGTGTTTGAGAGGGAGAAACTAAGCCAAAAGACTGAAAGATCTGTCTTCCTTCTTTTTCTTCTTTTTAATTGGAAAATAAGCTGAGAGCTCCAATTTAAGTTCTTTTAAGCCCTTTTTTGAACCAGAAGCAAGCTACATCCAACCAAGTATTTCTGATTATCAGAGTTCTTCAGCACAGGAACATTTCGTAGCTGAAAAAGTCCCAGTCTCCTCCAAGCAGCTCATTTTTGTCCTTCACTGCTGTACTTGTTCATCATCCCATGGACATCAATGTGCTCCTAAAACCTCAGCCTGACTCTGGGAGCTTCCAGTAGCGCAGAGCCCTGCAGGGAACTTTTGTAATGAGGCACAGGAGGTGAGGTTCCTCTTCAGAAACTTCCCTAAGGAACAACCTTCTGCCCACAGATTCCTGGTTTAGAGCAGCCCTGCCCTCTCTGAGAGCCCCAAGAACAATTCCTATTCCCAGTGAAGCCCAGCACTGCTTCACTCTCTACTCCTGATCCTTTCCTCACTTCAATCTCACCCAGCCCAACCTGAACTGACTCGAGCTGAGCCAACAGCTAAACCCATTATTGTCTAAAATTGGGTTTAACTCAGGAGTGACCTGAACTTCTTGCTCCAGGGGGAGGCTTTTAAAATTCTGCAGCTGATCACGAGAACCACCTACACAAACACACCCAGCCCTGCAGCCAGCTCGGAAACCAAGACAACTCCAGCACTGACAGAATAAGAATATCCACCAGAAAAGCCTGACCTGCTTCCTGAATGCTCCACCCTGAGCAAATGAGTTTGTTTCATTTATTAATCCAAAAACCACAACAGGTGATTTTTCGCAAAAGACGAGAAAATGGAGGAGGAAGGAGACACGAATGGAGGTGTCAGGCATCCACTTAGCTGATGCTGGCCATGCCAGCAGGGAAAGGTTTCTCCTGTGTTTGTCCTGTGTGTTGTGGCTGTGCTCCTTTGTGAGGATCAGGGAATGATGCCTCAGGTTTGAACTTTTCTATGTTCCCAACCCTGCCCTGCCCAGTGTCACTCTGCAGTTCCCTGGAGCTCGTTCAGTGCTGTTCTCTCATGCTCACACACACACAACAAAGCCTCTCCAGCTCTCCAAGGACACCCAGACCCTCCTAGGCCCAACAACTGCAAACCACAATCTTGGCAACAGGGGGGCAAGCTTGGGCAAATTCCATCCTTGCCTGGCTTCTGCTTGGGGAATTGATGCTGAGATCCAAGTGGGAAGAACTCGGGAGCTGTCCTTGTCCATGTTGGGATGCACTGAGGCAGGAGCCTCTGGAGCCCAGAGTGTACCTCTGAAGGCCTTTCCAATCAATCCCTCCTTGATTCCTTTATCCCTGTCTGCTCTCTGTTCCTAGGGAGCCATTTAAGGCATCAGGAACTTTCCAAGGCCTCTAAGCTCACCCCAGAGGTTTGATATGTGCCATGGGAAGCAGGACATGCTCAACCTGAGCTTCTGGGGTTCCCCAGGGTAGAAGAGTGGCCTTCCCACAGTCAGGAGCTCAACCAACAGACTCATCCTGGAGCCTGACCTCGTTCCCATGGGATCCCTTCCCTCCATGCCAACCCAGTCAGACCCTTCAGCACAGAGAAGATGCAAGAGAGCTGAAGTTAAGCAAAAAATTTTGTGGAATTGTGTGGAAAATAATCTCCAGGTGCTGACCCTGGACTTGGCTTGACCTGAAATTCGCAGATCCTCTGGTTCCAGCTTCCAGCATGGAGTCTGGCCCTGGCCAGAGCACCCTTCACACCTCCTTGGCAGTTCAGCAAGAACACAATGGAAAATCAATTTTCCGAATCCAAGTTTTCCAAATCCGAGTTTCCTTGATGTTTCCAGGGAGCCCTGAGGAAGGGAATGGTCTGAGAGGACCCAAGGCCTCTGTGGTGAGGTGTGGATCATGTGTGCAGACATGACACCGTTGGCCCTCAGGCTCAGATCACAAACCAGGCCCATTTTCCAAATCCTCACCCTTCTCCACAGTCACAGGCAGGTTCTTCTCCTCTCAGATGAGCATTTTGCCATCCAAATCCAGTCCCTTGGGAACTGGGACACGGCAGCAGAAGCACCATTGCAGAAACAGGAGTCTGAGGTAACCTGCACCCTCCTCCTCATCTAATTATGGGACAGCACTCAACACCACACACAGGATTTGGGTATTTTGGGCTTGGAGATTTTTTTTTTGTTGTTGTTGTTGTTTGTTTTCAAACTAGGAAGCATTAAAAATAAAAAAAAATTCAGAGCACCTCAGAGCTGCAGAGTTTGATTCTCTGGTTTGGGGTTGAGCTCCTGGTATCAACACCCAGCTCTGAGAGCAGCTGCCAAGGTTTTCCACCTCTAGGTGCCCACAGGACATGGTTGCCAGGGCAGGATCACACATTAGGAACAGATCACAAGGTCCAGAGTCCTCTTCCCACCTGCAGGCTCCACAGTTGCCTGTGCAGCTGCTTCCCTCACAAGAGGCAATATTTCCCTGCCACCCACCTGCCTTGGAGAGCCATAAAAAGCTAAAAATACTGCCTGGACTCCAGACTAATGATCCTGTGTGCCTTTGATAAAGCCCTGGCTGCCATGAGAAGCACCCCTCGCTTTCACTAGGGATGATCACTCCTACTGTTGTCTTTTCTTGGTTTTAAAATTAAAACCAAAACACAGTTTATGAGGAAAACGGGTTTTTATCTCAGGGTTTATTTCAGAATCCTTGGGTGCAGCACTTGGTCCAGGTGGAATGCCCCAAAATGCACACAATTCTAGGCCTTGCTAATTAGCACATCTATCAAAGATCCCCCAGTGAGAGGCTGGAGTGAAGCCCTCGTTGTGAGGAACCTTCCCCCTGGCTGGGCCTGGCTGAGGTTCCCAAATGTGTTCTGGAGAGGCCCTTGGTGTCTGGGGCTCCCAGGATGTTTGCTCTCCTGGTTTAACGGTGCCGTGGGGCTGAGCTGAGTTCTCAGCCCTGGGGAGGTACAAGTGTGGGGCTAAAAGCACTGAGAATACATCAAACTGTATAAAAGGGTGTGTGAGAGGGGTGTGAAAGAAAAGGCAAAAAATCATCTTGTTATCACTACCTGACAGCTGCCCAGCTTCAGGGAGAGGTGAACACCCCCAAATATTGCCTGGCAGCTCCCTCTTTGTGAGCACAAAGTTTCCAGGCAGCACAAACAGGCACAAAACAAAGATGGAAACCTGGATATTTGTGCTTCCTCTCTCTTTAATAAAAAGGGGGTTGTTCATGCCTCTACTTCCTGGCTTCTCCTGCTGTTCCATCATTATCACTTCCCATCCCAGGTATTCAATACCTCACAGTCCCTTTTAATAAAGTAAGAGAGCAGCACATCAATCTCATTATCTGCTCGCCCTTGAGAAGTTCTCTGACCTGAAACGTTTGGTTTGCCACCACCAGAGCAGAGCCAGGGAAGGATAATTTCTGCCAGGCAAGGGCTGTCCCCACCTGCAGCTCCTCTGAGGGGCTGGGACCATCTGCAGCCTTCCTCCAAGCACAGCCCAGAGTCCTCCTCTGCCCAGGAAAGTCTCCTGATTTAGCAGCCAGCCACACAATTACTCACCCACCCGCTTCTCTCAGCCTGCCTCCAGCCACCCCCACCAAAATCGCTGCAGAAAAGCCACTACAAGCAACAAAAAAAGACACGAGCCCTAATTAACACTCCGAGAGGCTCAGCACGGCCTGGGTCCCCCTTTGCTCAGAGAAACACACCCAGGGGGAAAACAAGCTCCAGTCCCAAGGAAGCTGCAGCCCCACTGGGTGAGAAAGGAAACTGGGACATTTTCCAGGTGGATTTAGAGCCCACAAACCCTTCCTCCCTGTCCAGAGTGTTCTCTGAAGGGAACAGCTTCTGCAGCTTCCCAGAGCCCAGGCAGCCTGGAGACAGAGGATGGAACAAATTTCTGTTCAGCCTGAGACCTCACACACCCTCCTCCCTCCCAGTTACAAACTCTCTCTGCTTGAAAAAAAGGAAATTTGGTTGCTTGCCTTCCTCCCTTGCTGCCCTCACCCCCCAGCCAGGACACCAGGCAGCACCTAACAGGTAAATTCCATGTCCTGTCCACCTTTATCTGATGTCATTTCAGATGATGTCCCTTGTCTTTTGTGAGCCAACAAGTGTCCATCCATCACCAGAGCATAAAAGAAGTTGCAAACAGGGATCAGCTGCATTAAAACCCACGAAGGCTTTGCTCTTGGCGTGACTCATGCACGGTGCTGACAGCCCTGAGTCCATCACCACCCTGACCCAACAGCTCCATTTCCTGGTGACAGCCAACAGAGCTTGCTCCTTCTCAAAGTATCCCTTTTCCAGCTCCTGTCCCTGCTCTGCTTTGCTTTCCAGCACACCAGTGCCAAAATTTCCACATTGGGAAATCAAAGGGAAATCTGCACTTCCCTGCTCGGAACCCTTCACTCCCTGTGTCTCCAGATCCAGAGCTGACAAATAGAGCATTGAGCAACCACCTAAAGGGAGGCTGCAGGGCATCCAAAGGGGTTGATTTCATTTGAATTTCATTTTTCTAATTAATTCTAGGGTTATTCGCAGGTGGAATATAGAATCAAAGGATCCCAGACTGGTTTGGGTTGGAAGGGACCTTAAAGCTCATCCAGTGCCCCCCCTGCCCTGGGCAGGGACCCCTCCCACTGTCCCAGGCTGCTCCCAGCCCCAATGTCCAGCCTGGCCTTGGGCACTGCCAGGGATCCAGGGGCAGCCACAGCTGCTCTGGGCACCCTGTGCCAGGGCCTGCCCTCCCTCCCAGGGAAGGATTTTTTTCCTAATATCTCATCTAAATCTACTCTCTGCCAGTTTGAGGCCACTCCCCCTGTCCTGTCACCCTTGTAAACCAAGTGCACCAGAGTCAGTCCCACAGGACCCCTTGGCTCAGATATCCTCATCTGAGGGCTTCTGAATGCTCAGGAACATGCACACGGGAAAAAAAAAAAGAAATGCTGGAGCCAAAGCATCCACGAATATTTGACAGCTCCAAGAACCCCAGCCCTCAACCAAGCATTTCCTTCTCCAATGCTTCCCTGGTCTCATCTCCCCCCACACCGTGTCTGGGAGGTGCAGCCACCTCAGAGGGGGAGATCCGAGGTCCAAACCTGCTGCACAGCCCAGGCTGGGTGGTTCCTGTGCCTCCCACTCCGTCAGTCATCGCTGCATCCAAGGCTGCTGCTCCTCAAACACGGCACCAGGAATAGCAGCTCCCACTGCCCACATAGCAGGATGATCCTGGTAACCAGCACCGCTCCCGTCGAGGATGAGCAGGGCCTTTATTCTGTCTCTAAATGAGTTGCCTTCCAAATTATTAGCAGCACCAGGAGCTGGGAGAACATTTCTCAGACAATCAAGATAATTCTGGCTTTTGTAATTTGTTCCAGACAGGCTGAGACATCCGTACCCGCACGGAGACTTTGTGCACATCATTTGGCAGCTCCGGGCCTGGCACACGCTGTCTCTGCCAGTCCCACCCAGAGATCCAGGCAGCTGATCCAACTGGCTCAAGGAGCCACCAGGACTCTTCGAGAGTGTTTAATCCAGGCTGATTGGGAGCCAAAAGGAATTAATTCGGCTCATAAAGGACAGAGCATGATCCTGTCAGGCTCTCTGTTATTTCACACCAGCCTTTAGCTGCTCCCAGTGTTGGACAAGCAGCTCCTGGTTGTGGGCACTCCATGAGGGCATGGAAGAACTGGGAGAGGAGCAGAGCAGCAGCAAAGCCCTCAGGTCAAGAGAGGTTGGGCAGCATAAATCTCTGAGTGAGGAAATGCTGGCATTTCATGTAACCCTAAGCATAAAAAAAAGGAATTATTCTTCTCCAAACCTTACTAGAAGGCATCAAGGCGTATCTCAGGCAGGTGGTGATCAAAAAGGGACAAGCAGCTCCTTTCTTGGGGTATGGAATTAAACCCTAAGGCCCATTATCCATGATGTGATGAAACCAAAAATATAAACAAGTTCCAAAACACAACCAAGGATGGACTCCTTGGGCATCATGGTTTTTCCCCCTCAAAAATCCCTAGACATCTGAATCCCTAGACATCAGTGGCATTTTATCCATGTCTTGTTCTCCATTTCTCCCCTCAGCAGGCAGCACATGACACCAGCACCACCTGAACCCAGCAGTTCCTCAAGCTTGGCATCCAAAGCCCAGGAGAAAACCTCCCCTGAACTCCAAGAGGAGCAGGTCTGAACCCTCCAGGCCCTGAATCACAGCTCCAGCTGAGGGGTCTGGGGCCAGGACAAATTTGTTCCCAAGACAACTCTGGATTTCTGAGATTTTCAACCCAAAGCACATTGCAGCAGCAGAGTTTAAAAAGTCCCTTTGCCTCCACCTTGGTAGAAGTGCATTAAGATCATCCAGTCCCAGGCCAATTGAGAAACTGCAATTTTGTGTGATTTAGAGCTGCTAATGGGTGATGTCATCACTGGAGCCAATGCAGTCCCACAGAAAAGTGGAAACAGAATGAGCAGGAGCTATAAAATTCGTGTTTTTCTCCCCAACAGCAACAGGCCCATCCCAGCAGGGAAGCTTTCACTGAGACTCATCTACGGCTGATGGAGATCACAAGAAATCACTAAAAAAATTACAGAGGAAACCAAATCTTTCAAGAGGAGCAACCTATTCTTTTCCCAGGCCTTTCTGAAGAGCAGATCCTCAGGTTTCCTTGGAAGCAAATGAGAAATAGTCACCACAGCACTGCTGAGGGAAGAGACCAAGGGAGTGTTTTCTGGAACAACAAACCAAAGCCATTTTGGGCCACTATCTGTTAGACTCGAGTTTAGCTCAATAGGATATTGATCCTGGCTGCACGGAGCTCAGCCCTGATGTATCTCCTGATTAACAAGTTCTGCTGTCTGCTTTTGACAAACAAAATCTTCCCTCGCTGCAGGTAGATAAAAAAGACATTTATCAATAATTCCAGGGCGCAGGCATTGAGTAGCAATCAAAAAAAAAAAATAAATAAAAAAGAAAGAAAAACGAGTTGGAAAAAGCAGGTGGGAAGGATTGCTGCATGATCACTGGGATATTTACATAAGGCTAAGTTCAATTGATGCAGAGCCTTCCCCCACAGCCTCCTCCAAAACACACCCAGACTCTGGCTGGCCTTTTTCCTATGGAAACAGAGAACGAGAGCAGAGCTGCTCTTTGCTTTTCTGGGGCTTAGCTAAAAGCTGAAAATGAGATGAGGTTTTCTGACATTCACCGTTTACCTCAATAAAAACAGGCACTGGGCAGGTACACAGCTCTGGGTGGGGTATCACGGAACATTCTCATCAGGCTTCCACAGAAATAAAAGAAGAGGAATTGAAATCCCTCTCTAATGTTGAAGATCAATGTAAAACTGAGCTCGGGAACTGAGCACTGCCTGGGAAACATGAACATTTTCAAGTGGAAATCTTGCACATATGGCAAAGGAAAGCTTTTGATGGAGTAGCAAAATGATATTTCAAAAACTGATGTCCTACCTATCTATATTTATAAGAACACATTAAGTACTGGCTTAGCATTGTCCTTTTTTATTATTCCCTAATAAATTACAGCTTTATCATTTTTTGAAACGCACAGATCCGAGTCTGCCCTCCACAGAAATGAAAATGAAGGTCCCACTCGTGTCACCACCTTGCAGCCCCTCCCTGGAGGTTTTGGCAGCAGCAAATTTCTTGCTCAACAACCTGAATTTAAAGCTTTGGTGCAGAAACGAAGAGGATTTTGTCTCAAATAAACAGCCCTGCCCAGGTTTCCCCTCTCACCTGAGCTCGGGCAGACAGTGGGCACACCAAAGGCTTTCTGGCCACTGAAGGAAACCCAAGGAAGAGGAACTCCAGGTTTCCAGCACAGCCCCATGGCAACACAAGAGTGAGCTAAGAACTTAATCATGATCTGGGAAATGCAGAGCAAAACACAGCAGGCTGCAGAGAAAACACTAATTCAACCTCCTGTGTGAAGCTGCAGAGCTTTCAGCACTCCCTCCACCGGGGTTGGAAATACTCAGGAAAGCATCAAACCAAGCGTGAGTAACTCTTGTTATTTTCGGTACCTTCACCAAACACCAAAAACAGGGCACGAGCTCAAGCTCCTTGTTAAATCACAAGGATTAGAGCTCTGGGTTTCCTCGGCAGGGATGACTCTTGGACCTGATGAGTTCAGCCTTCGCCACCCCTGCACTGCTGCCTGGTGGGAAGCCCTGGTACAAGACAATTTCAGCAGGGCCCAGTTGGTGTCACCATTGGAAACAGCAGCGGTGACGTTAACAGGATGGCACTTCAAAGGCACCCGCGGGCTTGCAGATGGCACCGGGGGTCCTTGTTCCAGCTGCCTCATCAAGCTGATATTCCACAATCATGCTCTGGGATCAAACAGTGCCACAAACAGCTCCCACAGGAAACCCAGTGCCAGGGAGATGCTGAGCATTCCTGGGGGATCCCACCACAATTTCAGCCGCTGCTGAACAACTACAAAGGTCTCGGTGGTAAAAGAAAACCAACAAACTCTGGAGCCTTGTGTTTGTGGAGGAAAAATGCAAGGAATTCAAACCACGCCTGAACAATATGGCTGGGGTTCAGCAAAGCTTTTCTGTAGAGCCTTAACTTTGAGCAGAGAACCACTGGAGTCAGCTGAATTCCAGCATATACTGGAATGCTTTGCTGTAGGATAAATTCAACCGATGCCAAAGTCCTTTCCAGAATCGGGACCTTGATTTTGTATGTATTTTTTTTTGAACACAAACAAGGGTGGGGAGCTCACTAGGAATCAGAACAGAGCGTCAGGGAGAATAATTGTAGCATCTGTGCTAATTCTCTTCTCATCCTGGTACCCCCTGTGCTTCTAAGTATGGAAATCTGATTCTCCTTGTGCCTCCGCTGGAGTTTCTATTGATTAAATACCCAGCCCCAGCAGCAGGAGAATCAAGCCCTGCATATTTATTCTCTTCCTCTTAATACATCAAGAATTCCCTTTGGCCTCTCAAGTGCTGTATCACAGGGTGCCCTGAATGCAAATGGAATTACAGTGATCATGTAGCTAATGAATACATTTGTATATGTATGCAAGCATTTCCCTGCTCCACACCAGCACCAGGAGCAGGGAATATCCACGTTCACCACACACACAGGGAGGGAGGGTGTGTGGAAGGATGGATTTGGGAAGTGTATCAATACCAGCAGCCAGGCTGCAGTTTCTGGGGAAAAAAAATGAACTGAAATCCTTCCAGGATGAAGGCTGCAAACTCAGGACCTCACGCAGACCTTTGGATCGTTTCCTCTGAAGCTTTAAAGGCCAATTTGTAGACTAGAAGCGTTCATGTTTATGTTTTCATTATCCACCAGCATCACCTTCTACTTATATAAATAGCCAGAAACTGCTGCAATGCATAATGTAAAATATTGTCAGCATTTTCAAGAGAGAAATCAGTGATATCATCTCAAACCAGGGTACAAAATGCACATGCAACCTTTTCACCTCCATCCTTAATAAGACATTTTGAATTCTTTTCAAACACCTTCCAATTCTTTTGAGAAAACTTAAGAGGGGAATAAATTCACTCCTGCAGAAACTCGGCCAATTTCAGAGTTGTAACATCTTAAAAACGGGATGCATTTAATTTGTCAGCTCACTCCGTGTTGACTTTTAAAGTCATCCTGTAACATCACAAAATAAATTGATATAAATCAGGTTCAAGTGCCAGTGGCAATTAGAAGCTGCAAAGTCACGGAAATGTCAGGAAGCGTCTGGATCAGATACACACTGGAATATCTACAAGGAAATATCCTCAAAACCACTTTTGAGCGAGTCCAAACGCTTGGCAAGTGACTCATTCAGCACAAGAGCCATTCTTTAGGATTTACTCCAGCCAGGAATGGAGGTTTTTAGCACTATTTCGCTCCAGTCAACCCCAGCCCAACCCAGAGCAAACACACACCACGGAGCAGAGCGAGAGTCCCCGTGCAGCTCAGGGGGGAGAGGAGGTCACTCACCCTGTGAGGACCACGACAAAATCCATCACGTTCCAGCCGTTGCGCAGGTAAGAGCCTTTGTGAAAAACAAAGCCCAGAGCGATGATTTTGATACCAGCTTCAAAACAAAATATTCCAATAAAGTACGGCTCAGTGTCGTCCTGGAAGAGAAGGAGAAGTAAAGGAGTCAAGGATGTACCCACGTTCCTGCTCTGATAAGCAGCCCTCCAAGCAGCTACAGGCACCAACCCACACCTTCTCCACTCTTTGAACAGAGCTGAAATTCGAAGGTTTAAGTTTACTGGAACTAAGCTTAGAGAGGAATTTCGTTGTTATTTCTCTGAAATCAATTTTCTTTTCGAATTGGCAATTCTATTGGCCTTCATCCTGATGGTTTCACCCCACTTTCCACCTTTACGGAATGTTCTGGAGGGAATTTTGTCCCAATATTTAAATATTGGGGAATTTTGTCCCAATATTTAAATTTTGTCCCAATATTTAAATTAGAGATCACAGATTTCTGGAGTTATTGGCATGGAAGATGCTCCAAAATTCATCCAGGAACCTGAAACAAGAGGGCGTCCTGGGGAGCCAGCACAGCAAGCCTGACAACACCGACAGGAAATTATTTATTTATCATTTATTCCATCAGTTCTTTCTTCGCTCTTTCTCCTCCATTTTATCAATTTTCACAGCTGCTGCCTCATTTGTTTTCCTCTCACTGGGGATCTGGTTCAGGGAGAAATCCCCAGTCCCTCCCATGAACAGCAGGAGCAGCAAGATTTGTGTCTCAGGTCCTTGGTGCAGACTGACACATCCCTGGGGATGGCAGAGCCGTGTCCTAGCTCACTACAGAGAAAATCAAGCTCAGCCTCCACAGTTTTACTGAACCCTTTATTCCATCTCTGCACAGGATCTCTCGGGATTAGGCTCCATCGACAGGAGTTTCACCACAAATCCAGCACCAAATGGAAGAATTCACATTTGGAAGGAAGATTTGGGCAAGAAACAGGAACAAAGCAAGAGGTATCAATTTCAAGAACATGTTCATCAGCTTTGGCACCAGTAACCGATTCCAAATGTGCCTTAAATCCTGGTTTTCTGTTGAATTCAATGGAAGAAAAGCAGCCCTACCCAAAAAGAAACAAACTTCTGCATTGAGAGATTTGAAATCTTTTTTCCAGTGGTTTTGGCATTTCTGGCCACCAGAACCAAAGAGCTGAGCTGCTGTTTGAGGAACAGTTGTTTATGTTTTGCAATTCTCCCAATGACAAAAGGGAGAATTCGTTCATCAGTTTGTTCTCTGATGGAAAAAGAGCAGGAATATCAAGGCTCGTGGCCCCAGAACCAAGGAAGAAGCAGGTTTGACACAAGCACAGCACCTCCAAGCCCTCTGTCCCTCAGTGATGCTGCTCAGAGGATGCAGGAGCCAGCACTGCCAGACCTCCAGCTTCCCATCCCAGAGCTGGTTACCCACGGAGAAGCAGCAGCAAGGGCCATCAGACCCTTCATGACCTTCAACACAAATCCTACAATACACATCCTCTTCCAGCAGCCACTCCACAGCAAGAGCTGGAGGCATCCCAGGGCTCCAACCCAGAGCAGGAAAGAGGGAATGAGGGAGAAGGGGTCAGAAATCATCCTGTGTGATTCTAGAAATTACCTTGCTGCTCCTCTGCCTTCCCTCAGGGACACAGGAGCTCTGTGACAGTTCAGTCCGCCCGTTCCTCACCCCCCCCAGCACCTCCAGATAAATCCCTGCACACAAAAACCTCCCAGCCCAGCCCAGCCCATCCCAAATTCCCATCCCACAACTACTCGCGTGCCTCTAAAAATAGCTCTCCTAAGACACACAAAAAAAGCTACCTTTACCCACATGCACTCCCCCACATTACTCCCTCACTTCCTTGAAGCCTGGTATCTACTCCAGTCTCTGCTCAATCTAGGTCAGGTGCCTGGTGATTACAGCTCCCAGCTTTAAAGAGCCAGGCTCCAGGTACTCCAGGGTTGGGTGGGATGTGCTCTTCCCAAAGCTGGAGCTCTCAGGAAGTGGGTCAGAGGAGTTTTTGTCAGCTCCTAGGGAAGCAGGAAAGCTCACGGATGGATGTGGGTATTTATTAAAAAGAAAAACTCTCATCTGTAGGGTTGGCAGTGGGTAGCTGGGGAAATAAGAGGAGAAAGAATGAGGGTCTTTTCTAAAGCCTGCCTAAATTTACACTGATTCAGCCCAAGAATCAGGGCAGTGACGACAAGGTGAAAAATAAAATTTATGCCTCAATGGGGAGAGGTCCTGCATGTGGGAAAAAGGATTCACCTGACTGTGTGTGATGGAAGGAGGGAAGGACGTGGGTGAACACCTTGTGCAGCACTGAAATGGTCCTGACCTGATGCCTTAGGTTTGAACTTTTCTATGTTGCCAGCCCTGCCCTGCCCAGTGTCACTCTGCAGTTCCCTGGAGCTCGTTCAGTGCTGTTCTCTCATGCTCACACACACACAACAAAGCCTCTCCAGCTCTCCAAGGACACCCAGACCCTCCTAGGCCCAACAACTGCAAACCACAATCTTGGCAAGAGGGGGGCAAGCTTGGGCAAATTCCATCATTAGCTGAAGTTTTAATTGGCAAATTGATGCTGATATGCAAGTGGACCAAACCTATAAAAGTGTGAAGAACTCGTGATCTGTCATCCACCTTGGGATGCACTGAGGCAGGAGCCTCCAGACCCCCAGGGTGTGACCTTTCAAGGCCTTTCCAACCAATCCCTCCTTTATTCCCTTTTTCCTGCCTGCTCTCTGGTTTTAGGCAGCCATTTAAGGCATCAACCTGAGCTCAGGGTCCCAGCAGACAGGAGCCTGTGCGCCTGCTCGGGTTCAAGAGGGGCAGAGCAGGTGATGCCGAGGATCCTCGTGCCTGCTTGGAAGGAGGGAGGAGAATCTGGGCAGCAGCCAGAGCTGTGCCAGCAAGTTGTTTGCTGTGGACACAGCAGAGCTTGAGACTGGGCCAAACACACATTTAATCAATATGTTTCTGATCAGAAACAACTTCTGAGTCTGGAAAGTCATTACCATTCCTACTTCACGTCCTAGTGTCTTTCCTTGGCCTTCGGATGTGACAGCCTGGAGAGGTTTGGGAGCAAAAGGCTTTGTTCATGCAAAGGTTAATATGAGCAGCTCACATATTACAGCTCTAAGTGCCCGTGGATGGGAGAAAGCATTAAATCCATTAGTAAATTGCCAGAGCTGTCATGCTGAAAATCTGGAAAAAGTTATGTTCTGTCCTCACATCCAAATCACCCAGGGGAGCCAAACACCCCAGGCCTACAGCGAGCACCCACAGCTCCTCTGGTGCCTTCAGACAGGCCCAGAAAAGAGATTTCCTGTCCTGCCAGTGCTGAAATCATCACTGTCCTTCTGGGAGAAGTCTCCTGAAGCTTCTCATGGAAAATTGAGCAATTAGGAAGGAGTCAGGGACAGAAGGAGGGCTCAGTCTGGACAGCCTCGTGAGCAAGGCACCCTCAAGGCCATTCGGGGCTGCACGGGAAGCTGACATTCCCACTTTTGGAGTTGTCCCCACCAGGAGAGCTGCTCTGGGCTGCTCAGAACAGCTCCCTCAGCATCTTTGCAGCTGGCATGGCTCCAGTGTGTACAAACAGGGCAACATTTACCAGGACACAGGCAGGCTGAGTCTGCAGCCCACAGGGTGGGGAGGGACTGGGGCAAACCTGTTCCACTGGACAATTCCTGATGTGAGGGAAACATTCCCAGCATCCAGAGCATGTGAGACTTGCAGCTCGGAGCAGGCAAGAGCCTCAGGGTGGGTCAGACTGCTGCTGGTTGGAAAATGAGTTTATTCCTCTTGTTGGTGATGGAGGACCCAAGCCAAGCCTCCAGTTCACCACTCTGATCTCCAGCCTGGTGCTTTTCTTTTGACCAGAATTTCCAGCCCAGAGCCAAGAAATGCTTTTCTGTGCATACAGAAAATGGGCAGAGAGAGAATTCTCCTGACTCAGCCACTGGAAATCTTGGAATATTTCACGTACTGAGCTGTGTGCTTGGTTAACCCTGTCTGACAATAACAGGGGCACAGGAAGCAGCCCGGTGAGATTGCACTGCAGGATCACATCCTGGGTCTTGGGGAGATAAAGAGAGGAAAATTTTGATTAAAAGACAAAAATCATTAAAATGTTTGTACGGCTCCTCCCTTTTTTTCCTCGTCTTTAACAAACAGACAATGTTAAATAGTTTTCTTTGCATCTGTTGAATAAATTATCTGGGCAACTTCAGTTTTCCTTCCACAACTCCACCTACATCTCCCAGCCACAAAAGGCTTGTGATGTGCACCTCATATCTTTAATATCGGATTAGCTCTGCAAGGATGACCTCCGATTTGGAGATTTTAGTGAATACAGGAGAAGAAAAGATATATCCATTTAACCATTATCCAAAAAAACCCCAATTCCATTCCTGCTAAAGACAGCAGTAGAGCACCTGCTGTTCTGTATGGACTTAGAATTTGGCTGAGCAAACCTGCAAAAGTAGGGGAATGTTCCCCACTGTGGTTAACACAGATTTGTAACATTTTCAGTGAAACAACTTCCAGTTTGTAGAAGTAACAGGAGAATTCTAAAGAGGTTTCACTTTGAAAACTCTAAGGCAGTTTTTCTTATTCACATTGCTTATTCTTTCCAGTTTATGTTGAAAATAAAAAGTATTTCATGACTTGTAAAGATTCTCAGTGTTAGTCCATGAAAATTCCCATTATATTTCAGTGTTACTAAGGTGCTGTAGTTAAAATGGCTTAAGAATTCCTGGCCCAAACACAACAGTGCTTGGGACAAAAAATTGGGGTTAATTCTTCCCTCCACACCCAGGCAGAGCCAAGAGGGCAGAGATTGAACTCCCACAGCTCTCTCACACTGCTCAGTGGCAATGCCAGTGCCCCCCTTTGGAATGATTGAGGCAGGAGCTGAAGGTGTGTGCGCTGAGTTAATTATTATTAATTATTAGTTATTATTAATTATTAAACTGAGTTAATACAATGGGGGAAAGGACAAGAAAAAGCCTCCAGGATTTCCTTATAAATCGAGGGATATAGAGAAACATAAAACCAACATGAGCCAAAGGATTGCCAAGCCAGAACATCCCCAGAACTACATTTCCCCTCACTGATCCATACGATTATAACCACAGAAAGCACTTTCCTGGCTCAGTCCTGGCTCTAAACCTGTGCTTTGCTCACACCCCCAGGGCTGGCCTTGCCAACCAACCCCAAAGCACACAGGTTTAATGGCAGAAAGATCTACATACAATCATTTATTCATTTTATCCTCATATCTTCTTAATTAAAAATAATTCCAGCAGAGAGAGGCCCCCCAGCAGGAGCGGATATGTTTCCAAACTGGCATCAAATTCTGACCCTGACTCTCCAGAATTCTCACCAACACACTTTTTCCTGCTTCTGGAGGATGAGATTCTGAGAGTTACCCACTGGTGTGGACCATCCTTGGGAACTGCAGCAATATTCAGAGGCTCTCATTTCTGGCAGCAAGCCTAAGGTTATCGTTGTTTGCATAATATAGCATCTCCATGGAAAACACATATGGATGCCTATTTATCCATCCTTTCAACGTGCACCAGGATTAATGCATTTAAGCAGGCAAGACGTTCCAGAGCATTAAAAGTAGGAGAAAAATCAAACCAAGAATTACACAGTTTTCCTACAGTGATGATAAATGGGAGAATTGTTTTGAAGCTCTTCTTCTATTTTCTTTTGAAATAAGGTAATTGGGCTCATTACCATAAAGCCTGAGGGTGAATTATTTTTCTCTGTGAGCTGGTTCCATTTTTTTTTTTTTTTTTTTTTTTTTTTTTGGAAAAGGAAGTGTAATCATCAGAACCCAAAGTTTGCTTTGAAGGATCTATGCTGTGGCAGGAAGAGACACACAAATCCTAAAAGCTTACTCTGTTCTACCACTCTCTGGGAAAACCAAAATGATGCAGAAGTTCATTTGATTCCAGAGATAATTCAATCCTGGTTTAGAGACAACCTAAGTTTGAAGCCTTTCTGATCATAGAGGTCCAGCTCCCTCCTGCAGCTGGGCAGGGCTGGCTGGAGTGATGAAGCATTCTTGTGCAGATGGGATCGGGAGGGGACAGCTCTCCTCGCTGTGACAGATTTTTCCTGATTGTCAGATCAATGCCTGTTTGTTTACGCGTGGATCTTTAAAATAGATCCAAACACTCCCCACACCCCGTGGCCGACAGCTTTCTGTGGTAGGTCGGGAACAAAAAAAAGCTGCAAATAAATGAATGCAACTCACCAATCTCTCTGACATCGGTGTCTTGTCTCCATCCGGCAAATGTTGTTCCAGAGCCAGCACAATACAATTGGCTATGATTGTAGCTAAAATCATGTATTCAAATGGAGTGGGAACCACAAGTTAAAGAAGACACTGGACAACACAAGGAGAACCCCATCCAAATCCTGTTTCTACCCACAGAGTTGCATTAATTGAGCATTCTAAGATTTCTCATTTTTTCTTTTTTAGGACACACAGTCTCCTTGACTTCCTTGGTTCTTTCTGGCGTGTGTTTGGAAGAAAAGCACAGAATTGGCTCCTCTCTTTTTTGAGAGAGTTAGAGACTCACACACAATCTGAGCTGCCCAAGGAATTTGGGAGAAATAAAGCAAAAGGTCCAAAGGAAACAAAAAACTGTTGATAATTATTGATTTTCAATGAGATTGATTAGATAAACTCCAAATAGATTATACATCTGAACACCATCTGCTGAATTTTTCTTCAGAAACGTTTCACTTCAGCACATGGTGCAAGTAAGTGATGGGCACGAAAAGTTTGATTTAGAGAATCTACACAGGTCTAAAATATCGATTACTTCTCGACTGCAATGTCCGCTTCCCAGTGAGAATAAAACCCTCAGCGCCTTTCTGGGATGCAGGAGGGAAGTGGGAAGGGGAAAGAATCCAAATCCAGCACCAGGTCCCCCCTTCCCTTTCGCCACCCACCCTGAGCTGTGCCGAGCCCCAGCTCTCCCAGGGCGGAGCCGCGCCATGGGTGGCAGCAGGGCCAGGGGTGGGCGATGGCTGCACCCTGCACCGTGGGGAGATGGAGCTGGCAGCATGGGGAGAGGGACTGAGCACCGTGGGGAGAGGGACTGAGCACCGTGGGGAGAGGGACTGAGCACCGTGGGGAGAGGGACCCAGCACCATGGGAAGAGGAACCCAGCACCATAGGGAGAGGAACTGAGCACCATGGGGAGAGGGACTGAGCACCATGGGGAGAGGAACCCAGCACCATAGGGAGAGGAACCCAGCACCATGGGGAGAGGAACCCAGCACCATAGGGAGAGGGACTGAGCACCATGGGGAGAGGAACCCAGCACCATGGGGAGAGGGACCCAGCACCATGGGGAGAGGGACCCAGCACCATGGGGAGAGGAACCCAGCACCATGGGGAGAGGGACCCAGCACCATGGGGAGAGGTAGACCCGGCACCGCAGAGAGACAGACTGAGCACCACAGAGAGCTCAGCTCAACACCATGGCAAGCTCCTCTCAGCACCGTGGAGAGCTCAGCCGAGCACCATGGACAGCACCGAGCCACACCACAGATACAACACCCTGGAGGGCTCGGTTCAGCACCACACAGGGCTCGGATTGGCACCGTGGAGAGGTTGGGTCAACATCACGGGGAGCTCAGCTCAGCACTGTGGTCAGCTTGGCTCAGCACCACCATCGGCCCCACAAGGAGCTCGGCTCAGCACTGTGGTCAGCCTGGCCAGAACCATGGTCAGAACCGTGGTCAGCTCAGCTCAACACCATGATAAGCTCAGCTCAGCACTATGCTCAGCCCGGTTTCAGAACCGTGGTCAGCTCAGCTCAACACCATGATAAGCTCAGCTCAGCACTATGGTCAGCTCAGCCCAGCAACGCAGTCAGCCTGGCTTCAGCACCGTGGTCAGCTCGGCTCAGCACTGTGGTCAGCTCAGCTCAACACCACGCTAGGCTCAGCCCAGCACCGCGGTCAGCTCAGCCCAGCACCGCGGAGAGCGCCCGGCCCCGCCCGCCCGCCGGCCCCGCCGCTCCGGGTCGGGGAAGGGCCGGTGGCTCCGCCGGTCCCCCCGGCTCCGCAGCACCGGGGGTCTCCTCCCCACATCCCCCGGAAAGATGCAGCCAAATAACCCAAGAGGCAGGAGAGGGAAAGACTGAGTCTACCCGCGCAGTCGAGGCGATGCTCTGCCCGTCACCGGGGGTTTGGGGGCTTGTTTATCCAGACTTAAATGCAGGGAAGGAGAAATGGATGGGGAAATGCAGCAATCGCTGGGATTGTATAATATGGACAGAAAGATCAATACGTGCGAGTGCGTGTGCTCAGAGAGAAGGGAAGTGCATTGACTCCACTGGTGTATTTTTCCTGTAGCCCCTCAGGAAGTGAAAACTGGGGAAGTCTAAGCAGGAGCTGGCCTCTGTGGCAACTGAAAGTGTTGCTAGGAGGCTGCGAGAAGGCCCTGCTGCTGTTAGCTGAGGATTAACAGGGGTGTGATATGAAATGAAAAGAAAACAACCGGCTCCCCCGAGACCCCCGGTGTAAAGCACTCCTGCACACACACACACGAAATCTGCTCCCTGGGAGCCTCAGCCTGCTCCCCTCTGCTCACGGCTTACAACCATCATTCCGAGCAAAGCCCCCTGCTCACTGCAGCTCGCTTGCCCTGGGAGCCTGGTCTCAGACAGAAAGCATCTGCCCCTTTCACAATACAGCAGATGATCCCTCTCCCCACTTACTGCCTCCTTCTGCCACAAGGCTTTGCTAATTTTAATTCTTTTTTATTCGTGCAGCCTGAGCTTGGGCTACGCACCTAACCAAAGTGCCGTGATCCGTGTTGGTTCCAATGGATTCAGGAGGGGATGTGCTAAAACCGAGCTGCAATGGTTGCATTCCTGGGATTTACCTGGGCTCTCACTGTCCCCTACTACCAATGCAGCTTCATTGCTAAGGTGTCACCATTTTTATCCCACATTCCTTCTTCCATTCACAGGAAGACAGAAGAGTTGAAAGGCTCCAAGATGGAAATAAAAATCAGGATTCATGGGCACGGATCTCACAGAACCTGACGTGAATTTTAGGAAATGTCAATCCACGCACCTGTACATCTCATCCCTAAAGACACCCTGACATGTCTTACACACAGCCCTGGCATCGAGCACACCAAAAGCACCCTCGGGGCTCCCACGGAAGCGATTCCCTGATTCCCACATTCCCAGAGCCCCGGCCGTGCATCATGTCGGGCACACGGCTCCCCGGCACACACACCCATCGCACAGCCTGCAGCAGCACCAGACACTCGCCCTGCGCTGCCTGGAGGGGTCTCTGCCCCTCAGCCTCCCTCTCCCCTCCCCGCCGTCCCCGCCGTGCCCACACAGCCTCCCCAAAAGGATATGGCCACTCTGTTATTCGCTTGGCATATTTCCGTATAACATTATCTTCACTGAAGATGAAGAGGGATCTGTTGACTGTGAAGCAGTTCTGTTTGACAGGGATGGGGTTGTAGAGAGCCATAGTCCTGGCTCTCTGAGCCATCGACTGTTTATACATCCTCTGGCCGGCTTGGGGGCCACCTTGCCGGCTGCTCCCTCTTCCAGCCCCGGCCGGCCCTCCACCTCCATAGCGGGTTGGCAGATCATCCCCAAACCGAGCCATCCTCGCAGTGCACGGAGCCGGGCGCTACAATCCAAACTGGCAGCCGAGGCGAGAGGAAGACGCATCACAGCGCGCAGCACTTCTCCCTCCGGGGGCTTCAGTTGCGGGATCGGGATGGATCGCGGCAAAAATAGATCGATATATCATAAAACGAAAAATATCCCTTTTCCTTCCTCCACCCCCTGCGCTTCCCCGCCGCTGTGGCTGCCCGGGGGTAGGAGGAAGGCGCCGGGGCTCCGCTCACCTCCCCGCACAGGTGCCGTCTCTCCGGCCCGACCTCATGGCCGAGGCGGCGGCGCGTGGCCGCGGTGGCCGCGGTCCCTTGGGCTACGGGGCGCTGGGCTGGGAAGGGGCTGCGCTGCT
>VZTN01017340.1:64675-81555 GCA_013400515.1 Erpornis zantholeuca
CGGCAGCCCCCGGGGGCTCGGGGCCGGGCAGGGCCGGGTGCGGGGTGGGGATGTGGCCCCCGCAGCGCTGCCGGGGCCGGGGATGTGCGGGGATGTGCGGCACGGGCTGGCCGAGAGCAGAGCTGCGCCCTTCTGCACAACTTACTTTGTTTCTCCTTGGTTTGAATGACTCCTGCAGAGCGCTGGATACCTTTAATCCCGTATTTATGGATGAAATCCTTTAATCCTGTTTATTCCAACACCCTCTGTTGCTTCCCTCCAGCACAAGTCAGGGAGATAACTCCTCCTTGTTCCTGGAGCGCCGCACGGCAACAGTCACTGCGGTAGCTGGCGAGGAAATGCTTTTGCATTTAGGCTAAATTTGGGATAGAAACTATTAACTTTGAGAAGGGACCCTCCGGAGAAGTCAGGGCTGTCAACAGGGGGACATTTTCACTTCGTCCACAGCAAGGAAAGCCTGGACTCTGCCGCCGGTGTGGTTTTTGCCTTAGTCATTCAAGCTGTCTCCGTGCAAAACCAACCCACCGAGCAGGAGAGCCTGGAGCAATAACATCTGCTGCCTTCAGGAGCCAGTCAGAGGGCCGGCAGCAGCCACAAGTGACACAAATGAGGTCTGGCAAGACGCAAAGGGTGACTCTCCGGAAGAAACCGGCTCCTCACGCCGGGGCTGGGCGTCTGAAGGGCTCTCGCACTGCAGCGCAGTCAGGAGCCGCTCCCGGAGGCAGCGCCGGCAGCCGAGGGGAGCCGGGAGCGGCTCCAACGCACGGAAAACAGCGAGGGAAGGAGGAGGTGAATCACATCCTGCTGCCTCCAGGGTCGCACGCAGCAGGAGCCACCAGCCCCCGACACGGAGAGGGCTCTGCGAGCCCTGGGCAGCGAGAAGCAGCTCCGCTCTGGAGGTTGCCTTCCCCTGCACTCGCTGGCCATGCAATAAAAGATCTTTTTTTCCCACCCCAGGTTTGGGTTATTTGCAGGTTAAGCTTAGTGCTGGAGTCTTGGGGAAAAACTTTGCCCGGAGAGAGATGCTGGAGTGGTTCAGCATCCCTGTTCCACCCCAACCGACCCCGGGCAGGGATTCCAACATTTCCTCCTGGGAGTCTTCATCCCTGAGCTGATCCACACAAATGGGAAAGTTCCCTTATTTTGTGGCTGGAGAGGGAGGGTGCAGGGAGTTCTTATTTCTTTAAAATTTTCCCTAGAAAACATTTTTATCTTCACTGTATTTTATTCTATGATGGATTTATCTTTCACACGAAAGCCAAGTTTCCCCCAGCTGACTTATTTAGTCGTTTCTTTTTTATTAAACTCACTTATTTAGTGGTTTAATTTTTCACTTTTCTGCTTCTGGACACTACACCTCCTACACCCTTTTTCAGTGGAAAAACCTGACTTTTTCCCAGTGACCACTAGAAGAGGAAATGCCATTTTCAATGATGCCCCACCTCTTCAGATGGAAACCAGCATCTGGAGGAAAAAAATACATTGGTTTCCATAAATCTTCATCCTCCTGCGCTTACAAGACCAGGGGGGTGGATGAATGACACAACAGCTCCGTAAAGTCCAAAAATGCAAAAAGTATTGTCTTTTGCATCAGGTCTTGCTGAGAATCAAGGAAAATCCTGACCTCCACATCCCCTTCTCTCCTCCTACAGCTACCAAACCACTCTGCCTCTCCCAGAACAAACTCCCCACCACAGCACTGCAGTGAAATCGGCAGCCAGGGAGGTTGGGGGTGTTTGTGACAGAGAGAAAACAATGTGAGCATGTCATGAGGATGCTCTGTTCAACCAGTTTGCCCTTTCCTCAATCTGCATGCTCAGGGCTTTTTCCCTGGATTGTTTTTTTTTTTTCCACACCCTAAGGAAGATCACGCAGACCTTAAGCACTGAAAGCCTTAAAGAAGAGAAGGAGATGGAGATTGGGAGGATTATTTGGCTTTGAGAGGGGAAGCGTCAGGGTTTAGTTGGGCTTTTAAAGATTAGGAGAAAAGGAGGGGAGTTAAGAGAAAGCAAAAAAACTCAGAGCACCGAAACAGGTCAGACATTCATAATCTCCAATTACAGGAGGGCAAAGAGCATTCCATGGAAAATTCTAAAAATGGACTCGGCCATGAGCGACTCCTCCAAGACAGAGGTGAGGAAATGACTCTGCTCTCCAGCACTGCTCAGCCAGGAGCCTTCCTCCTCCCCGAGCAGCTTTGCCAGGCAACCAAGCGTTTCCCTGGACTTTCACCTCCATCCCAAGCCTGAGGCAGGTGCCTGGGCTTAATGGAGCAGCACTTCCATCTGGCAGGGCACAGGCAGGGCAGAGAAAATGGCCCAGAATTGCAGGAATTTTCCTGCTGGATGACTGGGGTGCTTGGATCACGGCAGGCACCCATGGCACTGTTTGTTCGCCCTGGCAGGGCAGCTCCCAGGAGCTGCTGGGACAGTCTGGATCCATCTCTGGAGGGGTTTCTGGTTAAATCACAACGTGGATTTCCAGCTCACTGTGCTCCAGAAGCAGCAGCACAGGCTTCCAGTGTGAGGGACAGTGGCTAAAATCCAGGGACAGTGGCTAAAATCCAGGGACAGTGGCTAAAATGCAGGGACACAGCCCCTGAGCAGGACAGAGCAGGGACATTTCCAAAACCAACAGCAGGAAAGGACATTTCTGCCTTTAAGAGAGGAAAGGATTCCCACCCTGCCCCGACTCCCCTGGATCCTGCCCTACACCTGGAGTGGCTCAGAGGGAAGGGCAAATCTCACCTGTGTCCAGGTGAGCTCAGGAAATGCAGGTAGGCTCTTATTTACTCAGAATTTGCAAGACTGAGGAAGAGAGGAACCTCTTCAATCCAATCTCGAGGCTCTGGATGCAGGGCACTGCCAAGAAGAGCAACTCCCAGGAGCTCATTTCCTTTAAAAAGAAACAAACACATGCTGCACATCTCCTTCCAGCCTGCAGGAAGGTCCAGAGCTACAAGCAGCCGCCCAAGGTGTTCCTGGCCAGGGATTTCTGCTCTCCTCCCTCCCATTTTGCACCAGCTGTGCTGCAGGAAAATCCTGCTGCCATGCAGCCACGGGAAATTGTTAAAGCTGGTGCTCAGCTCTGCCAGGAGATGTAGAATGGCTTGAAGAAAAAGCCATGAGGAAGATGCTCTGATATTTTGTATCAAGATTAAGAGAGCGAGCAAAGGGAAAAGAGGACTTTTGAAGATACAGCTCCTCCTATGCAAGTCCTGATCATGGTTTATTCACTGTCCTAAACCCCCAGGGCCAATTCCCCACAGCTGCTGCACAAATGTGGAGAAAGAGAGAACCTGAACTCATCCCTTGGGGTGGGGGCACTGCTGGCAGAGCCCCTGGGCTGGCACAGCAATTCCACCTTTGTGAGAGGCTGCTCAGACCTCCCAGGCTGGAACCATCCCAACCCCACAGCACCACACAACTCTCCCAGGACACGACAGAGCACGGGTGGTGTGTAAAGAATCAGCTGAAATGGTCAGAATTGAGGAAAAGGGGATGGATTTGTGCTTAGAGCCCCCAGCAGGGCAAGCAGGAGCTGGGAGTCCCTGCTCAGCACCTTCCCCACGGCACCTCCCCACCCTGAGAGAGCCCCAGGGGACCAGGAGCTGCTGTGCTCATTCTGTTCCTCTTGAACTGAGTTCCTTTGTAGGTGGATCACTCCAAACCCAGCTGCTGGCTGTGGCAGGAACCGCCTGAGCTCAGTCCCAGGTAGCTCAGAAATGAGGTTTTCAGCTCAGAGAAAGATTCGACGAGCAGGGACAAAAGTCTGAACAACAGCACGCAGGAAAATTCACAGGAAAGAAGCAGGAAATCACAGGACACAGGGAAGCAAAGCTGCCCAGGGGTTGAAGAGGGACAAGAAACCTCTCTGGTGCTGCTTTCTGAGCTCCAGCACCACCAGAACAGGGATTGCTCCGTGGGACAGCAAGGTGTTTGCACACAGACAGTGCCTGTGGCAGGGAACTGAGAGAGGATGACAGATAAAAGGCACTTAAAAGTCTATCAGGATGCGTATTTTTATTTCCCTCAGCATTTCTAAGATCATTTTTACCCTGTTGGTCTCCAAGACCTGCCAAGCAGGGAAAGGCAACCTCACACTTTCTCTTCCATTGTTTGGACCTCAATTTAACTGAGGGCTTGATCACCAGGAGAGGGAGATTTGGGGAGTCTTTGCCTGTCTTTAAGTACATCTCTGTCTGTGGTAGATGATTAGACACCTAATCCTCCTTAAGATTCAGGTCTCTCCTCTCCTCAGGCTCTTCTGAACGTTTGCCTGGATGCTTCTCAGCATCTCGATGTCAAAACAGCTTTTCAAACCTGGCTTTCTCTGAGCTCGAGTCGTGTACAGACTCAGCTCAGCTCAGCTCTGCGTGAGCTTCACTCTGGAAATCAAGAGGGAGAAGCAACATCAGAGCTGACAGAGCACCAGGTCCGGATCTGGAGCCAGATGGGCAGAAAATCCAGAGAAATTTGGGAATTTCACCAGTCACTTGTCCAAAGGTTAATTCCAGCTGAAGACACAAACCCAGCCCTCTGTGCTTTTCCCCCAGGATGTTCTGGACATCATTTAAAGCTCCCACTGCATCAGGTGTCAAATCACCCTGCAGCAGGAGTCCCACCCTGCCTGGGTTATTTTCAGTTATTATTTGATACAGACTGATAAAAGACTGAGAGTTTTCATCTTCTCAGCGATAGGCAAGAGAAACTATTCAGGCACAGAAGAGAAATGAACACCCAGGGAAGTGGCTCCGTGTTGTCAGCTGCCACCTTTTGGGGCGAAATGCCCAAAGACAAATTGCAGGAGAGCCCAGATTCCCAAAATCCCCCAAAATTCTGGGGAACTTGGGGACTGAAGGCCACACAAGGAGAGCATCACTCTGCAAAGCCTTTCCCTTCCTCACGTGGAGGAAGGGTGTTGCCATGGAATTTAGGGAGAAAACAGAACCCCTGCAGCTTCTGTGGGGGTTCCTGCACCTGACAGCTGCGAAAATGTGGCAAAAATGTGTTTGCAACATCAGCAATCAGGGCCTTGCTTATGCCACACGCCTGAGGGAGGGCATGGAGGGGGAGCAGAGAACCTCCACGGTGTTTTCTTGTACTTAGAAAAGAGCCTTTGCTCTGGAACAGCTGGAAACAGCTGGGTGGGCAAGCCCACCTTGCAGAGGGCATCACCACGGAGGAGAGGATGTGGAGCAATGACAGCACCAAACCTGCTGCAGGTGCAGGCAGTGAGAGTTCACCTCCATCCTTCAGAAATGCTGGAGCAGCTCGAGCCAGGGTGGTGGCACCCACCTCACACATCACCACATCTGAAACCGTCTGAGAAATATTCCTGGGACTATCTTCAAATCCATCCCAAACATTCCCATTTTTGAGTTGGCTTTGCCCTCTTTAAGTAGGGAAAGGGATTGGGTTTAGTGCCACTAGGGGCCTTCAGTTCGTTATGGCACAACCAAAATGGGCCCTGCATGCAAAAATGTGAGCAAGTTGCCTTTAAAATTTGGTATTTAGTTAACTGTTCCTGGGTGAGGTTGCAGACACCTTCACTCATGTCACATGCACAGGAGCAAAGCCAGGGCAGTAGTATTTTCTCTCCTTTCCCAAGCCCTGCAGGTGCAGGAGTTACTGTGGCCAATGTGGTGCTGTTTGTCCTCTTACAGAGCTGAGATTTGCTGGCCAAGCCCTAAAACCAGAGCCAGGACACCCAGAGGTCCCCAAGGCTTTGCCAGGAGCACTTTCAACACCCACCAAGCACACAGCCACACCTGCAGCATTTAAATCACCATTTCCTCCCTCTCAAAACAAGCACCAAGATCCCTCTGCCTGTGTTATCCCTGTTTCTGTTATCTCCATGACCCTGGGATGTTCTCTCCTCCTCTGCAGAGTGAGGATTCAGACCTGCTCGGGACCTCCACTCCACCTAAGACACCAATCCGAGGTCTGATGAGCTGCTCGATGAGCTGCAGTTAATAGAGGAATGGCTGTGACTCTGTCTGGGACTGCATCAGGAGCCTTGCAGCAAGCACAGATAATAGGAATTAAAATAAAAAAAAGCAATGCCCACTGCACAGCCTTCTAAACCTGAAAGGTTAATGCACACGGAAAGGGAGAAACACAATAAAAATCTCTGCAGCTACAGATTAACTCTCACTTCCTAGGATCTGTTATTGTCACTAAGGAAGATGTTGAGAGGCAGGAATAGGAGCTGGCTGCCCTACTTCCACTGCCTTGCACTGGGAGTTGGGGTTTGGGTTTGCTTTTACGCCTTTCAGTCTTTCCCCCATTTATTTATTTTTTTTTTCCCAAAACCTGCAGTGAAATGCAAATGACAGCGACTCAGAGAAGCAGCCTGAAAGCTGAATAACACTGACAGGCAGGGAATCCCCAAGGCTCGGGACAGGTTGGTGCTTTGGAAAGCAGCTCCCAGCCCCAAAATGCGTGGGCTGGCAGAAGGAGGTGGAGGGCACCCGAGGCTGCCCAGGAGACAGCTCCGGTCGCAGCCCCGCATCCATCAGGCAGCAGATCCGTTTAGCTCGGGCGCTCCTTGTTTATTCAGCTAATGGGGAAAGTTATGTCCACATCCCGCTCTAAATTAAGTATTCAGCTATTTTACAGACACTGTAAGTCGGTCAGCCTTAGCCTCGGTAATTAGGGCTTACCGTTTAATTAATCTCTTGTGGTCACACAGAGTCTCTATCACTCTCTCTGTTGGCTCACCCCGCGCAGGGAAGAGATGTTGAGGAGCAGGAGGAGTTAATCCCTTAAGCTGATCCCCACTGCACAGACGGGAAGGGAAAGGGGGGAAGGGGAGCTGCTCTCTCTTGCCGGTGGGAGAAAATTGGGATTACAAGTCCGCAGAAGCCCAGAGGGTGCCCTGAGCTCGCTGCCCGGGAGCTGCCAGCGCCGGCCAGGGACAGCGCACAGCCCCGGGGCCGCAGCGGGGAAGGAGGGAGCTGCCCCACCTCTGTGAGCTACCGGGGCTGCTCTTCCCCTTCCCCACAGCCTCCCGGGCTCTCTCCGGCAGCTGCAGCCCCGGCTCGATGCCCAGGGACAGCCCAGGGATCTTGGGGGACACCTGAGGAGCCGCACCCCTGGCACTGCCAAGGCACCAGGGGCAGCCCAAGGCTCAGGCAGGAGCCACGCTTCACTCGCTGCAAGCGGGAGAGTGTGAAGGAGTCGGAGATCCTCTGGAAATAGAATCACGGATTTTTTTAGGCTGGAAAATGCCACTACAGTCACCCAGTCCGAGCGTTCGCCCAGCACTGCCAAGGGCGCCATGCCCCTAAGTGCCACATCCACAGGACATTTAAATCCCCCCGGGGACGGTGACTTCACCGCCGCCCTGGGCAGCCTGTGCCAGGGCTTCACAACCCTTCGAGAGAAGCAATTTTCCATAATATCCAATCTAAACTTCCCTCGGAGCAACTCGAGCCCATTTGCCTTACCATTGTCCTATTGACTTACCGAGATACCGGGGGGAAGCAGAGCGCAGCCAAACAGGAACGTGCTAAAGCCTGAAAATCAACTCCCGGCGTGCCGGAACAGGGGAAAAAACTGTCAGTGGGCCAAGATTCCCGCATTAAAGTGATAAATAAACAATGCGAGGACCTTCTACGGCTTAGAGAGCCATCAGGGAGGGGCTAAGAGGGTGCTAATTGGTGTGGATCCCAAATGCGTGAGCAGGTGACCACCCGCATTTTCAGGTGCTTTTCCCTTGCAGGATGTCAAGGGAAAGAGGCTGGAAACCCAAGAGGTCCCGTGGAGGGTCAGTAGCACGCCCTGCCCTGAGCTGGTGGCTGAAGGACACAAACCCAGCGAGGCTTTGTGCTCCTCGGACTGCGCGGAGCTGCTGGGAGAGGATGGGAAAATGCCTCGGAGGAAAATCATCACCTGCAGCCGCCGCCTCGCCCCTGCCCGGCCCCAGCATGCCGAGATGGGCACCCCTGGGACAGAGACCACCCAGAGGAGAGCACTTCCCATCCCTGTCCGACCCCGGGGAGCGCCTGCATCCCGCAGAACGCACTGCTCAGCCCTGGCAGTGCAGGAGCGGCGGGATCGGGTGGGTCTGGAGCCGCTCGCCGCATCCTCGGGAGTTTTCTGGGGCTCCAGCGCCCTCTGCTCCGGCACGGGCAGAACTGAAACTCCGCTCACCCCACGCGGGGCAGTGGGGCAGGGGCCGGGGGTGCCACCCACCCGCAGCCACGGCCGGGGGTGGCTTCCCCCCGGTGTCAGAGGTGGGTGACACCAGCCCTGGCACTCAGCGGGACGGCCTCAGTGAGGGAGATTTCTGTCTCAGACTGTGAAAGCCGAATTGTTTGCAAGGGAAATGGCCCGCGGAGGTGTCCCCCCAGCCGGGGGACAGCAGCTCTTGGGGGCACCGGGAGCATCTCTGCTGCTCTCCCCGCTCTGGCTCCATCGGGAGCAGGACGGGGCCACGGGAGCGGCGCTGGATGGAGCTGCCAGCGCCGTGTGACAGCTCCTCCACCCCCGGCACGGCCACACGCATCTCCTTCGGGTGTCTGTAGAGATATTCACTCCCTTTCCGCCCGTTCCACCCCAAAAATTTCTGGTGGGAACTTGGTGCCTTTAAATCTTGAGAGGAGCCCAAAGCTGGGGAGCAGCTGGGCAGGGGGGGACACCTGCACCCAAATCTGGGCACCAAGTTTCCAGCAGAAATTTTTCCCCCACCTCTGGTCATGCCTGGAACGACCCAAACTTTCCCCATGCCGAGAGAGATTCAGCCACACACTCACAGCCAGCAGCAATCAGGGGTGAGACTCTTCCCTTCTGACATGAGGGACCTTTTAAAACAGAGGCAGATAAAGTCGTGTTTGGAGCAGGTTTTCCAAAGGATTTCACCAATCTACAGCTCTGGGCTTAAAAATCAAAGAATCACAGAATCATGGAATGCTTTGGGTTGGAAGGGACCTTAAAGCTCATCACATTCCAAACCCTGTCATGGGCAGGGACCCCTCCCACTGTCCCAGGCTGCTCCCAGCCCCAATGTCCAGCCTGGCCTTGGGCACTGCCAGGGATCCAGGGGCAGCCACAGCTGCTCTGGGCACCCTGTGCCAGGGCCTGCCCACCCTCCCAGGGAACAATTCCTCCCCAAAATCCAACTAATTTTCCTCTCTTCCAGTTTGAAGCTGCTCCTGGAGGACCATTGGGCTGTATCCTCATTTCTCCCCTTGTTGCCTTCTCCTCTTGCCCTTTCCCGAAGGAACAGCCAAAAATAACCTTTCCCAAGCCCCTTGGGCTGCCAGGGGCCCACAGGACAGAGCCCACGTGAGGCTGCACTCCAGCAAGTGTTTGGCACCTCCGATCTATGGGTGGGGGCTTTTTCCTGGGCTATGAATAAAAAACAGCTCCTTAATTAAGCCCTGGGCATTGATTTCATTTCCATCCTGTTAACTGCCTTGCCCTACATGGGTTTGCTGCACTCTGTAGGATTCCCCTTGCCCCCACTCTGTGTACACACAAATTGCCGAGATAAAAAAGCTTCATTAGTCCCATCCACTCTTCAAGCACCCATTTCTTTATATTTTTTTTCTCGCTTTCGAGTGCTTGTAAAAGAGGCTCCTTGACAGCTTCCAGACCAGCATCTCTCCAGCAGAGCGAAGATTCATGAACTGACATCAAGAGCTCATCTACTTTGGAAAGAGAAGGAGGAAAAAAAAAACCCTAAAGAAACCCAAGGTCTGGTTCCCCTCACGTGTGGGGAGCTGGAGGTCTCAGAACAGCAAACCCCCAGGCTAATGGCACTTGTTGATCTTTTTTTATGTTGTTAAAAAGCAGCAGCGATTTGTTTTTAAAGCCCTGAGCTCCAGCAGAGCCTGAACAGCTCAGGGCTGGGGCACCCCGGGTGGGAGCTGCCTTTGCTGCCAAGAGAAAATCCAAGGTTTTTGTGTTTCCCCCCTCACAGCCAGAGAGGGGAGAAGCCTCAGAAGGGACAGGCAAATATCAAATTGGAGAACGAAAACACAGGAAAATGGGAAAGAGGAGAAAGATGCTAAATCAAGCAGAAAAAATGGTGTTTTCCTCGATGCTCAAAACCAAAGGCACCAAAAGATTTGGGAGCTCACTCTCAGGGGTTGGTGCATCGGTGACCATAACCCTCATGAACTCACACAAACACCGGGGCTGTTTAATTAATGATCGAAATTAAGACTTCCAACAAGAAAAGAAAACAACCACAGTTGTTTCAGACAAGAAGCTTGGGGAGCTATTCCAACATTTGGGGGAGAAAAAATAACCAACCCACAACAAGTTTTGAGTCTTTATCCTCCACTTTTTTAGGATGTCACAGGAGGGGACTGAAGGAATGAGAGGTGGTTTAGAAGCTCAGGGAAAATATTCCCTGCAGGATTCGTGGGCCTGTTCTGAGCAGGGCCAGGAGCTGGATTTGGATGATCCTTGTGGGTCTCTTCCAGCTCAGGATATTCCATGATTCTGGCAGAGATATGGAGAGGGTAAAACCCAGGTCAGAGCTGCAAAGGGTCACTAAAACTCCCAAACCTCCACGTGGTTGATCTTTCTTTGATTTTGAGCTGAAATCTCAGGAATTTGCACCACTCAGTGATGAGTAAATATCCCTGTCACCCAATTCTGAGAATTGCCCCAAAATGCAGCTGGAGAAAGCAAAGGACCTGACACTTGTAGGTCTCAATACCAGGGGGCAACAGCTTAGAAAGTCAAAGAAAAATAATCAATAACCTGAAGAGTGAAATTAAGCTTCTCTACCAGCAATACCCAGCTTTAAAAGCCAGGGCTGATCTGCAGCCTTCTGGTAAAGCTCCAGTCGGGATCGGGGTTGTTTTTCCAGAGCAGAGCAGAGCTGCATCATCTGCCCCATTCCAGGCACTGCTTTGATGTTTCACTGATTTAGGAATTAGCCTGGAAATTGCCGCCTGTGCCAGGGGAAGTGGCAGCGAGGACTGGCAGCAGGAGAGGTGCCCGAGCTCTGCTTCACCGTCCAGATCCTTCCTTCTCTGTTCTGCCTCGAGAAATAAAAGCTCAATAACGTGAAACCAGCCCCTCCTCAGCTCCAGCCCCCAGACATTCCCTGGTGCTGCGGGAGGATCTCGGCCCTGCAGATCCCCACAGCAGGCAGCACTTACTCCAACTGAATTAGCCAGAAAGGTCTGGAATGGTTAATTGGAATTATTTAGCCATAATGTTTTGCCCTCCTCCTCCTCCTCTGCCTGGCGTGATGTTCTCTAAATTGAATTCCTTTAACAGGATCCAATATGCAGCAAAGCTCTTGGTCCAGAGAAATTTGGTTTCATTTGGGGTCTGGCTGATGGACCCACCCCGGGGGGGCTCCCGGGGACCCCCTTTGTGTCCCTATCCTCTGCCCAGCACAGCACTTAGCTCTAATAATGATGTTTTAAGAACACTTAAAACATCTCAAACCTTCCTGGGGGTGTGAGTGGGGAGCCAGGCAGGGAGGGAATTGTTCATCCACCCCCGACCCCAGCCAGCCTCGGGGCAGAACAGGGCAGGGCAGTGAGCAATTTAACCCTGTTTGAGCCCAAAAAGAGCGTTCACACCCAAATGAAAGGCGGGGATAGCTCAGGCACAACCCGCAGCAGCTCAAAGCTGCCTCGGTTCGGTTATCCTCCCACTAAAATGCATCATTTTGGCGTTTCCCCCCCCAGTCCCTGCGTGCTGGTGCTGAGCAGCAAATCCCTGCCCAGCTCCTGCTCCTTCTCCAGCCCTGACCGCGGCTCCAGCATCCCTGACTCGTCCTGCTCCTCCCCAAAAGCTCCGGTGATTTGCTCCAGGGCAGAAATCAGCTCCTTGCAGCAGGAGGGTGATGCCAGGATGATTTTTTGCTTTTTCTTTCACACCTCTCTCACACACCCTTTTATACAGTTTGATGCATTCTCAGTGCTTTTAGCCCCACACTTGTACCTCCCCAAGGCTGAGAGCTCAGCTCAGCCCCACGGCACCGTTAAACCAGGAGAGCAAACATCCTGGGAGCCCCAGACACCAAGGGCCTCTCCAGAACACATTTGGGAACCTCAGCCAGGCCCAGCCAGGGGGAAGGTTCCTCTCAACGAGGGCTTCACTCCAGCCTCTCCCTGGGGGATCTTTGATAAATATGTTAATTTTGCAAGGCCTAGAATTGTGTGCATTTTGGGGCATTCCACCTGGACCGAGTGCTGCACCCAAGGATCTTGAAATAAATCCCGAGGTAAAAACCCCTTTTCCCCATCAAGCATGTTTTAGTTTTACTTTTAAGAGCAGGGCAAGGCAACAAGGGGAGCACAGACATTGGGAGAACCAAACGCCACAGAAGTTCCTCAACTTCTTCCAGCTCACACCTGTGTCAAAGGGAATTTCATGATATAAATGGGAATATTCTCCCCACTGCCCTTTTATTCATTTATAGTCACTTTGCTCATGGTGCAGGCCACGTTCACTGCTCATAAACTCCCAAGCAATTTATTCCAGCTCTTTTCCCCCAACAGCTGCAGGACCAGAGAGAAATTCTCTTCCCAGCAGAGGCAGGAGAAAAGGATATTTGTCTTATTACGTCTGGGCAAAGCTTATCTGCTTATTTGCTGCTCAGAATTGTATTTACAGAGCACAACAAAGGCAAAGCCGAGTGCACTAATTGCTGTTGCTCAGGTGGAATATTTCCTGCTCACCCTGAGCCCTGCATCAGTGGGGCTTTGTACTTTATCTAGCATGAGCGAGCTCCACAGAAGGGTTTTATTATTCACCCATCACTGCTGTTTCATTGCCGCTGTATTTTCTGAAAGGAGGGAGAAAAACCTCAATGATTTCTTGCTTTTCAAGCAAGGATTGCTGAGGGTTTTTTGTTTTTTGTTTTTTTTGGGTTTTTTTTCCTTCCGAGCTTATTGCACGTTGCAGACAAATAAATCACCATTTAAATCAGCCTCATTCTGAGCTCACAGATGGAGGCTCCTCCAGAGGGAAGCTCTCCACATCCAGGTGCTTTCCATCCTCCTCACAGTGGGCTTCACATTCCCAGGATCCCAAGGGATGAGCGCGGAGCAAGAAGCAAACCCCCAGCAGGGAAAAATCCCAGCCCCAAAAATCCTTTTGGTTTCTATCTGATCAACTCCACAAATGCTCATTTTAGCCCTGCTCCAGATTATTTGGTTGCAGAGCATCCCCCAGCCCTTTGTTCACACAGCAGAGCTCAGCTCAGGACGTTTGTGGCCTGCCAGGGGGGCTGGAAATGCTCTGGAGAGAGGATCAGGGGTGGTCCTTCCCCTGCCCCCCTTTCCTTGGGGAAGGGAAAAGCAAGAAAAATCCCAAACACAGAACACAAACCCTGGGCTCCCCAGCCTCCTCCTGGAAGGGAACTCATCCCAAAAGCTCTGCTGGGCTCCCAGGAGTTTTGTGGCTTTTGCAGACCTCCCTCAGAGGGGGACAGAGCAGGGAGGCTCCGTGTCCAGCCCTGGATCTGCAGGGCATCACAGACCAGAGCCAGCAGAGCTGGCAAAGGCAGCCCTGCTGAGCAGCAGCCCTTTAATGTCATCTCTTGTCATCCTTGGTACAGAGCAGAGCTCCAAGTGTTTAAACAAAAAGCCTGGCTTTGCCCAGGCCCTGCTGCCTGAGGCTCAGCTGGGACATTTGGTGTCGTGGGGAATTTAATCCCAGCTCAACACCAGGCTCTGGAGCCTTCACCAGCAGCCCTGGGGCAGAACCCCCCCGGGCAGGTCTGGCACCTCCATCCCAGCTCCCTGCACAGCTCCAGCGGCTCCAGGAGCAAGGAGGGAGAGGACCTGCTTCACAGAGCACACCTTTGCTGGAGGTGATCAGGGTGTGATGAGGTGGGGACCCTCCTGGTGCCTGAACTTAATTCCTTCCACTCCCATGATGCCTGAGGTTTTAAATTTTATATTTTTCAAATCCTGTACTGCTAGTGTGACTCTGAAGTTTTCTGTAGCTCGTTCAGTGCTGTTCTCTAGGCTAAGATAGACATAACAAAACCTCTAACTTGCTCTCCAAGGACAACTCAGAACAAGAACTGTAAACCTTCCTCTTGGGGAGAGCAGGTAAGCTTGGGGGAAATCACATCATTGGCTGAGTTCTAGTTGGTGAATTTATGTTAATATAAAAGTGTGAAGCACTCATGAGCTGTCACCCATTTTAGGATCCTGAGGCAGGAGCCTCTGGAGCCCAGAGTGTACCTCTGAAGGCCTTTCCAACCAATCCCTCCTTGATTCCTTTATTCCTATCTGCTCTCTGTTTCTAGGGAGCCATTTAAGGCATCACCCACACCCATCCCAGAGGGCTGGAGAGATTAAAAACTCCCCAGGCAGGGAGCATTTCCTCGCTGTGGGAGCTGCTGGGCCTCTCTGATGCTGCAGGGACAGCAGAGGTGGCACAGGTGCCATTCCCTGGCCAGGTGCTGTCCCCTCCCGTGGCACACAGGTACCTCCAGCAGCACCTCCCGTGTGTCCCCCCCAGTGCCACCAGCAAAGAGGGAGCCCCAGCAGATGCTTAACACAGTCCTGAGGGGCTGAGCTCTCTTTAATGATCCTCACATTGGTTAATTGGAGGTTAAGAGGCAGAGGTGAGCAAAAACTCAGGTGTGGGGCTGAGCTTGTCTCCCTCCCAGGTGAGGCACACCTCTCCCCGCAGGCAGCACCCAGCAATATTTGCTTTTTTGGGGCATTCAGGCCATTTCTGGGCCCGGGGAAGGCACAGGGAGGCTGAGCTTGACCTCCCCTGACAGCAGCTCCTGTCCCCCCATCACTCCCACCCCTCCTGCAGCCTTAAACTCGAACCCCAGCCAGGTTCTCTCTCTCACAGCCAGGACATCGAGGCCTCTCCCTGCCTCCAGTGACAGCAGCCGAGGCTTTTCATGCTGCTTGGGGCACCAGAAAGGAAATTAAAAGGGCGATAAGGGAGCTCCTTCAGCAGCCGAGGGAATATTCTGTGCTAGCAGGGAGATAAAGCAATATTTCTTCCAGCTCTGGCAAAGGCTCAGGAATGAGATGTGGGGTGAAATTCCACATTTATAGAGGTTTTATAACTCTTACCTGGGCTGCAGGATAACCATCAGCCTCGCTCATATTTCCTCCTCAGAGGAGGTCACGGCAGCACAAAGAGAGGGAAGGAGCCTGTGAAGAGAAGCCAGATCAGCTCTGGTATCCAGGGTAATTTTATGGTTTCACTGGCCCAGGCCAGCCCAGGGTGATGGATGCTGCCCTCGGGGGCTTTTTAAACCCTCCCTGTCCATCAGCACTGTGAGAGATGAGCCAGGAGAACTCAGCTCGGTGTGCAGTGCCCTGGGATCCCCCAGAGTGTGACCCCTCCGTGTCCCAACCCGGCCCCGGAGCAGGAAACCCTTCGGGAAAAGGAAACACTCCAGGAAAGGGAAACACTCCAGGAAAAGGAAACCCTCACTGGGCTCAGCCACAGCAGCCCCCACCCACCCCAGGGCTCCCCCATTGAGAGGAATGCCAGGATTTGTCTTTACACACAAACTCTGAGGTCTGCTGGTAGAGAAAATCAGCACTGAGAGATAAAAGAAGCAATGGGAAGGATTCCATTGGTTCATGAATGGAAAAAGAGGTTTGCCTTTACAAACAAAGTGTGAGTCTGCTGATAAATGGAATTGGATATTGAAAGGTGAAAGAAACAATGGGGAAAAAACATGAATTCCACAAGAACTAAGAATTAAAGTGGAGGGATTATACATTAGAGGAGAATCTTAGATATTAAACGTTCTGGGAAGTCTGTACCTCTCAAGTACCTCAGGCAGTGGGGAAAGAGAGAGGGAAATGAGGAAATTGGGATAAAAAGGAGGCTGAACCCTCCAAAAATTTGAGAGACCCCAGGGGAATGCCCCATGGCCTCTCCCTTTATTCGAATAACGAGACTCCTCTGTCTCCTTTTTGGATACAAACCTCTGGTGTTTGTGGATTAATTTTCCTGACACCCAGGACCCCCAAACGCAGCCCTGGCAGAGCCAAACCCCCCCGGGCTGGGAACAGCCCCGGGGATCTCTCCCAAGCAGCTTCTCCCCCTCACCTCCTCCCTGCGTGTTTCTGATTTCCTTTGATTTCACTTCCCCCTAGCAGGGGGTGGGGAAGCATCCCAGCACCCCCAAACCTCAGGAATTCAGGCTCCCAAACTTTTAGCGCCCAAGAATGACATAAAATTTTATAAAACATCCCCAAACCGCCCAGAATAAAAGGCAAACAGTCACCCAGGCTGCTTTTCTTCGCAGGAATTGGGTTTTTGTTTTGCTGATTTCTTCATTTTCAAGCCCATCAAGGAGCAGTTCAGCCCCACCCTGGGCCATCCCTCCCCACAAATAGACAAAAAAAGGAAGCCGAACTCCTTTTAAAGCACTTTTTTTTTCTTTTTTTTATTGATTTCATTGAAAACAGAACAAGAAAATGATCAGAGCCAAAAGGCTGCTCCTTTAAAACTGTCAAAAACATTAACAGAAAAAAAAAATAATAATAATAAACATGATGGCATTATGAATGTTCTAGAAGAGATGAACAAAAAAAAAAAAAAAAAACCAACCAAAAACTTGTTACTGCACTAATTACAGTATTTAAAGATATATGCAAAAAAAAAAAAAAAAAAATTAAGATAATGACCTGCCCAGCCACCACACAAAAGGTGATGGCAAATTTATTCACACTACAATACTAACAATTTAAAAAAAGTTTTGTTTTTTTTCCTGCATTTTTATACTAAAATCACTTTGTTCTTTTTATACAATTGATAAGTTTATATTCACGTGGTGAGCAAAAATCACACCAGAATCAGCACCGTTTTGTTTTGTGGTTTCTTTTTGTTGTAGTTTTGGTTTTTTTGGTTTTTTTGTGGGTTTTGTTTCTTGTTTTTTTGTTTTTTTTAAGCTTTTTTTTTTTT
>VZTN01017340.1:81578-102561 GCA_013400515.1 Erpornis zantholeuca
TTTTTTTTTTTTTTTTTTTTTTTGTTTTTTTTTTTTTTTTTTTTTTTTTTTTTGTTTTGTTTTTTTTTTAATGCTTGTCCCCGATGTTTCAATAATGGTAAAAAATAAATCAGTTTATTGAAACCTCATAGCATGTGGCTTAAAAATCAATCCAAGGTGCCCAGCGTGGAGCAAAGGGATGGGAACAGACGAGCTGGTGGCATCTGGGATCTTCTCACCGTGACACATCTGCCCACCCCCGCCAGTCCAGGATCTCTATAATATATATATCATTCACTTTATCTTTAAAAAAAGGGGGGGGGAAAAACTGGTTTTCCTTAGGAATTAGTGTCTTGTAAAATCCTCTTCAGCCTTCCCTCTCTAAAAGCACTCGTGGGATGGGGTGAGGGCAATTCCTTCCCGGAGGAACCCAACGCTGAGGCAGGAGCAGAGCTGGTTTGAAGGGAGGAAATCCAGGAGGGAGAGAGCCAGGGATCACAGGGACTGCAAGGATTCTTCTCATTAGATGAGAGAAAAAAAAAAAAAAAAAAAAAAAGCCACGGGGGTTGGAAAGAATTTGAGGGTGTTCGTAGGGACCCCCACCACAACGTCCTGCGAGATGGGGGAGGAATTATTCATTTATAGATCCAAAAAAGACCTCCAAAAATACCACCCCCTCCAAAAAAAAACCAAAAAAAAAAACCCAACAAACCAAGCAAACCAACAAAAATCCAACCAGCAGAAGCTGCCCCGGAGCTGTGCCAAGCAAAGCCAGAGGCTGCTCCCTCCCAGGATCGAAGTCCCATCAAGTATGCAGAGTTTTCCAATGGCAGGAGGGGTGCAGGACACGAGAGGCGTTCCCGGGCTCTGCCAACACCCAGCACGGTCGGAGAGGAGGCCAGGACAGCTCGGGTGGCAAAAAAAAAAACCCCAAAAAATAAAAATGCAAGAGTCACCCCTGCACGCAGAGCTGTGAATCCCAGCAGCTTTCCAGGAGCGGGGAAGGGAGAACAACATCACGGAGGCAGGATTTGCTTTCACTCCTTCCTCGAGTAACAGTCGGTGGCACAGCCCTAAGTGTCACAAACCCTTGGCTTTCCTTGAGCGGGGTTTTTTTTTCTGTTTTCTTTTCTTTTCTTTTTAATTTTTTGTGTGTGGTTTTGCGTCGTTTTCTTTTTTTTTTTTTTTTTTTTTTTTTTTTTTTTTTTTTTTTTTTTTTTGGTTTTTGTGTTTTTTTTTTTTTTTTTTTTTTTTTTTTTTTTTTCCTTCTCTCTCTCTCTCTCTCTTTCTTCTTTCTCTTTTAAATGGCAATCCGGCCGGGATGTGAGGCCTTGGGAGGAGTCAGTGTCAGAAGGGGCCGGCGGCGGTGGCCGAGCTGGTGTCGGGGAGCCCATTCTCCTGCGTGTCCTGGGCCGAGGTGCTCGCCTGCCGCTGGGCCAGCGCCGAGCTCGAGTGTTTGCACTTGGGTGAACCGCACTGACAGCTGAAGAATTTGCCTTTGATGTCCCAGAACCTGTCCCCGTAGTCGAAGCTGTAAGAGAGAGACACGGGAGGGGTCAGGGGGAGGGAGTGGGAGATCTTCGGGGAGTCCCGGGGTGGGTTGGGGTGCAGGAACATAAAAGATCATCCTGTTCCATGGGCAGGGACATCTCCCACTGGAGCTCCATGCAGCCTGGCCCTGGACACTGCCAGGGATCCAGGGGCAGCCACAGCTTCTCTGGGCACCCTGTGCCAGGGCCTGCCCACCCTCCTTGGAGAAGACTTCTTCCTTAATCCAATCTAATCTAATCTAATCTAATGTAATCTAATCCAATCCAATCTAAACTATTTTTGCAATATGAAGTGACAGAGATTCTCCAGGCAGGCCTAAATGAGAAATTTTTATTGCAAATTAGGCTTTTTTAAGCAGTTAGCTGGTGGTCAGTTTACACATTTGTAAAGCACAACAAAGCAACCATTTACCATATTTGGATTTAACCAACCACCATACACCACGATGTGTACACACCATGGGCACCCTGCAGGTTTTCCTACTTCTAATTTAGTTGTGTCTCTTTCCCAGAGTCTTTTTCTACTTAGAAGTAACAGGCCTGAGCCATGATTTCACAAAGGCAACAAGGCCTCCATGCAACAATCTATCCCTGCCCTCTGGCACTGGGAAGCCATTCCCTGTGTCCTGTCCCTCTGTGTCATTGTCCCCAGTTCCTCTCCAGCTTTTCTGGAGCCCCTTTAGGCCCTGGAAGTGGCTCTGAGCTCTCCCTGGAGCCTTCTCCTCTCCAGGTGAGCACCCCCAGCTCTCCCAGCCTGGCTCCAGAGCAGAGGGAGCACCTCCATGGCCTCCTCTGGAGTCTCTCCAGCAGCTCCAGCTCCTTCCTGTGCTGGTGCCAGGGCTGGGGCAGCTCTGCAGGTGGTGTCTCAGCTGAGCACAGGGGCAGAGGGGCACAATCCTCCCTCCCCTGCTGCCCAAGTGGGTGAGGGTTCAGGAGGGTTCAGGGCTCTGAGTGAACATAGCCCAGGTTGAGCCCAGGACTTTGCAAAGCTTCGGGGGGAGGATCCCCAAGACACAAAGGGACAGAGGGACCCAGAGCTCCATCCCCCGTGGGTGGCAGGGGTGGCACGTACCCGATCTCCTCTCCAGCCTCTATGTGCCTGGTGCTGAAGAAGGCGATCCTGGGGAAGCGCAGGTCCTGGTGGGACATGAACACCCGCACGGGGATGAGGTTGGGCTCGCACAGGTGGTTGATGAAGCGGCTGATGTTGCCATAGAAACGAGCGTCGATGCAGTAAACCTCTCCATCCTGGGGAGAAACAGGGCAGGGCTCGTTAGGGGACACCAGGGTGGGAGTTACGGGGTTAAACGAATGGGTCAGGCTGTTGGTGTTGCCTTTCCTTGGTCTTGAAATTAAAACTAGAACACTAAAAAGGGGTTTTTACTTCAGTGTTTATTGCAGGATCCTGGGGTGCAGCACTCGGTCCTGGTGCAATGCCCCAAAATCCACACAATTCTAGGCCTTGCTAATTAGCACATCTATCAGAGATCCCCCAGTGAGAGGCTGGAGTGAAGCCCTCGTTGTGAGGAACCTTCCCCCTGGCTGGGCCTGGCTGAGGTTCCCAAATGTGTTCTGGAGAGGCCCTTGGTGTCTGGGGCTCCCAGGATGTTTGCTCTCCTGGTTTAACGGTGCCGTGGGGCTGAGCTGAGTTCTCAGCCTTGGGGAGGTACAAGTGTGGGGCTAAAAGCACTGAGAATGCATCAAACTGTGTAAAAGGGTGTGTGAGAGGGGTGTGAAAGGAAAAGCAAAAAATCATCCTGGCATCATTGGTGTCTCCATGAACACTCTGGAGACCTCCAGGAACAGCCAGGGCAGGGCACTCCTGTAGGTTTGGAAGGACTGAAAACACACACACACACACTTTATATTCAATTTATATCCACCAGTACCCTGCAAGCAGAGTTTTCTGCAGAGCACTCTGCCCCCACACACCCCAAGAGCTGTTTGTTAACACTCTGGCACACCAGTTCTCCCAGCCCAAGCACCAGTTTGGCACAGTGGGGTCAATGTTCAGTGCAGACACCTCACAGGCACCAGCCCCTGGATGGGGGAACAGGCACCTGTCCTGTCCTCTAATTGAACACGACAGCTTGGAAACACAAAGCCAGAGCCTGGAGAAAACACAGGGTTTTGCAGATAAGAGTGAAAGTGAGAACACAGAAATTCCCTTTCCAGAGAGCAGTAATACTTTGTTTTCCTTGAAAATAAAAGAACTCCCCTCAGGGCTTTTTTTATTCCAGCAGAGAATGACTGTGCAAAGCAGAGGCTTTAATTACAGCAGCTAATTTCAGTTGCAAAGAGGCCAAAAGCAAAAGGATCCATTAATGGTGCTCCAAGTCCCTTTTGGACAAGCACCTCGGATCGTTAATGGATGAGCTGTGCCAGGTCACACTCGGGGGTGCAGGAGCCCAGGAAAACACCCCAAAAACTGGGGGAGGCAGCAGCCCAGGACACACAGAGTGTCCCAGCTCTGATCTCACAGATCAGTGATTTCAATCCCTTAGTTTATCCATGGCAATGCCACAGTGGGGATGATGCCTTAGGTTTTAATTTTTATATTTTCCCAGCCCTGCCCTGCCCAGTGTCACTCTGCAGTTCCCTGGAGCTCGTTCAGTGCTGTTCTCTCATGCTCACACACACACAACAAAGCCTCTCCAGCTCTCCAAGGACACCCAGACCCTCCTAGGCCCAACAACTGCAAACCACAATCTTGGCAAGAGGGGGGCAAGCTTGGGCAAATTCCATCCTTGCCTGGCTCCTGCTTGGGGAATTGATGCTGAGATCCAAGTGGGAAGAACTCGGGAGCTGTCCTTGTCCATGTTGGGATGCACTGAGGCAGGAGCTCAGAGTGTACCTCTCAATCACAGCTTCTCTGTCACCAGGTGATGACAGAAACAAGGCACAGCGGTTTTACAGCCTTCTTTGGAAGCCACCCCACTCCTGAGAGCCTCCAGCTCATCTTTTCTCACTTCTCCTTCCCCAAGGGGAGTCTGAAGCTTTAAAACTTTTAGACTGTATTTTGCAAAGCCAAATTTCTGCCCTGAGAGCCCTCACAGAGCAGTGCAGGGGAACAAGGAGCAGAACAAGCCCCTGCCAGGGTATCTGATTGATCCTTTAGGAGTGAACAGGGCCTTTTTGGGAGGTTTATTTCAGTCTTTCAGCTCTTTATGAAGAACTCACAGAGCTGCCAATCACACAGGTGCCAGGCTGGGAGCACCACACCCTGGACAATTGACCTCAGGATGCTCCAAGGGGTTTGACAGAAGAGCATCTTGCTCAGAAGTGGTGTGGGCAGCACGAGTTGGTTCTGCTGCCCTTTTAACCAACCCTGAAGTCTCCCCTCAAGCACATTTCCACCAAAGCACAGCAATTGTGCTCTCTGTAGGATTTTGCTGTGCATCAAGGTGGAGACAAACTTTTCTCTGGGCTCTTTTGGGGAGGCAGGAGCTGGGGTTTGTCTGGCAAACACCATACCTTGTTGTCCAGGTCGAAGAGGTAGGAGTCCTCCTCACGGACATCGGCCTCCGAGTCAGAGATCAGCTCCCCAACGTACCTGTGGGCAAAGGACAGGCAGGAGTGAGAGGCTCCTGTGATCCCAGGTTATTAAACACCTCTTTTTGGGAGGAGAGAATCACAGGGGTGCAGCCCAGCCACAGATGGGCAAGCACAGCCACAGTGCTGGTCAGCTCCGAGCCACCAAACAGAGCCCTGTTGATTTCCAGCACTGAAAATCTGCCTCCACACTCTCATCTCTTCAGAGCAACACTTAAATTTAATATTAAAAATTACTTTAATTATATTAAAACAACTTTAATACTAAAAATCAACCGACATTTTTCCTGAGGACTACATTTCCTTTTGCAAATCCCTTTTTTGGCCAAGATCAACACATGAATCCAACTCCCCTGAAGTTCTTGGTCACACTCAGGCTGTCCCACAACCACTGCAGGGCTCGTGCTGCTCACACCCCAAAACAAAACGTTGGTGTCTGCCCCTCCTGCATTTCCCTGGGTATTTGGAGCAATGATAAGCTACACAACTTAAAAAGCTTTGGTTTAAAAGTCTTAGGTCGTGGCAGGATCCCTGGAAGGATCTGGGCTTTTTTCTCAACCCCGCCTGAAGCAGAATCAATCTGAGCTGTGATCCCAGCCAGAGCCACCCTGCTGTAAAGCCAGGTGACAGGGAGGTCTTACAAACAGAATGATGCAGATTTTGCATGGCCTTGCTGAGAAGTTTCACCATTTCTCACAGCCAGAGAGGTCTGGGCTTGGTGCAAGCCTCCCTTGTTGCAGGAGTGCCCATGGCACTGGTGTTCCCAAACCTCCCTGTCCCCATTCTAAACAGTTCTGGACTGTCAAGGTTCAACATTTCCTGCCCTGAGCTGCTTCAAAGTAACAGACTCAGAGAGGAGGGACTGAGGGAGGATGTGAGAAAGAAGCAGCAGCACTGCAGTTTTCCAAGTGTCCAAAGACAGTGATGCCCCAGGTTTTAATTTTTATATTTTCCCAGCCCTGCCCTGCCCAGTGTCACTCTGCAGTTCCCTGGAGCTCGTTCAGTGCTGTTCTCTCATGCTCACACACACACAACAAAGCCTCTCCAGCTCTCCAAGGACACCCAGACCCTCCTAGGCCCAACAACTGCAAACCACAATCTTGGCAAGAGGGGGGCAAGCTTGGGCAAATTCCATCCTTGCCTGGCTTCTGCTTGGGGAATTGATGCTGAGATCCAAGTGGGAAGAACTCGGGAGCTGTCCTTGTCCATGTTGGGATGCACTGAGGCAGGAGCCTCTGGAGCCCAGAGTGTACCTCTGAAGGCCTTTCCAACCAATCCCTCCTTGATTCCTTTATTCCTGCCTGCTCTCTGTTTCTAGGGAGCCATTTAAGGCATCAACAGAGCTTGGAGCAATCTGGGATACTGGAAATGTCCCTGCCCATGGGACAGTGGAATGAGATGGGATTTAAAGTCCCTCCCAACCCAAACCAGTCTGTGATTCCCTGATTTTGGTCTGTAAGTGTTCCCAGCCTGCAGTGAAACACAAATTATTGCAAGCAAAGGATTCACCACATCAATAAATATTCTTTGCAGCATCAAGAGGACTCCCATGACCTGCAGTCACCTCAGAGCATCCCTGCAGCCCTCAGGCATATTCCAAGTGTTAAACAACTGCCTCCAATCCCCCTGAGGTTCAAGGCAGCATTTAACTCCAAGGCTGGGGAGGAGGAGAGCCAGGAAACATGAACCTGGAGAGGATCCCTGTGCTCTGTGACCAGGAATTCTTGGCTGTAGCTCCCAACTGGAGCCCTCACTGCTCTACTACTGGAAATCACCCATTCCTTTGAGGCCTAAAGCACAGAAAGGTGGCCAGAGAGGGAGAGAAATTGCTGTGGAAAGGCCCAGCAGGCAGCAGCAGCTGAGAACAGCTGAATAATTCTGCCCAGAGACAGCCACTGCAGGTTTGTAACTCAGTGAAACAAAATACCACAATGGAATTAAAAATCATTGGTTTAATGCTCCTTTAAAGCCTATTTCTGTACCTCATTTCCTTTCCAAGGCTGTTCACAGATAGTAACAGGTTCCTTATTTTCCAGGCCCAAATTTAGGGGAGGATGTGCAAGGGGTGCATGTTCCTACACAAAAAACAGCAGGAGCTCCTTCATTTAAGAACTCCCGTGGTCAAGGCAGTGTCATTCTTCCCAGCAGGATGTTCAGCACACTGATGGCAAATAACTCCATCCCAGAGCCTCACAGAGCCCCTCATCACTGCTCAAACATGCTGGACTTGAGTGAGGTTGGAACTGAGGATCTCGGAGGTCTTTTCCAACTGGAATGATTCTGTGATCAGAGGGCACTCCATGCAAAAATCAAGAGTGACACGCAGTCCCCAGCACTGTGTTTTCCACAGGAGGTGGGAGCAGGAGGCCTGGGGCTTCTCTGGCTGAAAGTGTGGCTAAAACACCTGCCTTGATGTGATGCCTTAGGTTTTCACATTTATATTTTTCCAACCCTGCCCTGCCCAGTGTCACTCTGCAGTTCCCTGGAGCTCGTTCAGTGCTGTTCTCTCATGCTCACACACACACAACAAAGCCTCTCCAGCTCTCCAAGGACACCCAGACCCTCCTAGGTCCAACAACTGCAAACCACAATCTTGGCAAGAGGGGGGCAAGCTTGGGCAAATTCCATCCTTGCCTGGCTTCTGCTTGGGGAATTGATGCTGAGATCCAAGTGGCAAGAACTCGGGAGCTGTCCTTGTCCATGTTGGGATGCACTGAGGCAGGAGCCTCTGGAGCCCAGAGTGTACCTCTGAAGGCCTTTCCAACCAATCCCTCCTTGATTCCTTTATTCCTGTCTGCTCTCTGTTTCTAGGGAGCCATTTAAGGCATCAGATGCAGCTGGTACCTCCCTAAAGCACCGCTGTAACAGAAAGCAAATATTCAAAAACCATAAAGGGATGCAAAAGGAACAGAGCAGATCCTCTGCTTTCTGCATCCCACTAATTCCCAGCCTCTCCAACAAGAGTCAGCAGCAGCTGTGCTGTTTGCAGAAGGAGCAGCTCCACCACCTACCAACTAAGCATGGATTCAACCCAGCCCACAGCAACAGCAGCACAGGGTGAGCAGCAGCAGCTTCTGAACAGCAACAAATCCTGAGGCCAGGGACAAACCTGCAGGTGAGCACAGCCCTGAGGAGCTGCAGGGCCTGGAAGCTCCGTGGGAGCCCATAGGGACAGGAGGGTGGCACTGCCACCCCTCCCCTCGCCAAGCTGCTGCTTCCAGGCCGTGCTGGAGGGACAGGAGGCAGCTCCAGAGCCACAGAATCCTCACGGCTGGGAGACACCTTCGGGAGCATGGAGTCCAACCACGAACCCAGCACAACCACAAGCACCCCAAGGCACGTCCCCAGCTGACACACCCAGACACCTTCTGAAGGCTTCCAGGGGACTCCAAGGCCTCCCTGGGTGACTCATTCCCGTGCCTGGCCACGCTTTCAGCAAAAAGCCATTTTCCTATCTCTGATCTGAAGCTCCCCTGGTGCAGCTTGAGGCAGTTTTCCCTCATCCTTTCACTGATTCCCTGCCAGCAGAGCCTGACCCCCCCCGGCTGCCCCCTCCTGTCAGGGACTTGTGCAGAGCCACAAGGTCCCCCCTGAGCCTCCTTTTCTCCAGCCTCAGCTCCTTTCCAGCTCCCTCAGCCACTCCAGACCCTTCCCAGCTCTGTTCCCTGCCCTGGACATGCTCCAGCCCCTCAGGGTCGGCCTTGATGTGAGGGGAAAATCAAAAAATGGGAGAAAAGGTGAGGGAATAAAAAAGTGAGGGAAGTTTGGGGAGGGCTCTGCTGCAGAGCTTTTCCCTTCTGGATCCTCCTTTTCTCCAGGCTGAGCTCCTTTCCAGCTCCCTCACCCTCTCCTGGGGCCCGTGGAGAGTTACAGAATAAAGGTCACACCAACGCCATCATCCTTCCAAAGCACAGTAACAACCACTGGACAAAGCCCACCCAGGGCTCTAATCCAGGTGGTTTAACACAAAATGCTCTTCCAGAGGAGATGATCCCGGGATCTGCTGTGTCCTGGCAGCCCCAGGCACTGCCAGCACTGGAGCTGCTTTCCAAAGAGGAGGAAAAGAAGCAGCCAGGCCTATGGGATGCTCAGAGAGAATCACAGGAAGGGCTCACTGAGTTGGTGAGTGAGTAAATGAGTGTGTGGCACAAGGAGGAATGTGCATGGGCACGACTTAATTAGCTCAGCTGGTTAGCAAGCAGCTCATTTAGATAAGGAAGACAGTGCCCAGCGCTGGGACAGCGCCAGCAGCTCCTGGCAAGGACGGGGGCAGAGTCAGGCTGTGGGATGTGCACCCCATCAGCCCCGTGTGCTCTGCAGTGTCTGCACCCACCACACCTCCCCTGGGCTGCCTCCTCACTGCCTGCCCCTCCTGGGTGCTGCCATTCCAGCAGGATTTGGTGAAGTCAGTGCCTTTTTTCCTTTGGGAGCAGTTTACTCACAGGCTCTGGCTCATCCCTGGGCACTGCACCAGGACCTTTGGGAGCTACGGAAAGCCCTGCATGAGGACAGGCCTGAGCCACTCCCCACAAACAGCAGCTTTTGGCTTTATCTCTAAAAAATATTTTAGCAGCTGGCAGCTCCTGACATGGAAGAAATACTTGGCCAATTCACTGCAGAATTATCTTTTCCTTTCTTTTTTCTTTTAAATACTGCAATAATCTTTCTCAATCCCCCACCCCAATTCCACAACACATCAATAATTAGTTCTAAAAACCCCCAGCACCTATTTCCATGATGGACATGTCACCAGCCTTATTTAGAAGGTCTTCACTCACTGTCCTATTGCAATGAAGAAAACACTTTCCAAACTATTTAATGAAGTACACTTTAAAGCCTAAAACCATGGGATCTAAGGACAGGTTTTTCACTTGACATAAATATGAACATTTCTGTGCCTAAGTACTTTATTGAGCCAGGGCCAAAACATGTGCTTAACCCCAAATGCTTCACTGTTTTGCTGAATCAGGCTGAAGCCAGAGCTGTGACACTGGAAAACCTCTGGAGAAGTCAGGATTGAAGCACAGAAAGTTGTTCCAAACTGCCCAGGCCTGCAGCATCCCACATCCAGGGCAAATAAATGAGCTGAGCACATCTGCAGCACAACCCCAATGTGCTTTTCCCCCATCACTTGGGTTTCAGAGGGGGAAAAGCTGAGCCCAGATCCCAGAAAGACAGAGGGGGGTGGAGAAAGCTGTGAGGAAAAGGAGAGACAGGGCAGGAAGTGGAGTCAGGAAACCTCTGGCTGAGGGCAGCAGCTGGGCTGGATGCCAACCTGATTTCCATGAAAACCTCTCCTTAAAGAGGAGCAAAGTATGTGTGCCCTGGGGAAGTGCTGGATTTGGAAAGTGCTGGGGTTGCTGGGATGATGGAAGCTGCACAATTTACTCAGGGCTGGATTTGGGAATGGATGGGGTGTCTGGGATGATGGAAGATGGACAATTTACTCCCGGATTTGGGAATGGATGGGATTGCTGGGATGATGAAAGATCCACGATCAACTCAGGGCTGGATTTGGAAAGTGCTGGGGTTGCTGGGATGATGAAAGATCCACAATTTACTCTTGGATTCGGGAAGTGCTGGATTTGCTGGGACGATGGAAGCTGCACAACTTACTCAGGGCTGGATTTGGGAAGGGATGGGATTGCTGGGATGATAGAGGATAGACAATTTACTTCTGGATTTGGGAATGGATGGGGTGTCTGGGATGATGGAAGCTGCACAACTTTACTCAGGGCTGGATTTGGGAATGGATGGGATTCCTGGGATATGGAAGATGGACAACTTACTCAGGGCTGGAATTGGGAATGGATGGGGTGTCTGGGATGATGGAAGCTGCCCAACTTACTCGCACACGAAGGTTCCCAGAGGAATGTCCTGCATCGTCCTCACTCCCCAGCCCATCTTTTGTGTCCGGTAAAGCTGCAACCGAGTCCTGCAAAGGAGGAGGAGAGGAAATGAAGCCTCGTTGGTGGCAGCACTCCGCAGAAAGAATGGATTTTCATGGAAAGATGAGCCAGGACACCTTCCATCAGCACACACTCCCAGAGGATTTTAATATTCCCCCTCCCGTTCTCACACTGCAGGGATGCTCCACTCCCACAGCTCCCAGCTGTGGGCAGATGCTGGCAGGGAAGCAGCCCAGGGACAAGGGACAGGTGCCAGGCAGCCCCTTCTGCTCGCCCAGCTGCACACCAAGGGCTGGGGATGAGGGGACAGGGCTGGATGCTCTGTGTGATGGTGATTTACAGAGGATAGCAGAATCCCACCAGCATTTCCTTCCCCTCCACGCAGCCCTGGGGGAAGCAGAGAAGGTGGAAGGGGATCTCAGGCAGTGGAGCTGTGCAGGGGGAAGGCAGGGAGCTCCCAGGGACTAAAGAACACCTTGAGCTAAGTGTTCTGACCCCTGTGCCCTCTGCCAAGGCCAGGGCATTCAGCAATTTCACCACATCCAGCTGCCTGGCTGAAAGACAAGGAAGAAACACTGCAACTTGAGACTTCTTGGTGTAATAGCTGCTCTGTGGAATTTTACTGATGAGGTTTATAGGCAGAGAAACAATCCTGTAAGTCATTCTGCCTCGTGCTCAGCCAGAACCTGAGTTAAGTGCAGGATGAAGAGTCTCCAGAGCCAGGAAAAGCTTGCTCTATCCCTGAGGGAACCAAAACCCACTCTCAGCAACGCTGTTATCGGAATTAAGTGAAATCTGATGCTCACCTTTACTTCACCCTGTTGCTTTCCCCAGTACTTCTCTTCCCCCCAGCCACTCCCTGCTGCACTGTCAGCTCAAACCAAGGGATGTAAATTCCATCCTGTTTGCCCACAGCTTCACCAGGGCAAACCACCAGCTCAGGGGAGTGATTGCTCTCAGAGAAAGTGGGTCTAACTGGGTTTGGGCTTGGGGAAGCTCCCCCAGGTTCTGCAGAGCACAGAAGAGCCCAGCTCAGGTCTGGGCTCTGTACCGGAGCCGACACCGGCGGCAGCAGGGCCACGGCTCTGAGCTGAGCCTGCCAGCTGAGCTGGGCCAGGCTGCCAGCTGGATACGTGTGCTCTGCCAGGCAGAGTTAATTTGGAGCCAATCTCATAGAGGAAGCACTGAAACTGGAGCAGCAGCACCTCTGTGTCAGCTGCAGCCCCACAGCAGGAGCCTCCCCCGCTGCCTCCCCCGGGGACCGCGGGCTCTGCCCAGCACCTGACCCTCCTTCCCAGCAGAGCTGCTCCCCCTGGCTCGTGGCTGGGCTTCCAACCCTTCCCATCTTTCAGAAAAAAACACTTCAGCAAGGCAAAAACTGCAAAAGCAACAGCTCTGGCTGTACAGCTCCTAAAGAAACACCCACAGAGGAACCGGAGCTCGGGAGCTTGGCAGGGAAAACCAGAGAGAGGTAAAGTTCTCTGCAAACACATCGAGTTTCTTCCTTGCTTATTTTTAACATTGCAAAATGTCATTGAAACTACAAAGCTTGCAAAAAGAGTGTTGTCAGCACTATAAAAAATTCCAAAAAGTCTTTTTTTTTTTCAGTGGGATCCCTTTGAACTTAGGGCAGTGGCAAACTCCTCCACAGCAGAAGTTCAAACCAAAACATTGACATTTTTAGCCAGGTACCAAAATCCCAACAATGTAACCCGGAGCAGCGAGGCCAACAGGTGCTCAGGTATCCAGATCAGGAGGAATCATGCCAATACTTGGAAATTTTAAGCAGCCAAGTCTGGGCATGCTGGCCTGTATTTCTAATCTAGACTGCTGGCTTGCAAGATCTTCTGAATTAAGACTCCGCAGCTCTGTTGCTGTCACATCCTTCTCAGCTCTCCCCAAGACACCACACTTGGGCTGTGCATGCAAACCCAGGAGCCATTTGTATGTTTTATGGTCAGCTGATGAAGGAACACTGCAGTTCCCACCTGATGGTGCCACGGGCAGGGTGCAAATATTAACTGAGATGTTAATTGAGCTCATCAACCCACTGCTGCTTCATTCCCACCGGCAGCACGCAGCAACCCACTTCCATCCCACCAGCCCCAGCTTCTGTGCTGGGTTTTGTGGGTTTATGGGTGAGCTGAGAGGCAGAAAGCTCATGGGTTTGGGGTTGGTCCTGCCCAGATCAGTTGTGTTTGGGCTCCCCTGCTCACCTGAGGCCGTTCTGCACCACTCGGTTCCTGCAGGTTCTCCAGCACGAGCACGCGTGGTTGCACTCGAAGATCAGGGGGGGCTCAGCCATGTTGAACTCAGGCAGGAGTCGGCCATCCTGAAGGAGAGAGCCACCCCAGACTGGGTTATTTGTCTGCTCCTGGGATCCCCAAAACCACAGAAATTCCCCCCAGGATAAAAACAGGCCAGGGAACCCCAAGGCGGAGTCGTGCCCCGACCTCCCCAAACCCAGCGTCAGAGCTCAGGTTCTGCAGTGGTTTTGCTCTACCCTGACAGCAGCACAGTCACCACTGTCACCCACAGCTGGCAAACAGCCAGAGAATTTAGATTCTTACTACCTGGCATCACCCTAAACAGCACTAAAAGAACACTTCGTGGTGCTGTGCAGAAAACCAGTGTGCATCATCATCATTACTGCCATTTGCTGGGCTGGAGGGGAGAGCTGGATGCTTACTCTGCCTCTGGAATAAAGCCTCAACTGCCACAGGCCAAGGGTGGTACAGCCAAGTCCTGTGAACCACATCATCTCCCCAGATAACACTCCCAAAAAACTCAATTCAATTATTTACCAACATATGGGATTAAGGAAGTGATGGATGCAATTTATCATATTTAACAAATTCGGCTTTTAAGGCTTGAAAGGTGAAATCACCTTTTAATGTGTAAAGAAAACAGCTACAGAGCCAAGAAAGATGCCAACATTCCCCCTGGGAGAAACCTGCAGAGATTCACAGAACTTCTGATCTTTGCATCACCTGCCCAAAGATGAATCTCCAAAACCTCCCTGGAGGGTTGAAGCATTTACCCAAAACAAACCTGACTTCTGGCAACGTGGCAGTGAAAACATCTTTACTTTGCCTTCATCCAGAAGAATCACAATAAATAAAAGCAGATTAAAAAAAAAAATTCTCTCTTTACTCCCTTCCCTTTGTTTACATCTTACAGCACTTTCCACACTGCTCTGAAATGGAAGCTGATTTCACGCATGGGTTGTTAAATGCTCCCTATCACATGGGTGTAATTAATGGCTCAGTTGGCACGAGAGGAACACAAATAAATAACACAAAAAAGCTGCCCTGAGCACGCAGTTTGGATTATCACATGTCTCAGAGCCCAGACTACAGCTTCAGGCATTTCAAGCCAAGAAGAAAGGAGCTGGAATTACAGAAGCAGGGAATGGTTTGGGTTGGAAGGGACCTTAAAGTTCATTTTGTTCCACTCCCTTCCATGGGCATGGACATCTTCTACTAGACCAGGGTTGCTCTAAGCCCTGTCCAACCTGGTTTTGAGTTGGTTTTTAACTCAATTAGGCAAAGTTGAGCTCTCAAGTCCTGGTGTGAGGTGGGAGGGGGTTGTGAGTCCTCACCTTGTCGTACCAGCAGCGCATGCTGAGCTGGCCACACATGCAGTTACTGGAGGAGCAGTCATCTATGCAGACACAATACTGCAAGAGAAGCAAAGGGTTAATTCCACACCACTCACACAACTGAAAGCACATCTGCAGCTCCTTGGCCAGAAGGATCACCAGCTCCACCATGCAGTGGCAGTTTAACTCTGTTATTTATTTCTGTGTGCGCTGAGCACTGAGGGACTCAGCCTTGCAAGGAGGGATCTCATTCTGAGCCAGCCTCACTGCTCAGGAGAGAATAACCCCATTGTTAACCTTCCCCCATGCCCTGTGAGCTGCTCTCCACACCTGGGGACAAGGAAAGATCCAAGGAGGGACCAGAGCTGGGAGATGATGCAACTGTGCTCAGTCCTCCCCTGCTGCTTCACTCTTCCCACTCCAGCTGGCTGCTTCCCCAGCATCCCCAAGCCAGCACAGCCCCACCAGCAGCTGCTGCACAACAGGGACTGGCCATGGGAAGGTCACTTCAGCCACCTCAGAGCTGTGCCCAGCAGGGCTCACCCTCACCCTAAACTTCCCCACCTCTGCTTTCCCCACCCAGCCCTTCCAGGACCTTGGCCTGGGTGCTGCAGTCCATTGGAAAGGTCTCACAACAAATCCCTGAATCTCCAGCCTCAAGGAGAGAGGACAAGGATAAACAGGAGCCACAGCAGTCAGCACCAGATGGCCAGTGCTACAGCTGAACACAGAGCTCAGCTCAAGCCTCAAAACTGAAGAAAATCAAAATCCCATCTCCCACATCAAGAGCTGGAGGGGAGGAACTCAACCCTAGCTGGAATTTGTTGGCAATGTTAGGACTCAACATTCCCAGCTGGAATGGCAGATCTGTTCTGAGGGGCACTGCAGGGCCCAGAGCAGGAACAAAGCACAATCCCTCACCTGTAAATGAGTGATGTTCCTGTCAATGTCCATCGGGGAGGTGACACAGTTCTGGGACACATATTTGTAGTTGCTGGGACAGGGCTCGCTGTCCACGGAATTGACACAGGGAATGGGGATCCGCTCGTAGCCCCGGGCAATGTCTCTGGCAGGGGAGAAAGAGCTGTCACAGAAGGGAAGTACTCCCCAGACAAGGAGCTGTTCAAATGCCATCCTGTGAAAAAGCCCTGGGTCTCTGGGTGTGAGGTTTTCCTTCTGTTATCAGCCCCATACCAGGAAAGAAAGGAGTCACAAGTGCAGCTTCTGTTTCTCGTGTTGTTTATTAAGTTCTTATCTCAATTTCTGTGTGCTGCTCCTGCCTGAGCTCAGCACTGTCAGAATCACTGCAGAATGGTCACAAGGCCTTGAGCACAGAATGGTTTAAAGACTTTTTACCCAATTAACAGTTCCAATGTAAGATATTTCCAACAGTGTACCAATAACTATTAATCCTAGTTCATACATTTTTTCTACCTCAAACCCATCCTACCAATCCCTCAGTGCCACCAGCACAGCAGGGATGGAGGAGAAGGAGAAGAAGGAAAGACCCAGGGCTACCACCCTGAATCCTCCATGTTTGTCCCCATTCACCTCCACACTGCAAACCCCAAAACTCTGATTCTTCACCCTGTGATAAACTAACTCCAATCTGTCTCACATTCTCCATGCTTGCAGTTTATCCAAAAGCTTTGGGAGCTTTTTCCAGGGGCACAGACCAAAGGCTGTGTCCCCCTGGGATGTCAGGGGAGGGGTCCCAGGGCCCCCTGAGCAACAGGAAAAGTTTCCCAGTTTTCCTGGACTCCAACAATCCTGGAGCAGAATCCCTGCCTTTGAGCGCGGAGCACTCGAAGCCATTCACACAAGGACAGAGCTCCTGTTTTCCCACCCTGCCTCACAGATGGTTCTTTGTGCTTGTCAGTATTTCCATTTGGAGGATGAATTTGCAAACCACTCACTGAATCAGCATGGGCTTAGTCCTGGCTAAGCTCACACTGACCTTCCCACCAGCTCTTTCTTAGACCAGGCCCCAGGCCTTCCCTATGCAAGGGCTCAGTTTCATGATCCACAAGCAAAGCCAGCCCTATTCTCACCTGCTCACCACCTTCTCTATCTGGGCAGGCTTCTCAGAAGATGATTCTTTGAGAGTCTTGTTCATCTGTAGGGCCACCCAGACCTGAGAGTTAAGGCTGGAGCACTGGAGCGGGGTCTCACCCTCCTTGTTCTTTAAAGTGACATCCGAGCCACGGGAAAGAAAGAGACTGCAAAACAGCAAGGAAGGATAAGGATTCCCCAGGAGAAACCAGGCAAGGGGAAAACAAGCTGAATCACATCCTCCAGCCAGCCCTTAAGGGACGAGGAAGAATCTGTAGTAGTGAATAATCACCTGAGTTTTCTTTATTAAGCATGGTTCAGTGAATCCTTCTGACAGAAGCCACAGACTGGAGCTCTGGGCACCCATGAGAGCTTTAGGCAAACCTTGCCTTGCTTCAGGTACCTTGCTGGTACCAGCCTAACTTCAGACAGGCTTGAAACTCTCTCTGGCAGGGAAAGATATGGGGTGGGAAGAGTAGGCTGGAAATGGAAGAGTCCCACAGGAAACTGGTGTTGGACCTGGCCCTTGTTTATACTCACCAGCTTTTGGTGAGAGCATGATGGCTTTATTCAGAGCAGGGATGAAGCAAAGGAAAAGCCCTGTCACCATGCTAGTGGTGGGGAAAAAAAAGCTTTAATCAAGGAATCCCTGACACCTCGCTGCTGGGGAGCCCAGGCTGAGCACTGCCCCTCAGACTCCAGAACACGCCACGGCTGCTGAGCAGCTCTGGTACCTCGCACCCACCACCCCTGGGAGCAAAACAAGCCTTCCATCCCAATCCTGGGCTGTGTGTGAAGGCCAAAGGCACACCAGAGGCTCTCCTGAGGCTGCCAGGCAGCAGCCAGGGAGGCAGGGAGAGGGTGAGCAGGGCACTTACACCACACACTCGTAGCGGTTCTCTCGGGCCGCGATGTGCAGGGGCGAGTCCCCGTGGATGTTCACGGCGTGCAGGTCACACTTTGCTGCCAGCAGGATCTCAGCGATGTCAACACAGCCAGAGAAAGCAGCCCAGTGCAAACAAATGTTCTCCTCCTGGAGGGAAAGAGAACAGAGCAGAGGTTCTTTAAAACCCTGTGGCTTTGGGACCTCGCCTCCCTCGGCTCCGCGGCTGCAGCGTTCAACGCGTGGCTGCCATCCCCGCTCTGCTCCTGCCAGTTGGGAATGCCAGGGTGGCCAGGGAAACCTTGGAGCAGCCAAGGAGGGAGTTCTGACTCCATCCACCTCCATCCACCTCCATCCCCCAAGCACAGGGAGGCTGCACACAAGGCAATCCATCACCTTCCCTACACACGCACAGACAGCTCGTCTGTCTCTAAGCCACAAACCAATCTGGATCAATCCAGGAAAGAGGTGACAGACACGAACAAACATGCTGGAAAAGGCTGGAAGCTGAGCTTCCCCAGCCTAAACAGCCAGGAAAGCCACAAAGGGCTGCAAAATTAAGGAGAAAAAAGAGCACAGCACGAAATTAAGGAGAAAAAGAGCACACAGGGTACGTGAAGGTGCCAGAAAGAGAACCAGGAGCCACGAGGTAAGCAATCAATCTGACTCCAGGCATCTCTTAAATACTGAATGCACTCATCTCTCACTAGCAGCACTGCAAATAGCTGAGCACTCATCTTTCTGATGGGGATATTTTAAGTGATGATGCTGTTTTCTGTTACACTGCAATTTGCAGCACACGTCGATCCCTTCCCCATGACAGGCTCTGAAGACATCGATGACAACAGTGAAATGATAGTAATGATCACCCAGCTCTTCTGCTTTTTTTTTCCTCCTTTTTAAAGCAAAATCAAAGCTGCTGCTGGTGTGTTTGAGCTGTTACCACACAACTTAAGGTCCTGCCTTAAATGGGGAGCTGCTGCCACACACCAGGGAAGGGGAGACACTTTTCTACCTAGCTCCTGCTTCCCTTTCCGGTATCATCTAGAAAAATCCCATCCCAGTCTACAGAAAACATCCATCCTGTGGGTTGCACCCACATGGTGCAGTTCAGACAGGTCACAGACACCTGGACTGGGGCTCTGCCCTACATTGCTCCTGCCTAAAAGGCAAACATCATCACAATCAAAAGCATTTCTCCCAGAGTGGGACCCATTTCTCCCATTTCCCAGCACGAGTGCCCTTTGTCCTCAACCACATCCATCAGGACACCCCAGCTGCAGGTCCAGGATGGATGTGTGACACACAGAGCTGCTAAGAGCACAGTTTTCTTTCAAGTAAGTTGTTGGCTGAGTTGATTTGATGTTCATCATTAACGTGTGATCTGTGATGTGACAGATCAAAGGAGTCTGTTTTGTTCAGAGTCAGCAATCAGATGGAACAGCCCAAAAATCTCCCTTGATTATAGGAACAGGATTGGATCCAGACTTACCTGGGAACTGGGAACTACCTAAGTGTGCTGGTTTTGGCTGTGGTTTCTTGCCAGTGGCTGGTGTGGGGCTGTGCTGAACACAGGGGGGTGGCACAGAGATGGGCAGGGCTGACCCAGAGCTCTCCTCCACACTGGGGAGGAGACTGGGGGGGCACAGAGAGCTGGGAGGACACAGCAGGACAGGTGGCCCTGACCAAAGGGATATTCCAGACCACAGGACATCAGCTCAGGATACAAAGCAGGGGAAGAAGGAGGAAGAGGGATGTTTGGAGTGATGGTTTTTGTCTTCCCAGGTCACCATTCCCTGGGATGGGGCCCTGCTCTCCTGGAGGTGCTGAACACCTGCCCAGCCATGGGAAGCAGGGAATAAATTCCCTGTTTTGCTTTGCCTGTGTGTGTGGCTTTGGCTTTCCCTATCACACTGTCTGTATCTCAGCCCAGGAGTCTTTTCCTACCTTTTACCCTTCTGATTCTCGTGACTGGATGGAGTTAAACCAGACAATCACAGAAACACAGAAGGCTTTGCTTTGCTTTGGAAGAGACCTCAAAACCCATCCAGCCCCTGCCCATTATCCCAGGCTGCTCCAAGCCCTGTCCAGCCTGGCCTTGGACACTGCCAGGAATGGTGACACCACACTTCAACATCCTTGGAGACTCCAAGGAAAAAATGAGAAACACAGTATCAAGAAAAAAGAGGAGCAGTGCTGATACAATGACTCTCCTGAAGAAGCTGGGAGAAAAGCAGACAGTATCTCCTTTGTATCCTCCCTATTTCCTTGGAAATCCCTGGGAAAGCAGCTGGCACAGCCCCACAGGCAGCACTGTGGGTCCCACGGAGCCCCTAGGGACTCAGGGACTGAGTGCATGGCACTGGAGCAGGATTTATGGAGGTGAAGAGCAGGCCAGGAGCCAGCCCCAGCCAGGCCATGCTCTGGACACATCAGAGCTTCATGTTGGTGATGCCAGGATCTGCCAGGCTTTGAGAGCTGCTGGCAGAGTGCCCAGCCCAACCAGAAACACAAATACAAGCTCATTCCCCTCAAAACCCACACAGGGTGCCCCTAACCCACAGCCAGAGTCACTGCTGGACAGACACAGAGCTGGCAGGTCTGGACTCAAGGGGATCTGCCTGGTGTGGGGTCCAGGGCAGCACAGTGGGCCCAGAGGGATGGGAATGGGTGAGAAGCTCAGAGCTGGGAACTCCAACCAGCATCCTCACAGGCTGTGACAGAGCAGCTGCACAGGAAGGACATCCCAGCAGCTGCCAAACTTCTTCCCAGAACAGGGGAAAGCTCTCTCACCCAACTCTTCACTCACACTCTGAGTGTCAAGGGACTGAGCCCAAAATCTGTCACCTCAGGAGTGGCTGGGGTTTAAACAGAGACCATTTGGAGTTCCTGAAGGAGGTTCTGGAGGAGCCTTACGTTGTCACGGATGTTGATGTCCGAGCCCTTGGCCAGCAGCAGCTTCACCAGCTCGATGTGCTTGTACTCCGTGGCCCAGATCATCGGCGTCCAGCCCCCGTCATCCTGGGCAGGGACAGCAAAGGGTCACACAGGGCACAGACACAGCCTCCTGTGGCTGCCCCAGAGCCCTGCCCTCCCCCTGTCTCTCTCATCACTCCCCTTCTGCCTGCACTGCTCCCTCAGGTCCTGCAGAACCCAGCACACCTGAGCCAGCTGCAGTTGATTCCAGCTCAGCAGGCTGGCACTGCATCTCCAGCTCGTTCAAGTACCTGACTGTCCAAAAGGCACAATGAGCACCCAGGTTGTGTAAAAGATCCCAGAGAAACTCCCTGAGAAGCCTGGGGGACCTGCCCTTGCCTCAGGGGCAGCACTGCCTCACCCCACAGTGATGGACAGACCCCACAGTGATGGACAGACCCCACAGCGATGGACAGACCCCACAGTGATGGACAGACCCCACAGCGATGGACAGACCCCACAGTGATGGACAGACCCCACA
>VZTN01017340.1:102566-172057 GCA_013400515.1 Erpornis zantholeuca
AAGGATGGATAGACCTCACAGTGATGGACAGACCCCACAGTGACAAGTGCCAGGCTCAGCCCATCCCACACCACTGTCCATGATCCCCCCCTAGGAGAAGCACAGGGACAACCCTGGAGCTCCAGAGGAAATTCAGAGCCAAGGAGAAGCTGCAAACCAAGGGAAGTTCCCCTGAGGTCAGTGAGGGGAGGCCCACAGGATTGTCACCCTGCAATGACCTGGAGGTGTCCCCCAGCAGCAGAACCACACTTGTGTGAGCCCTGGGATGGACAGGGCAAGGTGCTGAGGGAGTTCCTGACCTGGGAAAAGCAGCTCCTGCCCCAGAGAAGGCCTCACCTGGCAGTTGACATCCATATTCCCGTTGGAGAGCAGGTACTGAACCACATCATAGTGCCCCTTCTTGGCTGCCAAGTGCAGGCACGTGGAGCCTTCAGCATCCTGGACACAAGCACAGAACAAACCCTCAGGGGTGCTCAGCAACAGCAGAGAAGTTCCCAGATGGAGCAGAGAACTTCAAAAGCCCCCAGGCCACTGCCAGGAGGGCAGAAAGCAGGAGCCAGGGCCAGCACTGAGCAGAGCTCGGGAGCTTTACACCAAAGAGGTGCAGAGAAGGAGGCTGAGAGTGCAAAGGGCTTTGTAAAGCCTGGGGAAGGCAGCAGGCCCAAAGCTTGGCAGTGATGCTCCCCTTCCCCATTCCTCTCCACGTGCTGGAGAGCCAAAGGGAAGCAGAAATCCCTTACACAGGCAAAGTTTGCATTTTACATCAGCAAAGTCGCCTTGTCTCAACTTGAAATGCTCAATTTCTCCAGGTTTTCTGCTGGGTTTTGTTAGCCCAAGGCTTTATCCCAGCACCTGGCAGCAGGGCACAGGGATGTGGTGTCTGTCCTCAACCTGACCACAGCCATCTGCCCAGACAGGAGGCAAAAAAACAACCTGAAGGTTGAAAGGAAAAATGCCTTTGGGAGCTGGGAGTACAAGGTCTGGAGGAGATGGACAGGCTGTGAGTCATGATGGAGATGCTCCCACCCTCACACCAAAGATCTCTCAGGCTGCAGCCTGATTTTTATCAGGCATTTATATCCCAAGAGCTTAGCACAGAGCAAGGCCTGGAGAGCAGGGAAGCAGGAGGAGGAAACAAAAGGCTGAAAACTCAACAACTCCTTCCAGCTAAATCCCTGGAAACAACACCAGAGGTGAGAGCTTTGGGATGGAGCTGATGTGATGCAGGGTGAGGGAGCAACTCTCTGAGCAAGGAGGGGACATCTCAGGTCAAGGATTGCACCACGTGGGCTCCTTGGGACATGGAAGGAGTTTCTCCACCCTTGTAAATGCCTGCTCCAGCTGAAAAACTCCACAGCTTTCCCCTTGGATTGGCAAGAGCCAAGTGCAGCTCCTCAGCCCTGGGAGAGCAGGCAGATTTTACTGTAAAATTTCTTCAGGTTTTGAGTGGGGCTTTTCCATGCTGGTAAGAGGAGCAACAGCTTCACCCTGGGGGCTGGGAAGCTCCCACCCAGCTCCCTCCCCTGCAGTCCCAGGGCTCCACACAGGTAAGGGCTGGATTTCCCATGGAAACAGCTGGAGCTGCTTCCAAACAGGGACCTGAGCTGGTGCAAGAAACTAATGAACATAATAAACCAGCCTAGTCCTCAGATGTAATCTCAGGCTTCTAATTTGCTTTTGCAAGCTCAGAATTTATCTCCTTCCCTTTACCTTTAAATTCCCCTCTTTTCTCTTCCATGGGAATAAATCAGATGAGAGATGTCTGGGCTGCTCCAAGACCCTTGGGACAGTGGCCAGCAGGAACCCACATGTGCCTGTCCTGTCCTTTCCCCCTCCCCAGCTCAGAACCAGCCTCCCAAGGATCCATTTAGGGCAGCACTTGGTACCTTGTGCAATCCTGCCAGCTCCTTCCCAAACCCAGCCAAGAGCAGCAGGTTGTGACAAAAAGAAGTTCACATGGGGAGGGTTCCTGTGCTCCAAATAGCATCTGATTTATGGGACTAATAAATGATCTGTGGATTTTCCAAGATTGCAAAGCAACCAGAGCGTGCTAAAGGCAAAGAGACAGCTGCATTTTATTGTTTGGATTTAAATTAAGGGGTAGAGTTTAAAGATGGGGTTCAATTTTGCCACTGCAGCGTGACTGCAAGAATCCACACATCAATCCTTTGGAAAGGAAAGCTTCCTCTGTCATTTTTCCTGCCTTGGCAAGCACCTAATTACCAGCCCATTTTAAAATATCACCCCAAAATTCTCATGATTAGAGTCTACAGAGAAGGGAACTCTGAAATCCAACTCCACTGCAACGGATTTGTGACAATAAGACTCAGGAAATCAAATCCCCCTGACATTTGATGCCACAAACTAATGGGACAAGTGGCAACACTTGCCCCAAACAGCTCATGGCCAGCAGGAAAATGAGATTATGACACCTCCAGCCTTCCCTCCAAGACAAACCAGTCCATTTCTCCTCAGCCTGGGCACTTCCAACCAAAGCTCCAAGGAAGAAGTGTTGGACAGAGGCTTCCTCAGGAGAAAAAGATAAGGAATAAACTACCTTGGGATCTACGAGTGCTCCAGCCTTGATCAGGTATTTCACAGTTTCCAGGTGGTTGTTTTCTGCTGCCTCCATCAGTGGGGTCCTCTGGTCCTCGGAGCAGGTGTCAATGTTAGCACCAGCCTGGGAGGCCAAGGCAAGGACAATTAGCACAGGAAGGATGTGGGAGCAGAGATTTAATAATAACATTTTTTTTTCCTGAAATTTAGCCATGTTAAGCAGGGGAAAAAAGAACAAGAAAGGAGAAATAAAACCAGGAATGAAGGCAGTGTAACCCCACCTGCTTTGGAAACAGCACACACTGCCTGCCCCCTCTCCTGCCTTCCCCAGCCAGGAAGGAACTGTAAGGAAGCCAACAGCTGGTATTAAATAACTCCTGTTATTAATAGATCTTGTACTCCTTTTTCTAGATATTGTTTGTGTAACAAGTTGGGAGAATCAGCCTCCTCGTTTTTGCAGCAGCTTTGTTTTCCCTGCTCTATCATTTAGACTAAAACAAGCAGCTCTTCTCAGTGTCACGAGCAGTAGGAACAACTTGCTGATTGCAACAGAGGCAGGAGCTGTAAAAAACATCCTGGGGATTGGCTAAATATTCCTGTGGAAGCCAATATAAATTGGCTAAATATTCCTGTGGAAGGCAATGGCACCATTTCCACAGAGGTCTCTGAGCAGATATTCACTTCAACCCAGAGTGCCTTCAACCAAAACCTCCCTCTTTTGCAGCCCATGGCCCTGTCAGGTTATCCTGCCTGCTTTAACCCTTGGGTGAGCTCAGGAACCACCCAAAACTCAAACCCAGAAGGTCTCAGGCACACAGCTCCTGGCAGGTGTGAGTGTGAGGCTCAGACCTGCTCACAGCAGCTGACTCAGGTTCACCTGGCACAAGGAGCTGCTTTTCCTCCCAGTGAATTCCTTTGTTTTGACTCTTTTGCACAGCCAGAGCTCTTTGAAGCAGAGCAGAGAAGAGGCATTTCACGTGGAACAGGCTGGGGCCATGCCCAGCCAAACACTGCCTGGTGCAGAAGCCAAATGTCAGGGAGAGACAAGACAAAGCACTCTGGAAACAAACCAACCCCACTGATAATGAAATCATTTGTAATATCTCACAAGTTTTGCTCCTTTTCCTCATTCCACTGCCTTTACATGCAGTAATCTCAGTGAGGGCAGCCATGGCTGCCTTCAAACAGCACTTGAAAGCCTCCAGTTCCAGGTGCTGAAATGCACCATCCCCACAGGATCATTTCCAAGGGCCAGCCACTGCTGCTTTCCCAACAGCCCTTCAAGGCTTCCCAATCCCACAGGGTAAGCAAAACACACTTCCAGTCACTCCAGACAAAACACCAGTACAAAAAAAAGAAAAACTGTAACTTCTTTAATCCTTCTTTTGCTTCTTCCCACTGTTTTTGAGTGAGCTCAACAACAGCACCATGGCTTTGACCATCTTCCCTCACTTAGAACCCAAATCTCAAAAAAGAAACCAAACTTGCATCTTCCCTTTGCTCCTTTCCACACGTGAGACACACTGCAGAGGGAAATCCTGCTGGACTTCCTCAGGTGTTGGCAGAAGGGAAGACAGGGCCAGGCTCCAGAGCCTCACTGCCCTCGACACAAAGAGCAGCCTGGCTTGGAGGTCAGAACGAAGAGCTTGGAGATCCCCTGCAGCCTGGCAGCACATCTGGCAGCACATCTGGCAGCTCAGTCAGGCTGTGTGGGCATATCTGGCAGTGCACCAGCCTGTGCTGGTGCTGGCACATGTGGCAGCTCAGTCAGGCTCTGCTGGCTCATCTGGCAGTGCACCAGCCTGTGCTGGCACATCTGGTAGTGCACCAGCCTGTGCTGGCACATCTGGCAGCTCAGTCAGGCTCTGCTGGCACATCTGGTAGTGCACCAGCCTGTGCTTGTGCTGGCACATCTGGCAGTGCACCAGCCTGTGCTGGTGCTGGCACATCTGGTAGTGCACCAGCCTGTGCTGGCACATCTGGCAGCTCAGTCAGGCTCTGCTGGCACATCTGGTAGTGCACCAGCCTGTGCTGGTGCTGGCACATCTGGCAGTGCACCAGCCTGTGCTGGTGCTGGCACATCTGGTAGTGCACCAGCCTGTGCTGGTGCTGGCACATCTGGCAGTGCACCAGCCTGTGCTGGCACATCTGGCAGCTCAGTCAGGCTCTGCTGGCACATCTGGCAGTGCCCAGCTCTGGCTGTGCTCAGGCACAGATCCCCACCTGCCCCACAGTGCCCTGCATCCAATTTCTGCTCCTTGCCTGCAGAACAGCCCAGAAGGACAACCTCAGCTGTGCCCTCCAAGCTCTCTCCTGTTGCTCTTCCCCAGCTCCTCCCTCAGCAAAGCCCAGGATCGAGGAGGTTTTTTCCAGGAGGGATTTTTCACTGCTGATTTCCACGTGGGGCAGACCAAAGCCCACAGAAAATGGCTGGTACAGAGGACTGGAAGTGCAGACAGACCTGAATGAGCATATGGCAGATGTCCACGTGGCCAGACTCGGCGGCAGCATGGAGAGGAGTTCTCTTACTCTGATGCTCCATTTTAAAATTAGGGTCAATTCCATCCACTGCAAAACAGAGCAGAGACACTTTCAACCACAATTCAGATTGAAGTGTAACAGGAGAATCATGTCTCAACCAAAGGCTTTTAAAGGATGGGTTCCCAGCCCCTCCTCAGCCCTGCTCACGTGGCAGTGCACATTTCACCAGAAAGCTCTCAGGGCAGTCCCCTGGACATTCAATATGCAACAGCCCTCAAACCCAGAGCTTGGAAACACCACGGAATTCAATACCTTTTTAAGGCATTGCTATCTCTCCACAGGCCACACATCCCTCAGATTCACAACTCATCTCAAAAACAACGAACACCACACGAGGATAAAAAGAAAAGAAATGCTGCTTGGTTTAAAGCAAGCCAGAAACTGGGAACAACAAAGAGTTTGCACCACCTGGCCTCTGTCTCTTAACTGCAACTAGTATCAGTGATCCTTGCTGCATCCCTGCAAACACAGAGCTGCAACAGGGATGGAATTCCTCCTCACAGGCTCAGGATCTGGCCAGAGATTCTCACAGCTGTGCAGAGACTGACAGATGATGCTGACAGCCAGACAAAGATGTCTGGGCATGATAACATGTTGTGTGTGATGAGGCTGTAGTTAAATATCAATGAATAATGTTTCTGTGCTATTGAAGACAGGAACAATGGAGTAAACACTTGCTAGCCAAAAAAAAAAAAAAAAAAAAAAAAAGAAGGAACTGATAAAGGGCAAGAACAGAAAGAGTCCAAAAATGTACAGCAAAGTACTGGAGTGGAAAGGAAGCATCCTGAGGAAACATTGTGTCCTTCAAAGGGGAGATTCCTGAGGAATATTGGTTGGTAAAAACAAGCTCAGCAGCTCAAAGGCATCTGGTGAGAGGCAGCTCTGTAGCCCAACACAAACCCCACAGACTGAAGGCTCTTCCTTTTTGCTCTCTTGCTGACAGGTCTTGGCTTAAGCTGATTCCCATCTTTTCCCTCTCTACAGGATGCAAATGTGTATCCCATGTATCCCCAGAGGGGATGGGAAAAACTACATGCAGGTCATTTTGGGGACACGAGGAACTTGTGTGGATAAACCCAGGCTCAAATGCAGACATGAGTCAGGAACAGTGCACACCTCCCAGAGAGATGAGGCCATTTCCAGTGACACAGCCCTTGCTGTCTCTGCTCCAGCTCCCCTCCCTGGGGCAGTGGGAATGTGATGTGGTGCTGATGCCTTAGGTTTAAACTTTTCTATGTTCCCAACCCTGCCCTGCCCAGTGTCACTCTGCAGTTCCCTGGAGCTCGTTCAGTGCTGTTCTCTCATGCTCACACACACACAACAAAGCCTCTCCAGCTCTCCAAGGACACCCAGACCCTCCTAGGCCCAACAACTGCAAACCACAATCTTGGCAAGAGGGGGGCAAGCTTGGGCAAATTCCATCCTTGCCTGGCTTCTGCTTGGGGAATTGATGCTGAGATCCAAGTGGGAAGAACTCGGGAGCTGTCCTTGTCCATGTTGGGATGCACTGAGGCAGGAGCCTCTGGAGCCCAGAGTGTACCTCTGAAGGCCTTTCCAACCAATCCCTCCTTGATTCCTTTATTCCTGCCTGCTCTCTGTTTCTAGGGAGCCATTTAAGGCATCAGTGCCATGCTGGAAGTGGCTGCTGGCACTGCCTGGCAGGGGCTGGGAGTGCTGCCAGACAGGGCCTGGCCTGGGGAGAAGGCACCTACCCAACATCAGCAGCACCTTCTGCAGCTCCCCTTGCCTGGCAGAGAAGTACAACTGCTTCGGGTGGAACCGCAGCTTCTTGGGCCTGCAGGAGTGGGAAAAGAGGTGCAATTAATGGGATTAATCCCCAGGGAAAACAGCCAGGAATGTCACTCCCCCACTGCCACCCCTTGGGCATGACAAAGTCTGGAGTTCCAGGCTGAGCCCCAGTGTAGCAGGGGAGGGGAGGTTCTGCCCCTCTGCCCTGCTCAGGTGAGACACCACCTGCAGAGCTGCCTCCAAATTTGGGATCCCCAACACAATGAGGATGTGGAGCTGCTGGAGAGAATGCAGAGGAGGCTCTGGAGATGCTCTGAGGCCTGGAGCCTCTCTGCTCTGGAGCCAGGCTGGGAGAGCTGGGGGTGCTCATCTGGACAAGAGAAGACTCCAGGGAGAGCTCAGAGCCACTTCCAGGGCCTAAAGGGGCTCCAGGAGAGCTGGAGAGGGACTGGGGACAAGGGATGGAGGGACAGGACACAGGGAATGACTTCAAACTGAAAGAGGGCAGGGAACTTTAGAACTAAATATATGAAAGAAATCCTTCCCTGGGAGGGTGGGCAGGCCCTGGCACAGAGTGCCCAGAGCAGCTGTGGCTGCCCCTGGATCCTTGGAAGTGTCCAAGGCCAGGCTGGACATTGGGACTAGGATTAGCCTGGGACAGTGGGAGGTGTCCCTGCCCATGGCAGGGGCTGGGACTGGATGATGTTTAAGGTCAGTTCCAACCCAAACCTTCTGTGATTCTCTGATACAGCTCCAGAGTACAGCTCCAGAAAAACAAATCTCCAGAATGAGATCTCAAAACTTCCAGCTCCAGCCCCAGCCAGCCCTGTTGCAATGAGGGCTGGATCTGTTCCGTGCTGCTCAACAACAAATTCTGGGTCTCACTGCTGTGAATGGGAGCCCCCAGAAGTTACAGCTGCAGCTGAAGAGCCAGGGAAAAAACTGAATCCTCCAGAGAAATCAATAAGACATTTAGAGCTGTAACAGCTCTCCCAAATCTGTTGGGGATGATTAATGAGTGAAGTGAGCAAAAAAAGCTCCGAGTTGGACCAAAATCCAGAGAAGATAAATCTCATTTTCTCTAGGTTAAGAGACTTTGCTGGGAACTGGAGTGACCCATTGGTCTTTTTTCTTACTTTTCAGAGTCCAGGGCAATCAGGGCACTTTCCAGAGTTTCTTTAACTGGTCCCTGGGTCAAACTAGTTGTAGGCTTTGGAAAAACTGAAGACCCAGCGATGTCAAACCCTTCGGCAGCCGAACTTTCTGGCTTGTCTTCCTCTGACAACCTCGTCCCAGTGCCACTGAAGAGGAAAAATCAGACACAGCCAAAGCACAACCATTAAAAATACACAACAGTGTCTCTCTTATGCCAAAAAAAGGAAAGCAAATGCACTTTAAGTACAGATAAGTGTAACTGAAATGGAAGCACAAACCAATATATTTTACAGTCTTTTCGGTAAGAACTTTCCCCAGAAAGGAACTGCACTGCCCTGTGATGACCTCTTGATGTGCTCTGTGCTTACAGGAGACCCAGGCACATGGGACAAGTCCTAAAGCCACCTCAACGAGGCCAGATGGGAGGGGAGGTCAGAGCACTGTGCAGCACAGGGCTGGCTGGATTTGTGTTTCCCTCCTCTCTTTGCACTGGTGCCAGTCAGGAGCTGCAGAAGGGAATCGCTGTCACTTAGCAAACCTGGCAACATCAACTAATCCCACTTTTATTCCACTCCTAACAACGAGAGGAGGGAATGGTTTAACTCCTGAACCCCATCATGTCTGCCTCAGCTCCGGGGCAGGCGAGTGACACAAAAAAAACACTCCTGCAGATTCCTGCAGCCCAGGCAGCACTCGGCTCATCACGAGGAGCCCAAACATGCAAACCAAAGCCTGCTCTTGGCAGGAGGTTTGAGACAGCTTTGAGATCCCCCACCCCCCGTGCTCACCTCCCCGTGGTGGTGTCGGCCCTGCCCTCCACGGCCGCCGGTTTCTGCTGCTCGTAGCTCAGGGACACCGTGGAGGTGGTGTCAGCCTTGGCTATTGTCACCTCCTTGGCCTTGGAGGCCTCCTCCCCGCAGTGTGGGCAGTAGCTGGTGTCGTTCACCTGCGAGGCACAGCTCTTGTGGAAGCGGTGGGAGATGCTGCTCTCGGGCTGACACTCCATGAAAGTGCCCTTAAAAAACCACAGAGAAGGAGTTCAGCCCCAGCTCGGGCCCTGCCTCACCCCTTCACACGCTCCATGCCACTCCTCTCACCACCTCTCTCGGCCCTGCTGCGTCCAGTACAGTAAAGAGAGCACTGCCACTTCTTTAGAAGAGAACAAAACCAAGGTAAAGGGGGAAAAACTCACTTGGTTAAAGGACTGCAAAGCAAGGTTTTGAATTGTGCTTGGGAAACAGAACAAAGGCGTCCCAATTTCCAGCTCTTCCCTCTAACGCTTGAAGTTCTCGCTTCTGTCTCTAGAAGTGCCAGTGCACTGTAAGGACGCCCCCAAAACTGGAAAAGAAATCTTCAGACCTGTGCTGAGCCAGCATTAAAACTACCTGAAACACAGCTGTACACAAAGCATTCAAGAACCTGCATGAATCTGTCGCTGACCCCACTGTAACTCAAATGATGTGACTCTTCTGCCTGCAGCAGCCTAATTAACCCAACCCAGCTGTCTGCTCATGCAACAAACTGGGCAATTCCTCTTCAAATAATCTGCCCTTTCTATCAAAGTCCCTGCAACTGCTGTGCAGGACCCCAGAACTCCTTGTCCTGTGGTGTCAGTGCTGCCTGAAGCCCTGCTGTGCTCTGGGTTAGTGACGGGTGGCACGGACAAACACTCCAGGTCACCTCTGTGCACCAGGACACAGCACTGAGAGAGTGCAGGGAAAGGCCAGGCCAACCCCTTCTTCTCCTGAACTCAGTCCTCCCAAGCCATCTAATTAACTCTAGTTCAGCTTTGCAAAATGCCTTGAAGGGTTTTGAGGATTTTATCTTCCAAAAGATCTTTGACTCAGCAGGAAAACCCAGGATGGCTCCATTTACTACAATAATGCTTGAGACTACTGCAGCATCTTTCCTTGAGTCATCTCGAAAAATACCAGCATCACACAATTAAGCCTCATCATCCATGAGGCCTCAACTGATGCCTTTCAGCTTTATCCACAGGCAAAGCAGGACACTGACCACTAAAGGACTGCACCAAGTCCCTTAAAAGCCCTGGTGGCAGAAGTGGAAGAAACAGCAGGAGATCACAGAGTGGTTTGAGTTGGAAGGGACCTTAAACCTCATCTGGTTCCACCCCCCTGCCATGGGTAGGGACACCTTCCACTGTCCCAGGTTGCTCCAGCCTGGCCTTGGACACTGCCAGGGATCCAGGGGCAGTCACAGCTTCTCTGGGCACCCTGTGCCAGGGCCTGCCCACCCTCACAGAGAAGAATTTCTTCCTAATATTTAATTTTCCTAATATCTGATCTAATTGAGATCTCCAACACTGCCTTGGTCCAGTGCCAGCACTCAGGGTCCCCATCCTGAGGGGACACAGAGGTGAGGGCACAGGTTCATTTACGAACCAAGCTAAGACATTTTTTGATGTGATTGATCTGTACACAGGAAGAAAACCAACAAACCCTTGTTCCAAAGAAATTCCAAAGGCAACACTTCCAGCATGTGACATCCCTTTGGTAACACCCCCTGGGGGTCTCCAGGAAGATAAAGGTGATGATTTCAGCTACCCTCACACACATTCCTATTGAAAACACCTCCTGACGTGCTGTGGAACGAGGTGGGGCTGATGCCAGGAAGTCAGGAAACCCCTTTAGGGACCATCTCCACCTTCAGCTTCCAGCTACTGCAACAGGTACCCCCTTCCCTAGATCGAGAGCACGGACTTACTGCAGTGCAAAAGTATCCACAGCCAGGGCAACACTGGTGTTTCACCATCCTCCCTCTATGGTCCTCACACAGCACCAAAAGCTGGACTTTGTTAGACGGGCGCATCAGTTCATACTTAACCACACTGTTTGTGCATCGGCCCAGCTGGAACAGGAGAAATTAAAGGAAATGAAATTACTGGAGACCACAACACTCCCTGTGCTTGTGCGGAGGAAGATTTTGCACAGTGCCTCGAGGAGGCCTGGCTTTTTCACAGGAATTCAGCTGCGTGCCAGAGAGCATTAGCAGTGCAGCAGGAAGCTGTGAAAGCTGCTCTCAGGAAGGAATGCATCATTTACTAACTAACATGCATGTGCACCCCGAGTCATTTGTTCCTTGCAACAACAACAACAACAACAACGAAATCATGACTGGAAATAGGCAACAGCCAAGCAGCAGAAGGGGCAGTCCCAGGGGCCTGACTCACACAACACACACTCTCCTCTTGCCAGGAAGAGCGAGTGTCAGTGACCAAGAGAACGAGACCGTCAGCACTAAATCTTGTTACTGCTCAGAAGTCAGAGTCACAGCAAGATAAAGGGAAAAATAATTGCTCCTCGTTGCCAGCAAAGTTATCGTCTGTGCTGGTTCCAGCACTGGCCCCTGCCCAGACCACAGGGATGAAGAGCCAGGCTTTCATGAGAGCTCAGCTAAAGTCGTGTTTGGAGCAGGTTTTCCAAAGGATTTCATCAATCTACAGCTCTGGGCTTAAAAATCAGAGAATCACAGAATCATGGAATGGTTTGGGTTGGAAGGGACCTTAAAGCTCATCTCATTCCAAACCCTGGCATGGGCAGGGACACCTCCCACTGTCCCAGGCTGCTCCCAGCCCCAATGTCCAGCCTGGCCTTGGGCACTGCCAGGGATCCAGGGGCAGCCACAGCTGCTCTGGGCACCCTGTGCCAGGGCCTGCCCACCCTCCCAGGGAACAATTCCTTCCCAATATTCAATCTTCACCTGCCCTCCTTCAGCATTCCCCTTTTCCTTTCACTCCAGGCCTTCTCGTGCCCCAGCCTGTCCTGTCACTGGCAGCAGGTTCCAAACTGGGGCTCCCAGCCAGTGCTCCCTGCTCTGCTGCACCAGAGGGACCAGCACCTCCTGCAGCCACCACCCTGTCCCAGGCCACCACTGACACAACATCCTTTGGGTTCTGCTTCAAGCTCCCCTTGATAATAATCCTGCTTTCCCCAAATACCTGGCAAAGAAGGTTTCTAAACTAGGAATATAAAGGTGAAAGGCTGCTCCAAGGAAAGGTCCCTTGGAGGGAAGGTGCAGAATTTACTGTCCTCACGACAGGGTCACTCAGGGACTCAGTGCCACAGACTGTCCCTCTGCTCCAGCCAAGCTTTGATTTGCTGCTCTTTCTCAACAAAACTAAATTTTCTCTCTAGTTTTCTTCTTTTTAAATTCCACTCCTGCAGAAGCAACACCCCCGTGGGAAAAGAGAACGGATTTTAACCTAAGCTCATAATTCTCTTCGGCATCTCCAGCTCAGCTTTCCCAAATTCCAGCTGCAAAGCCTTCCTGTGCTTGGGACACCTTGGCCAGGCTGATCCCTGTCACCACCCCGACCCCGAGGGGCTGCAGGGATGGCACGAAGGGACCACAGATCTCCTCCTGAGGAGGATTTTCACTGAGCTGAGGAAATTCCACTGACAAGCAGAAAGCTGCACCAGCCGTGTGAGGAAGGCCCTGCACTATTATGCCACACTTTATTATTTGTTAGAGACTCTAAAAAAAGTTCAACATGATTAATTGCTATTTTCCAACCATTAGAGAGTGCAGCAGGGTGCTCATAACTATTTATAACACTCTCCAAGGACATGACAGTCTGGAGAAGCCACTTTTCACACATAAAATATTCCTATAACATCTCTGAGTCATTTATCCCATTATTAAAAAGAATCTAACATAAAGCATGGCCTTTGCTATTCCTCCTTGTGATTTATCCAGGGACAGAACTGTCAACCCACCATAGCCAGGAGCAGGAATTCCTTCCCACACCTTGTGTTTTGTTTAGAAACCCTGGGGTCCCCCCCTCTCTCTGATGAGTCTCCCAGGACATTTTCTCTTTAACAAATCAATTTTGGAAATTCCTCTCTCTACAGGTACCAGCACATACTAACAGATGCAGAGCTGGTCTACAAACCTGATTATCCTTTTTTTTTCCCTCCATCCACCCTTCTCCTGGGATCCTAGAGGAGAATTAGGGATATTCTCACTCACCACCGGTGAGTGTGAGAGAGCTGCAGCGAGGCTGAAGCTGAAAAGAAACCCCAGTGCCTCCCAGTAAAAGGGGAATCCACCAAGTGAATCCCTGCCCTGCAGTTCTCACTTCCCACATTTCGGAATGGAGTCACTTCTGCCACTTCCTTCCACACTTCTGGAACCAGCAGAGCCCAAGCAGCTCAGCTGTGAGCGACCCAAAGGCATCGAGTGCAGCCCCTGTCAGGCAGTCAGAGCTGGGGCTGCAGAGCTGCCACGACATGGAAGCTTTGGGACAGAAAGAGAGGAGGAGAGAGGAAGGCTGGGGCAGCAGAGGCCATGCCAAGCTCCTGACACTCAACACGTGGCCACAGCAAGGTTTGCAGCAGTTCCTTCGAGGTCAGGGGAAACCAGCTCCAATCCTCGAGGGGATTTGCTCCCTCTGATGCAGGTTCACGGATTTCAGCCTGCTTGGCCTGAAGTGTGAACGCTGCACCAACCAGATCTGGCCACACAGGCCAGGACAAGCCCGAGAGACCCACCCAGAGCCTCTGGCAGGGCAGACATGGCACCTGCTCCCTTGCCAGTGGCCTCACCCCAGCACCGTGACAGGCACAGAGCGCTGGAGCCCTCAGCTGAGCGAGGGGGACCCTGGCCCTGCCATTCCTCACACCACTGGCTCCCAGAGGTCCCTGTGTGACCCCACACGTGCTCCTGGCACAGCTTTTCACTCTTTCTGGCCTTGTCCTCAGCAGGAAAGCCTGTGGGAAGCTCAAGGAGAGGCTCCTACCTCGTTATCCACGCTCTCCGTGGCCATGCACTGGTTGTTGGCTAACGTGGTGATCTCTCTGCTTTTGGGGGTTTCCATTCGACAGCTACACAGGGGCACTTCCTGGAGACCATCCACTTCCATTGCTTCAGGGCCATTGGAGAGACCTGGGGCACACAAAACCAGGGAATCAACTCGAGTTCTCTTCCAAAAGGAAGGATTCAGTCCAGCAGCACCAGCCATGTCCTGTGACACCTTCCCATTCCATGTCCTGAAATGCTCTCAGGGCTTTACCCAAACGCTGTAAAGGAAACCCTTTTACAGCAGCTGGAGTTTGCAAAAGCCTCCTGGACTCTTCCAAGTCCTGCCACACTCAGCTGACTGTGCTGAAATGAAGAGTGGTAAGTTAAGACCAGTTTACTCTGAGAAAACCTCAGGAAGGTAAAGCAGTGAGGCACAGGTTTTTATCAGCCTCTCTCCTCCCCAAAACACTGGGCCCTGGCACCAGGAAATTTGCAGGAAACCACCCTGAGCTGGAAATTTGAATAGTCAGTGGAGTGATAAATAGAGATGATCAGGAAAGCACAAACTCCTGTCTGCAAATGCTGATTACACAGATGGGAAAACAAAATTCCTGGGACTGCTTGGTCTCAGCCAACCAAGAATTATTTCTTTTGGAAAGAGAACAAACCAGGGGAAAGAAAGCAGCAAGATGCTCCAATGTTCCTGCCTTTTCCTCATCTCCTTCTCTCAGATGCTGAACATTTACAAACCAATGGAGAGGTGGATGAGGGCTTTTGAGGAAGGGGGGGTCACTGTGGGAATATTGCTGTGGTTCCTCTGGATTGAAATCAATCACTGGGTAGCCCAAGGCTGCAGAACACTGGCCTAGTGATAAAGAAGTTGATTCCAGTCCTAACCTCCTCTTCCAGCCCTGCCCCAAACCTTCTCTTTGCAATGTTTACAACACAGAAGCCTTTGGGCTTTGGGCTGGCTCACCCTGAGGCACCCCAAGCTCTCCCCACCTGCTGCTATGAGATTCACTCATGCTGAGAAGGAAGCTCACTGCTATTTTTTAAGCTTTTGAATGGAGAGTGATCTTTGTGTGAGGCTTTGCAGATTTAACTTCATCCCTGGGGGAGATTCCTCTTCAGCTTCCCTGGCAATGGCAGCCTTGCCCCAGACCACCCTGCCCATGGCTCTGACCCTGCCAGCCCAGCCCAGCACAAGTCCCTTTCATCCCATCAGGAATTCCTTTACGGAGTCACAGAATCACAGAAATTCACAGAATTGAACCAAGGAGTTGCAAGGCCAAGCCTAGCAAAGGAATATTCCAAGACACACAAGGCCAGGGAAAGTCCTCGCCGTTTTCATGTAAAATCCTGTCAAGATCTTAAAGGTTTAAGAGTTTTCTCAGGGAGCACAAATCACAAAGCTCATTCCTTGCCTTCCAAGCTGTCACTTCCCTAATCTGTTTGACATCCAGAGGCTCTGGTGAAAGCTTCCCTCGTCCCTCCTGACCGTCCCTTGGTGGGGAAGGCTCCCACCCTCTCTTTGATGTGGCTCTATCAAAGGAGCCACACAACCTTTGAGGGAGCAGCAGGGATGGACAGGGGCAGGGGATGCTGGATCTGAGGAGAGCTCAGCACTGGGAGCAGCAGCTGGGGCCCAGCTCCAGTCCCTCCTCTCCCCAGGGCTGAGCAAGACATTCCTGAGGGGGCAGTGGCAGCGATTTTGGGGGGATGCTGAACCAGCACATTTCAGGGAGGGGAGGGGAGGGGAGCTGCTGAGTGGGACAGGGGATGGGGCAGTGCCTTGGGCCCTTGGTGAGTGCATTCCCAAGCTAATGTGCCCCACTGGAACCAGGATCCCTTCTACACCTTCATTCCATCCCCATCCTCATTCACATCCCCAGACCCATCCCCATTCCAAATCCATCCCCATTTCTATCCCTGCCCTATCCCAGCCCCATCCCTACATTCATCCTCAACCCCAGCCCAGCCCCATTCCCATTCCTATTCCAGACCTATCCCTGTCATCAGCCCAGCCAGTCCCATTCCCATCCCCATCTCCATCATCATCCTCATCCCAGCCACATTCCTATCCACATCCTCATCCCCAAAGTAGCCCCAGGCCATATCTATCCTCATCCCTATCCCTATCATCGTTCCAATCCCTATCCCAACTCAATCCCTATCCTCTTCCCTATCCTCCCCTAATCCCCATCCCAATCCCATCCCAATCCCATCCCATCCCATCCCATCCCATCCCAATCCCATCCCATCCCAATCCCATCCTGATCCCACCCCATTCCCGCTGCTCTGTGGCCGCCAGGGGGCAGCAGGGGCCCCACATGCCGCCCACTGAACAAAGGGACCCCAAACCCGACCCTAAACTGACCCTAAACCCAAACCCAAACCTGACCCCAACCCCAACCCTAAACCAACCCCAAACCCGACCCCAAACCTTACCCTAAACTCAAACCCGATCACAAACCCAAACACAACCCAAAACTGGACCCCAAACCCAAATCCCACCCTAAACCCAACCCCAAACCTGATCCCAAACCCAAATCTGACCTCAAAGCTGGCCCCAAACTCAAATTCAAACCAGCCTTCAAACCCAGCTCTGATCCAAACCCACACCCGACCCCAACCCCAAAAACCCCACCTGACCTAAAACCCAGCAAACACCCTGAACCCAAACCCAGACACAAAACCAGCCCTGACCGTGACCCCAACCCAAACCCAGCCTTGACCCTAACCCCAAACCTAGACAAAAACCCCAACCCTAACCCAAACTCAGCCTTGACCCTAACCCCAAACCTAGACTGAAACCCAACCCTAACCCAAAACCAGCATCAAACCTAACCCCAAACCTAGACCGAAACCCAGCCCTGACCCAAACCCAGCCCTGACCCAAACCCAGCCCTGACCCCAAACCCAGCCCTGACCCCAAACCCAGCCCTGACCCCAAGCCCAGCCCCAGCACTCACCTCCTGCTGGTGAGGAGAGGATCCCCTTCACCCGGAGGTCCAGGGAATCCAGGGACACCTCCATGTACTCCATGCTGTTCTCCTGGCCAGGGCCCTCCCTGCTGCCCAGCGAGGCTTTATAGGCTTCAGCACCTGCATGGGAATGGGGATTGACACAGACCCCACAGGCACACCCACCCCGAGGCCTGGGCAGGCTCCCTGGGCACACAGGGCATGGCTGGGCACTGCTCAGGTCACACTGAGCTTCCAGCTGCACCCAGGCAGGGAATGACAGGAAAAGGGAAAAAATGAGCTGAGTTCTGCCTCTGCCAGGGCACAGGGAAGGGATGAAGCAGGGCTGGAGCAGCCTCCTGCCCCACAAGCTGCTGCACAGGATGAGACAGGTGACATCCAGCTTAAAGGGAGGGGAAACACATACAAGCCAAGTTCTGGCTCTGTGTGAACAGAGCTGCTGCTGGGAAGAGATTTTGGGGCACCCCTCAGAGCCTGAGAGGGAATTTTCTGTCCCTTCACACCCCCTTGGTTTTGCTTTCTCTCCTGGTTTGTTTCTCCCAGTCTGGCTTGGCCAAGAGGGTTTGGTTACTCTGTAAGAGCAGCTCCCAGCTTTGCTGAAGGGGCACAACACCAACCTGCATCTGAAATGCACAATTAGGTGTTGGCTGTGACAGGGAGCAAGGATCCCCACAGCCATTGGGAGGAAGAGGAGCAAACCAAGTGACTGAGAGAGCCCAGGCACAGCCAATTCACTCACAAGTACCAAAAAGCTGCTGATACAAAAATGACCTTTTTTGCATGGAACTAGCAAGCCCAGGAGAATAAAAATAAACCCTGTGGTGGCAGTGGATGTATGAAACCTTAGCCATGAGGCTGAAGGCACAGCTGCACTATCCACTTCATCTCTCCCACGCTGTTACCTTCCCCAAAGAAGCATCAGCACATCCAGCCTGCACTCCTGGCTCTCCTCACCTCTCAGCTTCCAACAGAGCTCACTGAAACCTTCTCTGGTGCTGGATGACTCAGGACAAACAAGAGTGACCCCATGAACAACATCCACACTTGAGCAGGGCCTGAGGCAGCTCCTTCCCAACGTTTTGGTGCTTCCAGGAGGAGCAAAGCCAACCTGCACATTGCATTCAGCTGCACAAACATCCACACAAAAGCAATGGAGCACCATTCCAGGGTGGTTCTTTCTTTCCCTTCTGCACCTAAACATGTCCCCTCACGGGGCAGGAGCCCACATGGACATGGGTCACAGAAGCACAGACTGGTTTGGGTTGAAAGGAACTTTAAAGATCATCCAGATCCAACCCCCTGCCATGGGACATCTCCCACTGTCCCAGGCTGCTCCAAGCCCCATCCCTGGCCTTGGGCACTGCCAGGGATCCAGGGGCAGCCACAGCTTCTCTGGGCACCCTGTGCCAGGGCCTGCCCACCCTCCCAAGGAACAATTTCTCATGCATGTCTAACCTCAATTTCCCCTCTTTCAGTTTGAAGCCATTCATTCCCCCTTGTCCTGTCACTATCTACCCATATAAAATTCCTCTTCCTCCTTTTCTGTTATTCCCATGAGGCCTTTTTATGGATACTCTAAAATAAAGGGATTCCATGAACAAAATAAAATCCCTCCAGCACACCAAGGACACAGCCACATGTTCTGCTGCTGAAGTGACACCAGCAGCTCGTGCCAGTGAGAGGCAAATTCACAGCCTGGCTTTTCAAACAGCCCAACCTCGGGAAGGAAGAGTGAGCCCTGCAGACTTACAGGCCTCAGGTCCTTCCCCCTGCACCTGGGAAGACTCACTGGGGTGGAAATTAAGGCACCAAACCTCATTAATTACCTAGCACACCGCCTTGTTTCTTTTTATTCCTCCGCCTCCTCTTGCGGGTGGGTTTCAGCCATGGACTGTCCATCTTCCCTTTCCTCTTCAGCAGCTTCTTCTTGACACTGGACTCGGAGCTCTGAGGGACCAGAGAGGCCAAGTGCACGTCAGGCATGGTGGCAGCAGGGTCCCTTGGTGGAACAGCCCTCACCCAGCTCGGGTTGAGAAGGACCAGGGCTTTGAAAGCAAGGGGTGCTAAGATGCCTTTATAGCACTGAAAAGGAAACTCAGGCACACGTGTGGGTGGATTTCCTGTCAGTTCAGCAGGGCAGGCTGCACTTTCTCTTCCATGGAGGCCCTCACACCACGCTCATGAGCAGCACTGAAAGTGGGCAGGCATGTGCACACTTCAAGCTTCTCCCAAAAAATAATTGTAGAAGCACAGAACACCCTGAGCTGGAAGGGATCCACAAAGATCACCAAGTCCAACTCCTGCACAAACACCCCTCAGAGTGTTGCCCAAACGTTTCTTGAACTCTGGCAGAGGGGTTTCCAAACTAAAATGTTCATATTTATCCACAAAAAAAACCACTTTGCACTTGAAGAGCCACCTGGGAGGGCTGGGGTGGACCCAGGGGAGCTGAAGCCCACAGCAGCAGAGCAGCCCCCTCCCTGAGCCAGGCACAGGGCAGCACAGACCAATCATGCAGCAAACACTCAGCCCCAAGTATGAATCTCAACACACTTTGGGGTTTGCTTTAAAAAAATTCAGTTGTCTGGGGTGGGGTTTCAAAGTCAACAGCAGAACAGGACTCGGGCACCCCAACCCTGCCAGGGTTTAATGCAGCAAATCATAAAATTCATGTTCAGACTGAAACTGTTGGCTCCTGATGCTGACCCAGCTGCCACCAAAGCCTTGCAAAAACCTCTACCACTACCAGCAGCTGTGCCAGGCCCTGCTCTCCCAGAGAGGGAACATGTGGAGCTGAGCTCTGGCTCTCCAGGGTGTCTGTGCCACCCCAAAATCCCCAAGTGTGGGCTCAGCACGTGGCTTTACCCCAACTGCATCACTCTGCTCATGAGACAGAGGTTTGTGTGTGAGCCAGTCCTGTCTGGGAGCTGAGTGTCTCAGCTGAGCTCAAACACCCTCCAGGATGTGGAGATCCCACCTGGGAGTTGGGATGTGAGTCCCAGCCCAACCCTTGGTGTGGGCTCAGGCCACAGACTGGCCTCAGCTACCCCAAAAAAGGGACAGGCTGCACAGCCCCTGCTCCTCCCGGGCTGCTGGAGTGCCAGAGCACGGGGAGCAAGACCCTAAAGAGCTCCTGTGCTTCCCTTGATGTGTTTTGTGTGTATGATTCTGCCTTCAGCTCAAAACATCAAGAAAATGAAGCCAGCAATTTTCTCAAGGTGACTGAAGAGTTGGAGTGCCTTAAACTCAAGAGGCTGTGGAAAGGGAGCACAGTTTTTAAGGGAAAGGGAGGTTGGGGGACAGAGACAATCAATGAACAATTTAAATAAAAATCCCATCAGGTTCTCTTCACCAACCACCTAAAAATAAAAAAAACAGAAATCTCCAGCAGCTGCTCAAAGTCTTGACCTGGTGCTGTACAACCAAGGGCCCAGGGGGAGTGCCTTGCCTGTCTGTCTGTCTGTCTGTGGACTATTTGTCTCCCTGGTAAGAGCTGCTTATCAGGAAAAGTGAATTTAGGCTGGGCCAATGGCTTTGGGAACAACCCCACCCCAGCAAAACTTCAGGTTGGTGAGAAGGCTTTGAACTTGCCAACTGTGCTTTGGAGGAAATCAAGCACCCTTAAACACCTCTGCTAACATTCAAATGATTAAAAGCAGTCAACACCTTGTTGAAAACAACAAAAGCCCATTAGTTAGCATCAGAAAGCAATTAATTGTGCCATGGATCAGGGTTAAGCACCTTGTGGAAAACAATACTCCGTGTGTGGGTGGTTTCAGAGAATGAGTTTTGTCAAGGAGACTCGAAACTGCAGCGCTTCGCCTTTGCTCTCTCTCTCTTTCTGGCAGCGATGCAAAGGGGAAAATTATTATCAACAGGCCACGAAACACATTTAGCAGCCCAGCTTACCAAGTCAGACTCGTCTCCATCCTCCTCCTCCTCCCCAGATTCTACAGACTCCTGCTCTTCCTCCGACTCGCCATCATCAATCTGCAGCCACCATTTGCCCGAGAACAGAAGGAGTCAGTCAGGATGGGTGTCCCAAAACAGAGCATCTCCCACTGTCCTGCTGAGCCCACACCCATCAGAGCATCCCCCCAGCCCCCAGCCTCAGCCTGCACATGCACACAAACAGGGCAGAAGCTCCAAGGCTGCACCTCACTGAGCTCCAATCGTGTCAAGGAAAATCCATGGGGATGGTAGTGGGGAAAAAAATAAAGAAAATTCTACTCCAGAATAAAGTTTTCCAACTAAATTTCAATTTCCTTGATAATCCCAAACCAGCCTCATTTCTGTATGATGTATCAAAACTTGGGAAGAAAAAGCAACTGAACTATTTTAGTGCTTTCTCCCAAGCAAGATTGGGAAGTGTCTCCTGTTGGTTCAGTGAATCCCAGAACAGGACATGGTGGGGGTTCTGCAGAGCAGATCACAGACCTGTGTAGGGCTGGCACTGGGGAGAGGTGCCATGGGAAGCAGGAAATGGTCACCAAGGAGCCTCTCTACCATTGCTGATCCTTTTTCACCTGTCTTGCAGATGAAAAAACCCCAGAAATTGCTTCACTCCATGCCCCTCCTATCCCTGACACCCCAGCAGTGCCCCTGCTCTCTGCTCAGGGCAGGTCCATCACCTTCCTGGCGTTGTCTGCGTCGGACACGCTGTCCTTGGAGGTCCTGTTGTCATCCCCAGGGAACACTGGCACCTGATCTGCTCCATGATCATCCTCCTCCTCCAGCTCATCCGAGTCCTCCTCTTCGGAGTCCACGTCTATGCTTTCCCCGTTCACGTGAGGGCTGCCATCCCCCAGCTCCTTGTCACTCTGCAGGTCACCCAAGCACATGAGACACAAAGACAACATCAATTCCTGGGATGCAGAGCAGGATCCATCCCAGATCTCCTCTAAAGCTGGCTCTGTGTCCCTCCACGTGTCACCCTCACCCTGTTGGACCTGGGGACCACAAGGAGTCATTCCAGACTGCACAAGGCATTAGGGGAGGAGAAGCCTGTTCAAACATGGAGGGGCAGCTCCACCAGGAAGGTTTCCAGGGAATGGAAAGGGAAGTCACATCACACAGGGATTTTCATATCACTCTTTTAAAGCCTAGGACTGCTCTCCTTGAATTCTAAGCCCAAAACTCCTGGGCATGGGTTGCAGCAAAAGCAGAAGTTAATCAGGAGCAAGTTCACATCTAAACTTTTCTAAGTAACCAAGTGTTTTTGTGTACAGCCTCAAGCAGCAACACGAGACCTTGAGGACCAAAACAAAAAAAAGGCATCCTTGAAACCTCTCCAGGTGCTCAGGATTCACAGGACAGAAGGGGAACATTCCCTGGAAAAGGTTTGTTTAGGAGCTGCTATCTGAACAGCCACTCTGAAACTGTCATTCCCAAAGCAGCAAAGCTGCACAAAGCAGCACATCCCTGCACCTCCACGTGGGTTTGGTGTCCAAAAAAAAAGGGACATGGAAGTGACAACAAAAATATCCAGAGGGCTCAGTGCTGCCCTTACCTTGGCACCCACAGAGGAATGAGTTATGCTCTTAAACATCTCAATCATTGTTCTCTGTTTTAACACTTTGGTCTTTTTCTTGGGAACCAGGCTATAGGTTCCCATTCTCCGCTTTTTCTTCCGAGATACTGCAGCAGCTGGAAAAGAGAAGCAGAAGGAACCCAAAGTTTGCTCAGGAAGGAAAAGAAGGGATAGAGAGTAGGGACTCTGGAGAGGGACTGGGAACAAAGGCCTGGAGTGACAGGACAAGGGGGAATGGCTTCACACTGAGAAAGAGTAGGGTTAGATGGGAGACTGGGAAGGAATTGTTCCCTGGGAGGGTGGGCAGGCCCTGGCACAGGGTGCCCAGAGCAGCTGTGGCTGCCCCTGGATCCCTGGCAGTGCCCAAGGCCAGGCTGGACATTGGGGCTGGGAGCAGCCTGGGACAGTGGGAGGTGTCCCTGCCCAGGGCAGGGGTGGGATGGGATGATCTGAAAGGTCCCTTCCAACCCAAACCTTCTGTGATTCTATGAAATCACACCTGAGGGCACAACCTGAGGAAACTTCCCACTGCAGCTGAGTTATTTACAAGTCAAGCAGAAGATGACACACGAGGATGTGCAGACACACAAAAGCTTCCTTCCAGGGCTGCAAAGCTTCCCAAACCTTGAGTACACTCTGCACACTCCTTCTGCCCCCTCCACCACCACACAAATCCTTAAACCATCCTGCACTTGCCAATGCTGCTGATGTTGTAGGAGGCTGAACAAAATCCAATTGCTCAAATTGAGAGTGCAAGGCCAACAATACCAACTGACAATGGAAGCAACCTGACAATAACTGAAGAACACACAGGGAAAAGGCACCTTTCATAAAGAGCTCTTTGCCATTTAACCTCATTTCACACCTACTGTGGAAGTCTGTTTGATTCCTTTCACTCTTCAGACTGAGTCTTAATTTGTTAAGTCTCCCTCTTGGCCTCCTAATCAAAGCAGACCCCACAGCTCCCTGGCTGCTGCTGTCTTTGGAGAAGGCACAGCAGAAAGATGCTTGGTGCAGGCTCTTTTAGGAACAGGCACCTTCAGCACCACTGGTATTGTCTGCACTTGCAGTTCCTTGAAAGCATTTCTTCATCTTCCATGGTAATGAAATTGCACAAAATTTATACAGAAACCTCTAAAAAAAAATTCTGTGAACCCAATAAATTTTATTTAAAAGGCTGCAATTCTTGCTAAGCAGCTGTGGTGATATTCAAAGCCCTTTGGAATTGATAGAAACCTCTTCAGAACATCCCAGAGGAAAAAGGATCAATGTGTCTCCTCTAAGGAAAGGGTTTGGCAGAGGCAGGAGAGGAGCCTGGCAGAGCTCACCTGGGGGGATCCTGCATCCCAGCACACAGTGGGGCTGCAAGGATGGGAAGTGCTCCTGCATCTGGCAGGGGACTTCAGCAGGGGAGTGTCCCCTGTCCAGCAGCCAGAGGGGAGCAGCAGGAGCCTGGGGACACCATTTCTCAGGAGAGACAACTCTGCCAGGGCAGCAAGGAGGGGAACCCTGGAGGAGGCTGAGGGGCAGAAAGTGCTAACAGAGCTTTTAGTCCTTGGTAACCTCCTCATCTCCCACTCACAGGTTTGGGAGGTGGGTGCTGCTCAGGATTCCAACATTCCAACCCTTCCCTTTGTACCTGTCTGCGACTTGGTGGTGGCCACATAGCTCTGGTTCTGAGGTAGTGACTGGTGAAGGCCCGGGAGAGAGGGCAACGACAACGGCTTCACAAAGTCCAGCATGTTCTCAAACTCCTTCTCCTTGGACTCCTGATCTCTGCTGTCTCTCCCATCTTTGGGGTCTTTACTTGCATGCTGGAAAACAAAAGGCAGTTAAATTGAGCTTCTGCATTGAATAAGATTCTCATTTTTAAAAATTAGAAAATCCTCATTCTAATTTTTAAAACATTAGAAAATCAATTTAATTCCTTTCTCTCAACTAGAATCGCTTTCATCCGAAGGCAGGACCACACATTCCCAGCAGAAGCACACAGCCTCTCCTCCAGCACCTCAGGGGGCTCTCCCAAGCACTGCCAGCCTGGCTGAGGTGAGTCCCTCATGGGCTGAAGGCTCTCCAGGTGGCCCTGCAGAGGCAGTGACAAGGAGCAGACCCTGTTTACACAGCTTTGGGTGGCTCTGGAAGGGAGGAACCGACACAACCAATGCATGTGGAACATGCCCTGAGCGTGGCTGTCACACCAAGCAAGCTCAGAACACTCCTGCAGAGCTGTTGTGGAGGAGCAGGCAGCAAAGGAAAAGAATCTTCCCTTCTGGACAGCATCTGGCACCATGGAGCCTCAGCAAAGGCTCCCCCCTCTAGCCCAGCACACGACAAGCACAGGCAAAGAATGTGTGGCACTGCAGGTGCATCTACAGACACCTGTCCAAGCTGCCCTTAAAACACACATTCCCACTCCAGCTGCTGCTATTCCAAGCCCCAGGCAGGCTCCAGGCTCTGACTGCAGAGCAAGGGAATTGTGGAGCTGCTCCTGCAGCACCACAGCTGCTCACAGCTGCTCTCATCTGAACTCAATACAAAGCCCCATCCTGCACCTCTGGGTATGAAACAAGGGTTCCTACAGCTCCACAGAGAATCCTTTAGGCTGGACAAGACCTTTAAGGTCACCAAGTCCAACCATTAACCCAGCAGTGCCAAGTCCACCACCAAAGCATGTCCCTGAGTGCCATTTCTCAGCTTTTGATGTTACTTCAATGTTTTCTCCTCTAATTTAGGAAACAGTTCCCTTCCTGAGTGCCTAACTCCATTTTATGTACCCTAAAAGCCTCAGACAGAGAGCTCCAGACTGTATTTGTGTTTCCCTTCTCCATCTGTGTTTATTCTTTAAACAGTCATGGCTTGGTTTAATGGTGCTTGATTCCTGTGCCTTTTGTGGCAAGTGTGGCAAAGGGAAGTCAAGGTCAGTGCAGGGCCCCTCAGTCCAGCTCACTGAAACAATTTCCTGTTCCAGCCCAGCAAGGAGGTACCTGGTGAGCAAAGGAAACACATGAAACAAACTCACTGCTTGTCCTCTCCCACAGTGTCAACAGCCAGTGGGGTAAAAGCTGCTTCTGCTGGGCCATTCCACACTCTGGTTTATGCCACTGCATCCTGCACTACTGGAGGCAGGGTGGGCAGAACTGCGCCAGCCAAACAGGCAGCAGAACACAAGGAAAGGCTGGGACAGTTGGGATTGCTCAGCCTGGAAAAAGAGAAGGCTCTGGGGAGATCTCATTGGAGCCTTTTAGTACCTGAAGGGAGCTACAAGAAAGACAAGAGACTCTTTACATGGGCACAGAGTGCCAGTGATGCCTTAAATGGCTCCCTAGGAACAGAGAGCAGACAGGAATAAAGGAATCAAGGAGGGATTGGTTGGAAAGGCCTTCAGAGGTACACTCTGGGCTCCAGAGGCTCCTGCCTCAGTGCATCCCAACATGGACAAGGACAGCTCCCGAGTTCTTCCCACTTGGATCTCAGCATCAATTCCCCAAGCAGAAGCCAGGCAAGGATGGAATTTGCCCAAGCTTGCCCCCCTCTTGCCAAGATTGTGGTTTGCAGTTGTTGGGCCTAGGAGGGTCTGGGTGTCCTTGGAGAGCTGGAGAGGCTTTGTTGTGTGTGTGTGAGCATGAGAGAACAGCACTGAACGAGCTCCAGGGAACTGCAGAGTGACACTGGGCAGGGCAGGGTTGGGAACATAGAAAAGTTCAAACCTAAGGCATCAGGTCAGGACACAGGGAATGGCTTCACTGAAACAGAGCAGGAATGGATGAGATTTTGAGAAGGAATTGTTCCCTGGGAGGGTGGGCAGGCCCTGGCACAGGGTGCCCAGAGCAGCTGTGGCTGCCCCTGGATCCCTGGCAGTGCCCAAGGCCAGGCTGGACATTGGGGCTGGGAGCAGCCTGGGACAGTGGGAGGTGTCCCTGCCATGGCAGGGGTGGCACTGGATGAGCTTTAAGGTCCCTCCAACCCAAACCCCTCCATGATTCTGAGGTTTAAGTGCTGCCCCACTTGCAGAACTCTTCTTATGGGACCTGTGAAGCAACAGCTGAACAACCCAACCAGAAAGAGGAATCTGGGTGAAAGCAAGGCCGGAATGAAAAGCAGGAAGCAGTGAAAGCACTCAGGCTCAGCCAGGCACCCTCAGCCACCACTCCTGAGCACTGTGACCTTGGGAACGAGCAGGGAAGAGACTGATTCCCCTGATTAGGCTGAGCCACGTGTGTGGTGCTGGCAGAGCCAGGCCCAGCAAAGCTCTAATGATAATCAGAAATGACCCACAGCAAAAGGCCATCAAAGTGCCAATGATTCCTGCATCAAGCCCATAACTTATGGCTCAATTGCCACAGCTTTTCTAAAAGGGCAGCAAGTCTTGGATTAACGATTTCAAAGACGACAAATCCACCATAGCCTTTGATATGTTGTTCCAATGCTTAATTGCTCTCACTGTCAAATAATTAAATGCATTATGCTTTTGCAACTAAATTAAAAAGCCCTGTCTCATCAGGACCTCTCGCTCCCAGGAGATACTTATGGACTATGACCAACTTTTTTTTTTTAAAACTTTCTCTTCAATGATTTTCATGGAATGAGTAAATTAAGTGCCATAGGATCATTTTCTGGACCTTGGGTCACTCCTGAGTCTGCTCCCAGTTGTTCTACCCCCTTAAAAAATGCACGTCAGGAGTGCAGGGCACAGCATGCCAAGAATAGTCTCAACAATACTATTTATACCTCTTAAAAGTCCTGAGTTTATAGATCCAAAGGTTAACAGAAACTCAGGGCTACAAAATTATTCTGAGAATTCCCAAGTCCCCTGAAATACCCAATGCTTTCCATTCTAACTTAAAATTAGAAAAATGAGCTTGGGACAGGCAGATCTGACACAAGTGTAAACAAGGGCTGCACTTTGTGTCCTTTAAATGCAGGTTTTTGCAACTGGTCTCTGATAAAAGGTGCTGTTACTCCAAAAACATCAGGAATTCACATTCAGGACATGCCAGGCTGTTTGGAAGAACAGAATCCAATTTTTAAATTAAAAAGTACTATGCCATTAGCTTGGGGTTTTCCTCTCCCTCTGTAATTACAACATGGAAATAAATTTAAAATCTTCTGCTTGAAGATTTTAAATGTGACTGCTAAATGTGACTTTTTCATGGCAATTCTGCTAAAAGCTCTTTTTTTTAAATCAAATTAAGTCTTGTGAGATAAAGATTTACATGGAGGCATGTGCAGCAATGGTAAAGAACAAGAATCCCCAGGAAGGGGTGAAGAGATCTCTCACATGTATAAAAATATTACATCTAAGGATTGGAATAAAAAGGATGAGCATGAATTTTAAAGCACCCATAGTCAGTTCTCTCCCCACCTTTCCTGGTTCTCAGCTACATAAAACAGTTACATCTTTGCTGTTCTTATTAAACAGTTTTTTATCCACAGTTTGAGGGGAGTCCTGAGAGCAGAACCCCATGCAAAGGAAACTCCAGGATGCAGCCTGAGCTCCCTGTGGTCCTAACCCCCACACTTGTGGGCCACTGCAGGCCAAGAAAGGACTGCAAATGAGAGAGAAAAAGAAACTGCAACACCAACATCTTCATTTCTTGCAGTTTCTCATGTGGCAGCAGCTCTGCAAAAGACTGTAAAGTCTCTGAAAAAAAATTTCATGTTGGGAATAGTGAAGAAGGTGGGCAGATATTCCAACATTTCTGGCAATGCTTGTGCCTGGAAACAGCAAAAATGGGAGCACCACTATGTCCAACCCCATTGTGAGGAACAGAGCCAAGAAATCTGCTTAGATTGGGGTAAGAACACATTATTTGATGTGTTTACAAAAATTAAACTCAAGTGCTGTCTACATTTTAATAGGATCCACCACACTCCTATTATTGGCACAGAAGTTCCCAATAGCAGCAGGGAGAAGTTATTAAAAACTGCAGAACATAGAATATCCTCAGTTAGTTTGTTGTTTTTTTTTTTTTTTTCCTGAAGCAAAACTACAGAACAAACCAAGCTCTGTGATGAACCCACTGTGCTGGGCCAACCCCACATGGCATTTTTCCCACTGCCCAGCACTTAAAGGGTTTTTCCATTACCAGAACCAGCAGGCTGGGAAAGAAACCAGAGTGTTGGTGGAAGGACACAGGCACAGGTCCTGCCTGGGAGCAGGGCAACTCCAAGAGCTCTGCAGAAGGGCTCTTGGTGCCTGAAACCACTTCAGGCTTAGATCACAGGCTCTCTTATTTCTCCTCTTCGCAGGACTTTCACCTCCAGCGCAGAAGGAGCTGCAGAGCAGAGCCAGCCGGGCAGGAGGAGTGAGCTGAGCAGCAGTGCCACTGGGAACAGGGCAGTGCCAGGGAGCAGCTCTGCCTCCCCATCCATCAGGCCCAGGGTCAGGAGCCCTTTGAGGAATGGCTGAGGGAGCTGGGGGTGTTTAGTCTGGAAAAAAAAAGACTCAGAGGTGACCTCATTGCTCCCTACAACTTCCTGAAGGGTGGTTGTAGTCAGGTGGGGGTCAAGATCTTTTTCCAGGCAACAACTGACAGAATGAGAGGGCACAGTCTCAAGCTGCATGAAGGGAAATGTAAGTTGGATATTAGGAAGAAATTTTTCACAGACAGAGTGATAAGAGTGATAAAGAGCCTGCCCAGGGAGGTGGTGGAGTCAGCATCCCTGGAGGCGTTCAAAAAACGACTCCATGTGACACTGAGTGCCATGGTTTAGTTGAGGTGTTAGGGCATGGGTTGGACTCCGTGATCTTGAAGGTCTCTTCCAACCTGGTCATTCTGTGATTCTGTGAGGTTTGTACCAAGGCACAGCTCCCAGGGGGATCTGCCCCTAACGACTGGTGAGTGGTGGTTAAGCAAGAAATATCAGTTTGCTATAAAAAAGTGATCACAGGCAGATGATAGTGCCTGTAGGAGCTGTGGTGGTGCTGCTCTGCCTTGCCCCTGCTGCTGCAGGGTTGTGTTGGTCACTGCTGAATTTCAGGAGCCTGATCAAGCCTTACACCTTGGAGCAACAAACCTGCAAGGCTTTGGTGTCAGTCTAAGATCAGACCAGCTGTGAGGCAGATCCACCTTTCATCTGCTCATTAACATGTGCTCATTAGAGGGGGGATTCCAGTGACTGCAATTGCACTGATTTGAGTGCAGTCACATATCTACATAAAACCCTGATTTAGGCAGCCAGATTTAGACTGAGCTTAAGTGTAGATGTTCCCCCAAACCTGCATTCAATGCGTTTCTGAAGCAGAGCACTCAGGGCTGTGGATCTCATCCCTGTCCCCTCCTGCCCTGAGCAGCTCCAAGGCAAGGGAGTGTCACACATCAGTCAAAACGAAACAGGGGAGCCCAAGCCAGATGTGACACCAGGGCTCCTGACAGAAATAAACTCCTCTGCTGGGGCCAGGGCCGTTATTTCTGTGGGCTGTGGTCAGAGCTGGGGCAGCACCTCCAGCCAGCACCAGCACAAACCAGTTAAATATCAAATTAAATGTACTGCACAACAGCCCTCATTCTCACTTCCCCCTGCAGCAACCCCAATGGCAGCCTTGTCACTCCTGAAGGACATTTCTCATCAGAGAAGATGGGGAAGGGTCTGGAGGGGCCACGAGGAGCAGCTGAGGGCACTGGGATTGTTCAACTGGAGCAGACTGAGGGCAGAGCTCCCCGGGGGCTGCAGCTCCTCCCGAGGGGCAGCTCCCATCTCTGCTCCCTGGGACAGGAACAGCACCCAGGGAAGGGCTGGAGCTGGGCCAGGGCAGGCTCAGGCTGAGATCAGGGAAAGGTTCTTCCCCCAGAGGGTGCTGGGCACTGCCCAGGCTCCCCAGGGAATGGGCACAGCCCCGAGGCTGCCAGAGCTCCAGGAGCGTTTGGGCAGCGCTGCCAGGGATGGACAGGGTGGGGTTGTTGGGGGGTCTGGGCAGGGCCAGGAGTGGGACTGGATGATCCTGTGGGTCCCTTCCAACTCAGGATATTTGTGATTCTATGAGATTTAAGTCTGCCCAAGATCACACAAATGGATTTCACTCTTCCAGTGCAGTGGATCACACCTGGATATCCTCTGGAGAGGGTCCTGGATGCACCTTCTAAGTCCTCCCCAAGGACACAACATCCCCATCACCACCTCCCCGCCAGGCCCTGCCCTTTTGCTTTATGCTTCCTGCCCATGGCAGGGTCAGAGCTTGCTGAGCAATCCCAGACCCCTGCAATTCCCCAGCTGCCACCTGCCTGGCCCCAAGAGGTGGGCACAGGGTGCTCCTAGGCCAGGGGCTCCTGCAGAGCAGCCCCAGCCCAGGTGAGCACAGCAGCACCTGTGTGCACACACAAAGGAGGCAGTTTAAAAGCTCTGGGATCAGGAATTTAAAGGAATAGTTGCATGAGTATCAGTAGAAAGACGAAGAAAGCAAAGCATCTCCTGCTCCAAGGTCTTCCTCGCAGCCCACATTGTCTCCCCCAGTTAACCTGGTACCTGGCATTTTGGGGAATCAGGCCAAAACACTCATTTAAAGGATCTTTGCCCTATTTCCTGACCCAGTGCTCTGCACAGCATAAAAATTACCACCAGAGACACACACACCAAATTCCTCGTGGTCACCAAGGAAAGGGAACACAACGTGGGATTCCCAATTCAGACACCTGCTCCTCCTGTCTCCAAAGGGAACTCTGGGATGTTCTCACTCCCTTTGTCATCCTTTATCCCTTACATTTCCCTGATGTTAAGCTCAGAAACTGTGGTTTCCAAGCAGGAAGGGCCTTCTCCAAGCACAGGACACACACAAAGACACAGACTTGTCTTTCAGTCTAGGGCCTGGCCCTGAAAACTTTTGGGTTCTTAACAAGGTTGTAAAATGGATTAGAAGTGAAAGAAAGATTCCTCCAAAAGGTGCAATGCTTGTGTGACTGCTCTGTTCAAAAGGGGAGCAGAAATGATGCTGTCAACAACTCTGCTGAGGTCTCTGTTCACAAACCACCCTTAACATGCGACAATATCAATTAAAATTGTCACCTGTTTCAGGTTCAGCTTCGATCCCAATTCAGGAAGCAACTCCTAAACAGAGAAAAAACTCGTTAAATTGGGGAGAAAATTCTCTTCTTCCTTTACAGAGACCAACTCACATGTGCAGGAAAAGGCTACCAAGGTCCCCTGACAGCTATTGGATTACAGAAAACAATTTTTTGGCCCCAGTGGGTTTCTGCAGGAGCCAGGGGGAACAAATGTTCACACTTTCCAGACAGCAAAATACCTTCCTCCCCTCCTCCTCCCGGGCAGAACAGTTCTGCAAGAACAGTTTCACCAAGAAAACAACAATGCCCTTAAGAATATTAGCCAAGCAAACTTCTTCTGTAATATCAGCTTCTGGATGATTTCCACCATTTATTTCCTGGGATACAGCAGCACCTGATTTCGTGGTAGTTTTGAAGGGGGAAGGTGTGAAGGGTAGTGCAGAAAAAGCTCCTGAGCTGCTGGGCTGAGGAGCCTCCTCTAAGCAGCTCAACAAAGAAATAATGGGGACAGAAAAATGACAACTAACAAGGGCTCTGCTGCTCCAAAGAAAAGAGCATGTAAATTCCAGAGACAATGGGGAAGAATGAGGTAGTAATTATCAGGAAGGCTGAACCAACAGATGTTTTATTGTCCTGCAGAACTGAGATCAAATCTTGGGTTCCCATTGAGCTGCAGAGGCTTGAGGGGAGAACACGGGAACAGCCTCTTCTCACCACCCTTCCTGGGAATGTTGCTTCTCTCCCTATTTTAAGCCCAAGGCAAATGGCCAGAGGAGCTGAGGACAGGCTTTGTACTTTCTAGAGCAGCCCAACAAGTGCAGGCTTTGGGTTTTTAAAGCTGCTTCTGTCGTGTGAGCAAACAAGGACCCAGCAGCACCATCCCAGCCACGTCCCAGCGCTCCCAGAGCTCCCCAACACTACACACCACTTCCCAGAGACAAACCTTGAAGCCCAAGGGGCTGAAGATAAATATTCTTCTGATGTATCATAAAATATGAATGAGGAAAACACTTCCTCCTAACCTAGCAGTCACCCTTTAGGAGGGAATTGCCTCTTTCAGTTGCCCAGCCCCATGGGATCTCTGTGTGTTAAATCCCACAGGGAGTTTGCCCAGCCTAATTCCAGTGCACAACTGGAGGCAGTTTGGGCTGCAAAGCCTTCCTTGGGTGAGAGATGTCCTGATGGGAGATTTATGGCAGCCAGGATGGATGTGGGAGCCAGGAAGCACAGCCAGGGTGAGAGCAGAGAATTCAGACGTGGCCAGGGGAAGGCAGAGGGGAAATGAGAGGTGGGGGAGGCTGGCTGGGAATCCTGGTGTGGCTCTGCCCCTCTCCCAAGCCTGGTGCCCACAGCTTGGTGATCCTGCTGTGCTCTTTGGACTCCCAGCTGCTTCTGGAGGCACAGGTGGTGCCACAGCCAAGAGACCTTTCCCCATCTGGGGCTGGCAAGGTGCTGCCCCTCTCTTTTCCCATTTTTCTCCCTCCTTCCCTGCTCCAGACCCCAGGGATGCACAGCTTTGAGCTCTTCACACCACACCACTCCTGTGCTGAGATGTGGGGGGGGACATCTGAGGGCCAGTCACAGCACCAATCCACCCCACAGATCCTGGCAAGGCTGCAGCAGCCTCCATGCATTTCTGGGAATGACTCCCATGGGCCAATCCTTCCCTTGACCCAAAGGCACAGGGAGGACTCCCTCCACCCTCAGGCACAGCACAATGAGAGGATCCAGCTCACTGGAGTCATATAAAGCAGCACAGGGATGAAAACCAACCAACAGGAAATCTGCCTGTTGCAGGATCTATTCCCTATCTCTGGCAAAGAACAAAACAATAACCAAACTTGTCCCATGACAAAGCAAGGCTCCTTTCTGTCCTCCCCTCTAGGACATGAGTGCACCCAATGACATCTCCTAAAAAACCAGCAGGGCTCTGCTTTATTGAGTGATGCTAAATGCACCCCGAAGGATTCTGGAGAGAACCTTTGCCAACATGGAGAGAAATCATCATCTGCTTTAGCCCCATAATGATTCCTACAGCAATGCAATCAAGCTGCCTAACAGATCAGCTCCTTGACAGCTCCCAAGCTTAGGAGGAGCCTCAAGTTTACATGCTATGCCTAATTTCCTTTGGGTCGACCTTAGAAGAAATCTAATTTGTTCCACGAGCAGCTCTGGATGTCAGCAGAGGCTGATGAGCAATAGAGCCACGAGAGAAAGGCCATTTAAGTGTCTCACACAGATCTGTTGGAGGAGGCAATTGATCAATTAATATATTTAGAAACACACAGGGGATAGGAGCTGGTGATGGCCACGTGACCACCTACTTTAACATCTCTGCCCGCAGGAGGAGAAAAAAATTAAAATAAATATATATACAATGCACTCAGCGGGCAAGCTCTGAGTGCCACGTGTTGCCAGGCAGCCAGGTATCCCTCACACCCCCAGAGAAAGCCAAGAGCAAGCCCAGCAGCAGCACTCTGTGCTGGGCAGGTACATTACCAGGCTGGGGGTGGGTTTAGGCATTGTCTTCCGTGCTCGGTGCACCTTGACCTCAGCGTTAGCAGCAGGGCCTTTTTTAGCATCCGTGTCCTTACTGCCCTCCCCGAGCTTGCTTGGCATGGTGGCTTGGAGCTGGGCAAAGGAGCCCACAGTCCTGCCCTTGCCCGCTCCTCCAGGCAGGGTTTTCGCAGCGTGGCCAGTGAGAGAAGCAAAGCTGGTAGTCCTTAGAGGCTGCTCCTGTGCCATCTGCTTGGTTAGGATATATCCATTGCTCCCTGTGACTGAAGTCTGTGTGAAGTCATTTGCTTTCAGGTGGTTTTGCTTCCCAGGCTCGCCGTCCCGCTCCGAAATGCCATTTTCTGCTATCCTATTTAATTTAGTAGTAGAGTCCTGCTGGCTCACTTTCGTGTTGTCCTGAGTGTTTTTCGCTGGGTTTGGGTGGCCCCCACCCTCGCTGTGCTCACAGGAACCGTTGGTTTCACCGTCTACTGCCATTTTTGGTTCCCCCACTTGCTTTTCCGTAGCGCTTTCATCTGCAGCCATGGCATTAAACCCTGGAGGGAGAGGGAGGAGAGGGAGGAAGAGAGGAGAAAAGGGTCACAAAATGTGTTGAAACTCCCAGGAGAAGGTACAGCTCCTCACAGGGTAAGAGCAGCCCTCTCCTCCAGCACCCTGCCTGATGCAGGTCACAGAATCTCGGAATATTTAGGGTCGGGGAAGACCTCCAAGATCATCCAGCTATGGATCAACCACCACCACACCAACTAAAGCACAGCACTGAGTGTCAGGCTGCTCCCTCACCCACCTGGCCGGCCCTCCTGGACCCTCACACGGTGACATTTGGGGTGGGTGGCCCAGGTGACAGCAGTGCACTCACTCCCACTCACCATTTATTCCCAACAACGGATTTTTCAAGGTAAATATTATCTCTGGCTCTTCCAATAAGTGCATTTATTGGACCATATGTCAACAGCTTCGCCTGGCAAACAAAACTCTGCCCCATCTTGCATCCGGATCTGTGGCAAAGCCCTTCCCAGAGCCAGACTGACACGGAAAAGCTTTGCTGGTAGGGCTGTCCCCGTGGGCTTTTGTGGCACAGACACAGCCCAGCAGCCAAGTGTCCACAGCAGGGCTCTGCTGCTGCAGGGAACATCACAAGGACTAACTCCCTGGCTATCCCAGCTCTCCTGGGAATGTTGTTCAGTGGGAATTGGCTCTTTCAGCACAACAAAGCATGACAGGAACAGGGTTCATGGTGTCATTTCAGAGGTAACACAGGAGTGAAGCACAGTAAATGCATTTCTAGACTAAAATAATTCTATGATTCAAATGCAGCAAGGCTGTTGCAGCCTGACAAAGCTCATGCACAACAATGCCCATGTAAAACATTCCTTTTCCTTCCCTTCCAAACATCTCCCTGCTCCTCCATCAATGACTTTGTTCTATCAAAGATTTCAGATCCAAGCTGGAAAAAAAATGGGGCTGTGAATGTCATGTACTTGCAGGAAAGTTTCTGACATGACAAAACAGCAGCTCCCCAGGAAAGCAGGAGTGGTAACAATTCACTGGCATGCTCAGTGCAGTGACTACATCAACCTGCTGTTAGGGATTCCTCAGCTTGTTTTCCTTCCAGAGAGCAGAGAGTTATGAAAAGCAACACAAGAAGTACAGGGAGAGCTCTGTCAGAGCAGGGGGGATTGATCAATCCAGCTCCCATCAGAGCAATTTTCACCTGCAGGATCCAAAGAGCCTGGAGTCACACCTGCACTGAGAGATCCATTGCACCTAATCCCAGCCTGGGACTGCCTCCCATGTGGGCTCTGCTGGCTCACAGCCTCCAGAGAGAGCTCCAAAACACCCAAAAATGGCTCACCAGTGCTCTCCAGAGCACACAGAGGCACAAACCCAACCTGCAGGAGCAGTAACCAAGGGTTCTCCAAGCAGCATTCAAAGTTACCACCTCCACCTGCTGCCTCTCACAGCACCCAGACCTTCCTGGGGACACAAAGAGGCACAAGGGTTTGTTTTTGATAAAGTGCTCCTTTTTTTCACTGTTTTATTTAACTATCTGAAAAGCTGTGGGCAGAGGGAGCCACAACTATGCCTTTATTCTTTCAATTCTTGTTTCTCTTTCTGCATTCAGTGTCTTTAAAAGGCTATTTAGGCAATTATTGCAGCAAAGTCAGTGCCAGGAAAAAGAAAAACAACAAAAAATAAGCTCTCAAACCACAGCTGGAGGTTTCTAGAGCTCAGCTTTAGGCACCTGGCTGAATGAAGCCTTCAATATGTGTTGATTTAAATACTGTGCTCTCCCACCAGAGCAGTTAAATAACTTCAGTGGCTGACTATGAGATAAACTGAATAAGCAGAAGGCAAGAATTGCTCTACCTGCCATGAAGGCAACCAAAACAACGTGAATTAGAGCACTGCCCTGGAGAAAAAGTAACTGCATTACTCCAGAACACGTCAGGGGCTGTATGAAAAATCCATGAAGGTAAAATTGAAATCTCACACACACACACACTTATTTCACTTCTTGTGAAATGCAATCTGACTGTGGAAGAGGAATCCATCCCCTACAAACAGGCACCAGCCTTGCAAACCTGTGTGAGCAGAGATTTGATGAAACAGAGAGATGGAATTTCACAGCAGAGGACAAGGAAGAGAAGCTGTGTCCCCTTCCAGCCTCCAACAGGTCTGAGACACCACAGGCAGGACCTTCCCTTTAGCTGGGGAAAAATCCTCTCCATTCCCCCATTCCCTCTCCTGGCAGCACTGAAGTCCATGAATACTTTGGAATGGTTTTGTTTTCTACACACTGAGCTCCTGCACAGCTCTGGGCTCTCCCATGCCAATTTTGAGCACAAATTAAAGACCTGCCCATGGGGAACCTGTCAGGAGCTGCATCACTTGATCTGTGTGGCCACTCAGGTGAGCTGGTCTGGTTTTCCTGAGCGAGCCTGCTGCTCCTGGCCAGGCTAATTTTTCTCCTTTTTTCCAAGCTCTATACTAAGAAAGAAAGGAGGCACAAGTGCAGCTTCAGTTTTCGTGTTGTTTACTAAATTCTGATTTCAATTTCTGTAGCACAGCCTGTACTCTGGCTGCTGCTGCTTTCCTGAAGGACAAATGGTTGCTGCTGTGTGAGGCAGACAGCTTTTGAAGGTTTCTTACTCAATTGTTAAATGCTATGTATTTGTATTTTGTTTTCTGTCTCAATAATCATTATTTTTATTAACGTGCCTTTTCTAAACTATTTCCTTCCACTGATGAGAAGTTTACAGGAAATGGAGACCAAAAAAGAGGAAAAGAAGAAGAAAGAAGGAGAAGGAAGGGCTAACACCTTAGATTCTCCATGTCTTCTCCATTATCTTGTATTTAGCAAAATAAACTAAAAATTAAAAACTACAAATGCTCACTCTGTGGTAAACTAAACAAAATCCTTCTCACATCTTCGGTGCTTTTAGCTCATCTAAAAGTGAAGGAAACTTTTTCCAGGCACTTAGGTCAAAGGCTAAGTTCCTTTCAGGTTCTCTGAGGAAAAAACTGACCCCCAAAAGAAGCAGGAAAAGTTTTCTGACTTTCCTGGACTCCCAGGAGTTTTCCCAACCAAAACACCTGATCTGCAAAGAGGAAAACAGGAATTGCCATGCCAAGCTTGGCTCCAGCTCCATCCCCGTGTGACAGCACAAGGCTGCAGCTCTGAGCAAGGCTCAGGTTCACCCAGGGCACCTGCACAGCACTGCTGAGTAGACAAAACTCCATGTATTTCTCACCCTCGCTGCACTCTGGCCCACAGACAGGGATGGGAACACAAACCAGAGCCAGCAGGAGCCTCACAATGACAATACTGAATGGAACAGCCTACACAGAAGCTCTTCAACACCTCCAGACACCTGAAGAAATGCTTCTTCCTGACGTGACCCTTCTCATCCCCTCCTTTTTCATTCCCAAAAAAAAAAAGCTTCACTGAAAACCTGCTAAAATCCTCATTTCATATACACCTCGTGGCTGTGAGCTCTCCCCTTGAAAATGCTGTTCAAGCACCTTTTCTGCTCCTGTGCTGCAAGTGCAGGGGAATTACAGAACTAAAGTTGGTATTTCTCTAAAACTTTGTGACTTTACAGCTCTCATCTCTTCTAAGTAGGCCAAAACGAGGTTTTCTTCACGTTCAGTTTTCTCTCCCACTCGTTCACTGCTCTTTAATCTGCAGCCATCCTTTCTTTAATTAAAAAAAAATAAAAGGTAGGCAGTTCTAGCCTGCATCCATGAAGTGTAACCTTATTAATTAGAAGCATCCCAGTTTTTATAAAGCTCCTTTAGGCATCCCCAATGCCAAGTGCAGCAGGAAAAGCTTCTCCCACAGACCCCAACACTGCCTGAATGCCCACCCAAGCTTGGATTATTTTAAAACCCAGCAACATGCAGGACAGGTAACATGCCCAGGAGATTTACTGGTGGTGTTTGAAGTTGGTATCAAGTTATCACAAACTTCAGTAAAAACCTGTAGTTTAGGGGCTAGGCATGTTTAATAACACAAGGGGTTTAAGACTCAGGAAATTGGGTTATTCCATTATCCAGGTGGCAAAGAATAGCCAATTAAAATAAATTTACATCCCTCCCTGAGAGCACTGCACAGCTCCCAGCCCTGCCCAGGCTCAAGCAGAAGAGTCAGGCTCAAGTTTTCTTCTCAGAACGTCACAGTCATTCAAAAGTGAATTAAAATTCCCCTGAAGAAAGCAGACTCTGATGAAAGCAGGGGAGAAATTGAGACAGGATGAGACCACCTCATGTAATTTTAGGTGTCTAAAAGGCACCTCAGACTTCAGGGGGTCCCTAAGCCACCGCTGCAACCAAGGGAGAGAAGCCAACAGCTCAAAAGCAGCACAAGCTGGCTTTAAACATCTTTGGACAAACTCATCCCTGCCTGGACCATGTCTAACCTGCCTGCTACCATGCCTAAGCAGAAACAAGCTGGATTAATTGAGAATTAGAATAGTAACTGCAAAATTAAACCCACCTCTGCTCTCCCAGCCCAGACATCCTTTCTCTTCACTTGCCTGCTGGGGTTTCCAGCCCTTTCAGCAGAGCCAGACCTGGCTCCAGTCCTGCCCTAGAGCTTGCCAGAGCTGGGCCCAGCCTGCCAAAACTTATCTGTGGGCAGAGGCTGGCTAACAGATGTGTTACTGTCCCCACAAGCCATCCTGGCCACAGGCAGAGGGGACACAATCACCTCTGTGGGGACCCAAGGGGACAAGAACCCACCAGAAACTTCCCCTCTGAGGCAGGCCAGCTATCAACTCCAAACTCAGGGTTACTTTGACAATGATCTGAAAAAGGTAAAGGCATAAATGTATTTTTAAAGTTTGGAGTTCACTGCTCAGTGAGGCAAAATAAGAAAAATTTGCAAGAGTTGAACTCCAGGCCAAACTGCAGCCACCAGGTCTGAGGGAAAAGGCAGAGAAAAAGAAAATAAACAGAAATTTTAAAAAATTTCTACAACAAATGCACTGATCTGGGAGTTTTACACATTTTTCTGAGCATCTTGGTGCTGAGCACTGGTGGAGGCAAGACACTCTCTGCCCATGGGATTATTTTCCATGCATTTCCAGAGGCCCCAGTACAGAGCCCTGGCAGAGCCCAGGGGCTTCAGCTGCTGCAAGAGAAACGTTCAATCAAAGACAGGGCTTAAATGAACTTAGCTTAAATGAACTAAGCACAGACAGAGCTTAAAGAAAAAGCTCAGGATTTGGAAGTGCAGTCTAAGAAATGCATACAGCTGTATTTATATACACACATCTCTCACAGATGTTCTACCTTAAGCACTTTGCAGATCATCCTGCAAACACCACAGATCCCACAGCCTCTGATTCAATACCCAACTGTCCTGCTGGATAAAAGTGAGAAATGCACCTGCTTGTAATCCCTGTGTTGCAGCACTTCCCTCCCCTCTTCCTCCTCCAACTCCAACAGAAAGGAAAACTGCCAAGCAGAGAAAGAGCCCAACTGCCATCAGGAGGATGAAGATGTTGGAGATCACAGAGTGGGGGGAACTGGAGACCCTGAATCCATGGGGAAGGAAAGCAACCCCTCCATCCCTGAAGGCTGGAAGGGGCCCTGAGCAGCCTGACCCAGAGAGCAGCAGCACTCCAGGTGGAACTGGATCATCTTTAGGAGCCCTTCCAACCCAAACCAGTCTGGCATTCTGGGATTCTGTGACTGAAGCCAAAAAGCAGAGCATTTTGAAGGCAAGAAATGCAGACAAATGTTGTCAGGCAAAAGCTCCTCTCTGGGATGAGTTATCAATGGTTTCTTCTTCCCCCAATCCCTTGTGAAGATGGGTGGTGTCCAGGTACTTCCAGACCACAGATGTCATTCCTGCCTGGAGCAGGTGACACAGGGACCTGTCCAGGTGGCTTTGGGATGTCTCCAGAGAGGGAGACTCCTAGGCAGCTGTTCCAGGGCTCTTTTCACCTTCCTCACGCTGAGGTGGAACTCACTGTGGTTTAGTCTGTGGCCATTGCTCCTCATCCTGTCACTGGCACCACTGAACAGAGCCTGGCCCCATCCTCTAACACCCCCTGGAGATATTTATGTGCATTCATCAGATCCCCTCTGAGTCTTCTCTGCTCCAGACTAACCACACCCAGCTCCTGCAGTCTCCCCTCACATGAGATGCTCCAGACCCCTCAACACCTTTGTGCCTTCTGCTGGAGCCTCTCCAGCAGCTCCTTGTCTTTCTTGAACCATGGAGACCAGAACTGAACCCAGAACTCCAGATGTGGTCAAGTGGAAGGGAAGGATCATCTCCCTTGACCTGCTGGCCACACCAAAATGCCCTCCAGCATTCCCTTGGCCCTCCTGGCCCACAGGACACACTTTTAACATGAACAGTTAAACATTTTAATGACTCAGAGCACGCTAACAGCCTCCACAAAACTCCTTCATCCCTTTGCCATGGGTTGGGGCCGTGGTGGCACAGGACCCAGCTGTGTCCAAGGGATGCTCCTGCTCCAGGGCTGCCAGCTCTGAGCACATCTCCTGGGCTGCCACAGCCTTCCTGGAGCAAGAGTCCCAAACCCAGGCAGAGGGTGCACATCTCAAATCCTGAAGCATCTCTTTGCTCTGCCTGCTCTCCTGCTGTCAGCCTCAGCAGGGGCTCCCAGTGCCAAGTACCTGAGGAGAGCACATTAGTCCTTCCCTCCTTTCAAGCTGCCATCCCTGCACCTGGGAATGCAGAAGCTGCAGCTGCTCAGTGGAAAGAAGCACTTCCCGTGCTCACAGCAGCTTCCTACCTGCAATAAGAGGGAGAAAAAGGGGGGAAAAAAGGCCCCTCCAGGAGTTTAAACCCCTGAGAGTCTCTCAAAGCAGGCTGAAGTTTATCTGAGAGCAGTGATGTGCAGGTCTCACCCAGGCTCCAGCACTGTGGCTCTTGTAAGGCAGCTGCCTTGGGTGAAGGCTCAGAAGCACTGGAGCTAACGGGGAACTTCATTCCCAACACCCATTCCTGCTCCTTTGTGCTGCTGCTTTACTGGAACTTTCCATCCCTGGGCTTGGGGAATCACAAAAGGAGTGGTTTGCCTTGAAAGGTCAGGGGAGATGCAGAGCTGGGAGCAAAGCACACGAGGAGAGCTGAACTCACTTGTGATTCTTACAAAGAAACCACTTTTTAATAGTTTCTCTCTGAGTCAGACTAAAGACAATATGGCCTAATAAAAGCTTTTTTCCACTCATCTCCCATCTCCCTGCCCCGTGTCAAAGGGAAATATGGACCTAAGCTCACACCCACATGTAAAACTGAACTGGAACATTTCCCATGGACAACAAAACAGCCTCATCCACAGCTTTTTTCTATCTGTGTTGAGCAATTTTACTCAGACACGGACACTGAGCCCAGTGAGCAACTTCCACAAGCTAGGACTCACCCCCAGAACTGGAAACGGAAGTGCTGGAACATGCAAAGAGCTTGTTCCTACAAATTTCTGACATTTAGAGTTCAATTATTTGTTTTCATCAGAGACAGGACAGCCCAGGTGGGAACCACAGGACATTTCTGCAACACCTCCCTCTCGAGGAACAGAGAACACCACAAGTGCCCACCCAAGGGCCTCCCACCCTCAGGATGTTCCCTGAGAGCACCCACCCCATCCCAAACACCAAGATGTTGGGGACATCTGCTGAGATGTCCCAAATTAAGGGTGACAGGCTGAGGACCACCAGGAAAGGTCCACTGCCTCAAACCAGCTCATTAATGATGGCCAGGTTGGAAAGGGCTTGGAGCACCCTGGCCTATGGAAGGTGGCCCTGCCCATGGCAGGAGGTGGAATGAGATGAGCTCTATGGTCTCTTCCAACCCAAACCAGTCTGGGATTCTATGAAACCAGAGCAGGAGGCTTCCCTGCAACAGGAGATCTTCATGGAGATCTCCAAGGTGATGATGTTCCTCAGTGCTGGAGCCAGGCAGTGCTCACAGGCACCACTGCAGCTGACAGTCTGACCCCTAAATATCAGCCAAGGCTTCAAGTTACCTGAACTTCCTGTCTTGTCTTGTACTCAAGGAAAGCCCAAGTTTGTACAGAGCTGTAACTGGTGCCAGGCCATTCAGAGGCAGCAGCAGAGCTGTGGGATGTGCTAACACAATTCCAACGGGGATCTGACCTGCCCCTCAGCACCAGCACCTTTGTGAGTCAGGGGGGAGTGAAAAGAGGGGAAAACACAGCAATTCACACTCAGCCTGCAGCCCAAAGAGCACCTTTAGGCAGCCTTTGGATCTGCAGCTTCAAGCCAGGTTTAATTCTGACAGGTTACTGCCGACGAGGTTTTCCCAGGGAACACAACCCAGAGCAGGTTCAGCCACAAGCTGCAGGCCATGGCTCCCTCAAACACACCCTCAGCAAACTAAACCAGTCTGTGCCACTCACCAAGATATCAAACAGCACCATCCTCCTCACCAAAGGGAAATGACTGCTCAGGAAAACTTGAAGAGGGAAAGCTGAGACTTCAGGGTGCTTTTCCCTCCACACATCCCAGCTCCATCCCCAAGCCAGGACTCTGGGGCTCAAAGAAGCTATTCCATGACACCCTGCAAGTCTGCTGGAATGATTTCATGTTCATGCAACAGTCAGAACTGTGAATTCTGTGCCAGCACTAAACACTGTCATTAAGAGGCTTTTGGGATGTGAACCAATGTTCTGGTGGTGATGATCCTCCAAGGATCCCAGCTGGGGAGCCAGGGCAGGAGGGACAATGTCCCAGCACAGCACCACACACACCAGGGTCTGGAGGGAGGACACATTCTGAACATTCCAGAAGAATGGAGACCAGCAGCTCACATTTAGGACCCTCCCTTCCCTGGGAACAGAGGTGGACAATAAACTGGAGTGGTTGGAATTTCAGCTCCTTGTGGAGCCTCGATGCTGCTCCCACACAGGGAGGGCTCCCAGCTTCCCCCTGACACAGCATTTGCTCCAAGGCAAAATCAGCCAAGAGGCACAGAAATGTCTCTTCCCACCTTCCTTTTGGATTTTTTACCTCCACAGACTCTTGACACCTTAAGATCAACTACACAAACAAGCTTTATAGTCCTGAGCTAAGCAAGGCATGGATCAAAGTGAGTTTACCCCAGAGCAACACAACCTCCCACTGACACCTCCTGACACCTCAGACTTTGTCTCTGCTCTGCCCAAACCCGAGGTCCCTATGCCACCAGTGCTGGCAGCAGGATTCCTGTGCTCCAAGTTAATATCCAAGCACCTGACACAGCATTCAGTATTTCTGCTTTCTTTTTTTTTTTTTCTTCTGAGCTTTACTTTCTAACTAGAGCAGCTTGACAAAACATTACACTGGACAGAAAAGAAAGAAAAAACAATGCTGTACTCACACACAATGGAATTAAGTCCAAAATTTTGCTTCTAGATAAGAGTAGGGATTTCAATGGGGCCAGTTCAGTGCTTTCCTAATGCTCTGTTATGGAAAGGAGAATAAAAATACACCAAATCCCTGAAGAGCTATGAGAAGTAACTAGTCCAGGAGTAATAAAACCATGGAAAGAAAGGAGGGAGTTGGAGGAAAGATAAAGGGTGGTGGGTTTTTTTCCCTAATCCCACTGACACATTCATTAAGCCCTTAGATTTGTGTGCATGTAACACACAGAAAACCCTGCAGGAAAAGACTTTGTCAAATGAACCTGTGCTGCATCCTGCAGGGTAAAAGCTGCAGAACCCACACAGGAGCCACGAGGTGTGGGGTGTCTGACCTCTCCAGATACCCTGCAGCCATTGGGGTTGCTCTGCAGCAACAGAGAAACCCACAGCAAAAACAGAAAGTCAACGTTCCTAGAGGGAGGAAAAGGTCAGCGTGGGGAGGGATCAGAGTTCAGCTAAAACCAGTCACACGCAGGAAGTTCAAAGTAACTCCTGCACGCTTCACACCAAAGCAGAAGCGAAAATTAGATCTCCTTTTCCAGGGGAGTGGTGAGGGATGGATGCTGAAAAGCAAATCTGCATCTTCAGTGGAAGAGCCCTGCTGAGAAGAAACACAGGAGAAGGGAGCCTGTGTTTGTGGGAACACACCTGAGGTGCTGGGGGCACTGAGCACATCTCCGAGCCCCCAGTTTTGTCCCCATCACGTGCCCACCTCACGAGCCAGCTCTGACCCTCAAGCAGGGCAGGTGCTCACCTTCCTCTTTGTTGTTGGTGATGTCTTTCAGCAGCTCAGTCTTCATGCAGCCGTCCTTCCTTGGCTCTCCCTTACTCAGCACTGCTCGCTGTGGTGGGGCAGAAAGAAAACAGCAATATCAGGGTTGAGCTCGGTGTTCAGACACACACATTGAACTCAAAAGAAGAGACAATCGTGGACACATCCTGTTTACAGCACGGCCAAACCTCCCTCTGCAAAATAAGGCTGCCAGGAAGCTGCCAGCGAGGCACAGGTCACAGATAAAACACGGCAAGGCTGGCCCCAGCTGACAGCCCAAGGAGCACAGGGGCTGCAGGCTCTGCCCAGGGCTGGCACCTCCCAGCTCTGGGTTGGATGCAGCCAGACAGATTTTCCCAGTGCAGCGTGCCTGGGAATCCAGCTGAGTCCATCTGCGTGGAAGGCCATCTCAAAGAGGTGACTCTGACTCCCCCAAAACTTTTGAGGCTTTGGGTGGGGGAGGCAGAGCTATGAGACTTCTCACTACAACCTCATTTATCAACACTTGCAGCCCATGTGCTTTTGGTGGCTTGGTTTGTTTTTTTTTGTAGCTCATTCGAATGAACATCCAAAATCCAAAATGCAAACCATCAGTCAGCTACAGCTAACTCCTCATTCATAACACCCATGTTTATTAAAGTTAATGAGTTCTATTTTTAATTCTATAGAAAGCAATTTTTCCCTTTCCCCATCTTTTTTAAAAAAAAAGTTTATGTAAAAAGGGAACACCTGCTCATCTCCTCTGCCTTTCACATGCCTGGCATCACGTTGTGAGCTCAGGTTTGCAGCCTTAATACCTTCTCTTTCTCTATTTTGAAGTAGCAAGACCAGGAAAAAAACCAAAAAAAACCAAAAAACAACTACCAAAATAAACCAGAAGGAAAATGGTACTTAAAAAAAAAATAAGCTAAAAGGGGTCTTTGCCACAGCTGTGTTTAAGGAGAGAGCTGGTGTGGAGGCAGAGATGGGGAGTGCCCTGCAGAGCTGGAGGTCGGTGCTGGGTTCAGCGCTGCCGGCACAAGAATAAGCCCAGGTCAAGCCAACTGTTGTAGGCCAGCACGGGGAGCAGATGGTGCCTGCAGCCATGCAAATCACAAGGTTTAAAGCACACTGGGTGATAAAGAAAGAAGAACAACCTGCCCACCTCCCTTCGAGCAAGTGAGGGGGATGAGACACGCACGGAGCTCCCAAACCTTCCCACAGCAGCTCGCCCGTGCCCGTGTGGGATTGTCCAGAGCTGGCAGAGGAGATGGGCTTTGACACTGCTGCTGCCACCAGCCACCCTGCCAGGTGTGTGAACTCAGTGCATTGCCCTGTGCTGGCAGAGCAGCCCCCGGTCCCACACAGGGCTCATCCAGCCCCAGATCCCTGTGGGATTGCCCTGTCCTGCACCCAAACACCACCACGGCGAGGAGACACAAGATAAAGGAAGCAGGGAGACAGATTCCTGGGAAAGCCTCCACTGCCTGGCAGGCCCAGAGCTAAGGGCACTGCAAGGATGGATCCTGCAGCACAGGAGAGAGGCTGTGGGTGGCTGCCCATCCCTGCCCCGGGCACAATCACACACAAACCCAGCCACGTCTCAGTGTTCTCAGCACCAGGAACTGGTGTGCCAAGCACAGCACCTTCAGATCTACCACTCACAGACCAAAAAGCTGCTGCAAGCCTCGGAAAGCTCAGCTCAGCCCAGCCTGACACAGAACCTACCTTCAGCAGACACTGGCCAACAGCTTCCATTGAGAAATGATCATAAAACACAGCCCAAAGCCTGAGCACAGAGCAGCTGTTTTATTTATTTATTTGCCGAGCCAGTAATACATATCCTTGCTGCAAACACGAGCTTGTAAACCCTACCTCTCCTCTAGCCAGACCTCTTGTAAACTGGGAATAACCTCATGGTTTTTCTCATGGATTATCCTGCTGCAAGACTTGAGCAAAGAGAGCTCAGAGTGCTCGAGGGCACCCCTGGCTCCCCCCACAGCCAGGGGTACCCAGGCCCTTGCCACAGGCACCAGCAGCAAATAAAGAGCCTCAGTCAGTCGAACAGGGACCAGTTTGTTTTCCCAACCTTTGTTGCAACAAGGAGAGGTCTTGATATTCCTGCTACTACACTGACTCATACAAGAAGCCCCAGGATTTCCAGGGGCCATTCTTAGCCATCTGAGCCAAAGTTTTTCTGTATTTTCTAAGAAGTAGCCTCACTCCACACATCAGCCACGCTTTCCCTTCCACAGAGGCGTTGCTGCTGCTCGCCCATGAAGAGAAGTCACTGCAGGAACCCTGGAGTCCAGCAGACCTTGACCACCCTCCCTGCCTGCTGCAGTCACCAGGAGCTCGGAGCTGCCTGCCCAGCTCTCAAAGCAGAATTCCCAACTCCAAGCGAGAAACCATCGCTTTTGTCCTTTGAGAGTACAAAAGCTGGGTGCCAAGGCAAGGCTGGCTGAGGTGGCATCTCACAGGCTCTCCTGCTTCCTATCTCAGAGACAAACCAGAGGTGACAACGTCACAACTTCCCAACAACGAACTCGGCATCGAGGTAGAAAATAAAATAATCATTTAAAAAAAATAAAAAGCCAACTGTGAATTTTGAAGCATTTTGATTAGAAGGAAGTACAGGAAGCCCCTGCAAAGCCCTCGAAGCCTCGTCCCCCCAGGGCAGTGCTCTCCCGTCCTTGCTCCATCAGCACCCGGCAGATGTGCCCAGCACCGAGGGGCACCCACGGGGCGCCCAGCACCATTCATCCCCACCCAGCTCCACCCAAGCCAACTTAGCACCAACTTCACCGCCAGTGTCAATACCTCCAGCTTTTGTATGTGTGTGTGTGTGTGTGTGATGGGTTTGGTGGGTTTTCTTTTGCCCTCCCCTCCCTTAAATCCAGAGCAAACTTCCCTTTCTGCTCACCCTCCCCATGCCCCATCCGTCCGCTCCCGATTGGCAGGGAAATCCTATACCCACCCTCCCCGCCGAGAAATGTCTGCTCTTGCAGCAGTCCCAACAAAGCCAACTGCCAAGCACACGCTGCTTCACAATAAAAGTCTCACTCGCTCCATTTCTTTTTTTTCCCTCCTTTCCCCCTTTCCCGCAGCCGTCTGCCTCCATTCCCTCGCCCACCCCAGACTGATTATTAACCATCCGTGGCTGGAGAACCTCCATAAAGAGCACACACCACCAGCCACGAAGCATTCTTGCCCCCCCAACCTTTAATTTTTTAGGTTTCAAAGGGTAGAAAAAATTAGTGCATCTGAAGAAAGACTGATTGGGTCTTTGAAAGGGCTTTAAGAGCCATGAGGAGCCAAGCAGAGGAGCTACTGCTGGTTTAGTTTTTTCCTCTCTGCCTCTGTTTACAAGAAAACAAGCTTCCTCTCCTCCATGAGGTCTTTGGAGGGGATGGAAGACAAGTCAGACCGGCCAAGGAAAGGCTCTGCAGCATTTCCAAACAGATGATGACTACAAACTACAGTGGTGCCTTTAAAACAAAAAAAAAACCCACCAAAAAGCCAAAAAAGCCCACAAAAAAAAAAATTAAATAAAATAAAGGGGAAAAGAAAGAAAAGAAAAAGAACAAAGCTGGGAAACACAGAAAGAGCTTTCACAGCCTCCTCTCCATGGCATTTTCATCAGCCATCCGGGTGCCCTTCGCAAAGTCCAAACAGGTTTTATAGGCAAAGACAACACATGCACAGCAAAACTCCAACATATTGCAGCTTACCAAGCCCAAGGGAGCAGAGTTACATCATGAGCCCGAGCTCTCTGCTCTCCCGGCAGCCCGGGAAGGAGCGCAGGCTGAGGTGCCAAGATGTCTACCTTCACCAGGGTCTTTTTTTTTTTTTTTTTTTTTTTTTTTTTTTTTTTTTTTTATGTCTTAAAAATCAACGGTCTGGGAACCTGAGGCTCGGCAGCAGCGTTGCTGTGAGCAGAGCCGTGCACACACACAGCGGGTCCAGCTGGAAGAGGGCTGGGAGCAGGAGACCCCTCAAAGTCCCCGTTCCCATGCGGGGCAGCAGATGCACCAACACCTCTGCCTGCCTGGAAGCCTCCAGCTGGTCACCAACCCCTCTGAGGTGACAAGCAGACCCCAACTCAGGACACAGCCCCAGGGAAAGCTCCCACCAGCCAGGAAAACGAGGGCTGCAGCAATGCCGGAGCGAGGCAAAGACAAATCTCTCAACAAATGATGCAACCCCAGCAGCAGCAGATTCTTATTCACTCATTTTTTCCCTCCTTCTCCTAAAAAAAAAAATAAATAAATAAAAATAACACAACCCAAACCAGCCTGCTCATAATAACCTTTGCCTTGAAGAGAAGACAAACATTTTGTAGTTAATTATATAGGAAGTAATGATTAAGAGAATGTTTGTAGAAAGAGAGTGTTTCTTTTGTAGGCTGCTCATTTCTGATCTCGGCACTGTGCTTGGGCTAGGCCTGGGCTCAAGGCTCGTGGGGACGCTGACCACGGGCCTGTCATTAGAAACAACAGAAGCATTTGATCTGGAGAAGGAAGGAAACACAACCACCAGCATACCTGGCCTACAAAGCAGTCACCAGTCTCAAAGCTCCTTTTTTCCAGGCTAAGGCCACTTCCTTATAAGCCTCCTGCAATCATGTGAACATGGAATTTTATCTGCAGCTCACAACAAGCTCTGCCCTCAGCCTGAAGTTTGCTCCCAAATCAAACTCTTTGCCATTCTTTTGTCTCCTGAAATCCTTTCATCCAGACTGTTCTCCATAGAAAAGAAACACTTCCTTCTCAACCCCCATGTCCTCTCTCTCCTATTCCAGCCGCACACATCAACTCCCCGAGAAGGGGGGAAGCACAGAAAGAGGTGCAAGTCCCTGCATGCAACAGCTGGGAACACGGAGACACGTGCATGAAACACAACAGGACTTAAAGTGACTTCTCCCAAGGCAAGGCATTCCACGACGGCGTGCAGGCTTCAGGCAAGGGGGGTCTGCAGAGCCCGTGCCCTCCTGGAAGGGGGAGATCGATTTACACTTCCTCACTGCTTCCAGGCCCATCTAGCTGCATCCCAGTAGAGTTAAAGCCAGTGCAACTTGTGTGTGCAGGCAAATGTAAATCCAGAGCAGACAAAGGCGTCCCCTCCTTCCACGGGCTGAGGGTAGCAAGGAGTCCAGCTGCTGCCTGCCTTCTCCTAGCCCCCTGGAGGGGAGGGGGGGGGAAGAAAACCCTAAAATGGAGACCAAGATTCATCACTATCTCTAGCAACAGCAAACCAGCCATTTCAGAAACACCCAGTCCCCAGGAACTGGCTGAGCCAGGACAAAACCAGAGCACCAAGAGGAGGCCTGGAGCAAGCAGGTTCCAGCAGTCCAGGGCAGCAGAGCTGGGAGGCAGCTCGCCCCCATCAACGGGGCCCAGGTACCTCTTCAGCCTCCGCGCTCCTCTTCCTCCCACCCCAAAGCACCGCAGCCAGCGGAGCGGGTCCCTGTCCCCCTGCCCATCCCCACGGTGCCCAGCCAAAGGGCACATGGGGCAGCAGAGGAGGGAAAGCCCTTCGTGGGTTCCTGTGGGACCACGAGGACCTGGCCGAGCTGCCCACCACACCACCTCCACCTGGGTCACCTCCGGCCATCGAGCGGCCAAGCGGGCAGACAGCGGTGCCTGCGAGCCAGGAAAGCGGGCAGGGAGAAGGGAGGGGGGAAAAAAAAAAGGCAAAATAATAATGAAAATAATCATAATCGTAAAACTTGCACCCTCGGGCCTGTCCCTCTAATAACTACAGCAAAACCTCACCAAGGCCTTACTCTGCTGGAGGGCGAGAAAGCGACACAGCGCTGCCCAGCACCCGAAGTCCTGGAGGTGGGAGATCCTCACACCCTCTCCTCCATGGCCTACGGGCTTCGTCCCCGGCGTGGGGCCTGGTTTTTCTGCTCTGTCATTAAGAGTGGAGCCTGGTCTTTTCCTTCAATCCCAAGAATTGCACGGAATTAGATCATCTTTCTGGCTCGCCTCCCCCTACAGGCAGCTCCCGAGCATGCTCAGCGCGGCCGCGCTGCCATTTCATAACCGCATTGTTTACGGACACACGGACCTGCCATCTTTTGACAGGGACACAGGGCCCGTGTCCCTGCCCAGCGCCCCGGCCCCGCCACCAACACCCCCTCGGGGCAAGGCAAACTGTGAAAGCATGGCAAAGGAGAAGCCTGGGGGGGTGATGGTGGTGGGTTTGTTGTTTATTCTGATGGGTTTTGTTTCTTTTTTCTCCTTTTTTCCTCTTTGATTTAAGTGAAAATCCACCTGGTTTTGGAGGGAGAGGTTAAGCCCTGTGGGGGCTGTGGGGAGGAGGAAGTCGCAGGGCTCGATGAAGAATGCCAGCCATGATTTTTAGCTTCTTCGAATCACAACTGTGCTTCGATGTCACCTAAAAATATAATCCCCAGCCCAGTCTGCCATCCTCTGCCGAGCCTTCCTCTGTGAGAGAAGGGGTTGGAAATATGGTATTTCCCTTAAATAAACAAGTTGGCTTAGTCCCAGCACATACAGTTTTCTCCTTTAAATGCAAACCAGAGTATTTTTGCAGGCACACAGGAAAACGAGGAGAGGAGGAGGGGAAATGTTCCTCATTTAACACCAAGAACTCCATGAAAAGCTTTGCAAGGTTGCTCAGAGCCCTGCTCCGTTCCAGCCCTCTCCCCCGTCTGTGCTGATCATACTTCACAGGTGAAAGCAGCTCTGACTTATGACAGAGAGAAAATGCCAGAAGAGCTGGAGGTTTCCTCATCCTTGGAACAAGGACAAGTTGTGAAAAGCTTCCTTTGCAAGAGGCACTGTGCTGCTCGGGCACAGAATGGCAGCGTTGCAGGGAGGACACTTGCACGTCAGATCTTCTTAACCCCCACTGCCTCAACCCTTCTCCACGTCCTTCCCCCTCCTGATGGGGACTGAAGGAAAAACATAAATAAATCACCTGGTTTGGGGGATGCAAGCTGTTGTGTTGGAGTCCAGGATATTTTTCTAAAGCTCGCTCAACATTTTCTCCCCTTCTGTATTTTCCTTTTCTTTTTTTTTTTAATGGATACTTTCCAATTAGCTCGTACAGTTTGAGAGCTTCGCTCCTGCTGCTTTCCTGACTACTGTAAATCCTGGCAGGCTGCCCTCCTCCTCTGCCCCCCTCCAGGACCAACGCCACCCTACAGCAAAGCCAGACACGTATCCTTCACCCAAGGGACCAAGGAGCACAAGAGGGACAAATGCCACTGGAAACAAGCGGGGCCACGAGGGTCTGCAAAGAGGGCTTGGTGTCAAAACTCTGAATTCGGAGGAGTCAGAAAAAATAACTGGCTGAAAATGGGAGTTGAGGATTATCAACTCAGGGATTCGTTTCCAAATCACTGACATTCCATGTCACTGCAGGAACATATGGTCCTCCAAGGCTTGCAAGCAGGGAGCACACACCATCAGTGCCCCGAGCCTTTGGGCTGACCCCAACACACGGTCACTCTCCTGCTGCGGCCATTCCTCGACCACTCTCAGCTCCAGGAGCAGCAAGGCGAGAAGGAAAAAACTTCAGGGAAAAGCAGCAAAAGGAAGACAAAGAGGAGCAGCGGGAAGCAAGCCAGCCCTCCCCCAAAACAGCTGGCCAGGAGAGTGAAGCTCCTTAAAACTCCTTGTTTACCTGAATCATACAGCTCGCTGCCATTGCATGAGGTGCACACAATCCTCTTTCCTTAGGAGATGGCACCACATGGGAGAGCTCAGGGGAACCAGGTCAAGGAGCTGCCTCTGCCCCCTGCCCAGGGCTGGTCACACCACACCAAGGGGCTGAGCAGCAGGAATATGCCCTGTGTGTGCCACAGAGCCCAGTTCTACCCAAACATGTTCTGGGACAAGGGCGAGAGCTCGTGCTGGCACTGCACAGACAGTTAAATCCATGAAACAGAACAAAACCAAGACCCAAAGGCTCCACTTTGGGCTCTTAACCCTTGCTGGGAAGCAGCGCCAAGCCCAGACCTCGGCTGCTCTCTTCCCTCCAAAGTAGGTCAGGCTTTGCTGCGTCTCTGCAGACGTTTCCAAAGGGCCCCAGCCGGCAGGGACAGAGTGCTGGGCGCTCTCGGACAGAGCCACGCCGGTGTCACCGTGGTCACCACCACACAGGAGCACACCTCAGCAGGTTTTTGGTTGTCTCCTTAGCCTTCATCAAGCCCAAAGGCCATTTTCTCCCTGGGTGGAGCTGCTCAGGCAGCAGGTCAAGGCCTCAGCTCTTCACTGTTAAAGACAAATCTTTTCTCTCTCCTGTCACTTCTGATACCTTTTCCTTTTCTTCTGGATAATGAACAATGAGCACATTTATAGCCCAGTGGAGACACGATAGATATTTAGATTAGGTATCACAGATTGTCCTGTGTAAGCTCCCTAATCTTTTAAGTGCCGTCTTCACATCTTGCTCCTTGAAAATTCAATATTGTGTCTGCATTGCAGCTTTGAGGGTCTCCCAGGAGCACAGCAAGCTGTTTTTGCAGGGGTGTCCATGCCTTCCACAGCCCTGGGACCTTCTGTGTCCATCCCAAATCTCACTGAGGTCTGTGGCAGCCAACAGAGTTCTTGTACATAACACAAATCACAGAACAAAATAAATAAAAAAAAACATTCCCAAGGCAGAACCAGGGGGCTGAATTTTAAAATATGTTGCAGACATGGACCTCCTGCCATGAAATCAACCAGGGATGTTTCCTTTTAATCAACTGTTTCCTTGGATTGCTACTATGAAAAAAAAAAAAAAAAGAAGGGAGGGGAGGAAGTCACCCCAAAATAAAAAGGATTGTTTCTTCCTGGTAAAATATAGTTGGCTCTGGCCTCCACCCAAGTGAGCCATAGGCAGAGGATGTCAAAAGAGACCCAGTGAGGAAGTGCCATGTGGCCACAGGCCCTCTCCTCCCCTTTAGAAGTTCAGTCTTCGAGCAGCTCGGACACCCCAGGCTTTGCTCCTTTTTCTTCTAAGAGCTACAAGCAGGGAGGGCTCCTCGGAGAATTTTCCAGAAACTTCACACTTCAAAAGCACAAACAAACCCTAAAAATACCAAAAAAACCCCAAAGCCAAACCAACCCCAAGCAAGCCTCCCCACCCCAGGAGACAAACGAAAGGCACGAGGGAACAAAGCCCGAGGTTTCCCGGGGTGCTGCCGGGTGCTGAGGCCCCTCCGAGCCCACGGCACAGCCCCTGGAACACCCATCCCAGCCCGCCTGCCCTCCCTCACACGGGCCAGCCGAGCGCAGGGATATCCAAACAAATGAACAAATAACCCCGGCCATGCTTCCCCGGCCTCTGCTCCTCCTCTCCAAGGCTTCTCCTTGCCCAGCCTGCCCTGCCAGGGCCTCGCCAGGCACGGGAGGTGGACAGACCCTGTGGTACCTGCGGGCAGCTGTTGTCTTCTTCTGGTGAAGACTCCAAGAGTTGCATATTCCAGATCCTCATGAGCAGTGATTCAGTTTCTGCTCATGTGATAAAGCTCCCTCTACAGAGTGAGCATGCCCAGAAGAGCCCATTTCACTGCTCCCTCCACTGCAGCCATTTCACAGAGAACCTGCCGGCTCCAGGGCGTCCATTGGAGCGCGATTATCCCGGGCATCCCGGGGACGCACCGGTAATGCAGATCATCTGTCAACTTTCTGACAGGGCGCCAGGCCTCAAAACTGATCACTCGCCTGAAAAAAAGAGAAAGCTTTTTAAACCAGAGTGCTGTCTCGTGGCCTTCAAGAGTAGCACTTGCCCGTGGGAAAAGGAGAGGCAGGAGGGACACGGAGGGATGTGAGTGGCTTGGGGATGTCCCAGGGCTGATTTTGTTGTGCTTAGCAAAGGCCCCGACCTCTGAGAGCTGGGATGAAGGCACATGGGTTAAACTGATGCAGTGAGCAGTGTCCAAGGCAGTGTCTTCGAGATCTGAACTGCTGTTCTGAAAGGGAGATCGTTTTCACTTTGGGGATTAATAACCCGACCTGGTACAACTGACTTTAAAATGGTATCACAAACACAGTCATGGAAAAGCAGGGGGGGGATGGAATGAAGGGACATCTTCATGGCTCCATCCTCATCCTCGCCCTAATGAAGGGATAGTTCACTTCAAGGTGGAGGAGCTCTAAGCTCAGCCTATGACAAACCCTACAATACTGCTGGCCCAGCCAGCAAGATAACAGAAGAAATTTTAGCTTCAAAATAAAAGTAGTTTGTCTCTGTTCCACTTCACAATTAAGCATAAACTCTTGGCAACCTTCATATCTGCTCGGGCTCCCAGTAAAACTGCCAGAGCAGCTCGCAGGAACATCTGTAAGCAGAGCTCAGCTGGAAGGGATTCAAGGAAGACTGGCATTTATCAGAGGCAGGAGCAGGAGGCTGCTGGAGCCGTGTGTCAGGCTGGAGAACCTCCCCCTGAGCAGGGGGAGGGCGGCAGGCAACCTCAGGGAAGAGGCCAGAAGGAAGAGGAAACTCTGACATGGCCCCATGGCACCACCCGTGTGCTCCTGGCCAAAGGAAAAAGAGCTTTCCAAAAGAGGAGAGCACAGGAGAGCGTCCTCTTTAAGAGAGAGTTCTCTTTAAGAGCAGAAACTAAAGCAAAGACGAGCGGAGTGCAATGTGTGACAGCGAGCTGGGGAGGGCAGGGAGCAGACTGCACTGTAGGGAGGAAGAAGCCATCCAAATCCATAGGGAGGTTTGGAGGAGCCTAGGGATGATGTTTGCCCTGCCCCAGCACCAGGCGAGTCCAGGCCTCAGCACAGCACAAAGCCATGGTCGGCTCTGCCAGGCTGGAAACATCCACAAGCCACGTTTCCTCCAGTCCCAGCAGCTCTGTCACCACCGTGGCCAGGCACATTTGCAGAGCTGCAATAATTAAAGCAGCAAAGAGCTGCCACGGATCTCCCTCAGCTATGAGGATGTTGTTTTCCTCTCCACGCTCTGGAGAAGTTTCACTACTAAACAGTTAAAACACACAAGGCTAAATCGAGATGATTGAAATTCACAGGCAAGGAGTATTTGAGGTGACAGTATAAAGAAAGGATCGCTCTTTCACCCACTGGGTTTTCGTTTGATGTGAATCTTAAGTTTTAATATACACAAAATGAGATTTTCCTGGCCTTTCTCTCAGTCGCTGAGAGGTGTAAAGGTAACTCATTTAAAGACAAATTCAAAAATCCCCAAACAAAAGCAACAAACCCCGGCTATGCAGACAGAAGTTGCATTATCCACCGCATCAAAAGATTACTGTACTTCAAACCAAAGATGGCTTTAAAACAGTTGATGTGCTGCCCTTCCTTGCAGCATGAAATTACCAAGCTTTCATTAAAAGCCCAGAAATAGAAACGAAGATATTAACAAAGGCAGTGTCAACGATCCACCACAGTCAACATTCCCTTTCTGAGATAAAATAACGGCGGCACAGCCGCAGCCTCCCCACTGCATCTCCACACCAGACATGTTTTCACTGCTGAGGTTAAATATACATTGAGAGCAGATGCTCCCAGAGACACTTTTCACATCTCATGGCCATCCCTGAAAGCACTGAATGCTGTTTAGAAACAAAAAGGAAAAAGCAGAGCTCATTGGGGCACTGCAGATGCTTCAACAACCAACTTGAGTAAAGCGATCGATCGGCGTCGTAGCAGCACCTCTGCCACGGGGGATGCCCGGGTGGCAGTCAGTGAAACCTGACATTTGTGGCATCCAAAAGGAGCAAGAAGCTTCCACTGGCTGTGGGAGAGGTGCCCCCTGCCCGGGACCCCCCTTGGCAGGGGTCGGGTGCTGCACACACCAGCAGCCACAGACCCATCTCCAGGCTGGCTGTGGAAGAGGTTTCGCTGATGATGGAGGATGAGAACAGCTCCATGGCCTGTGAAGCTGCACCCTTTATTGAACCCAAGGGCTCTCCAGCAGCCTTCCCACCACACCCACACCCCCCTTTCCACAGGCTCCTCGCAGGGCCCACAGATTACAGGGTATTTTCACTCCATGGCTCTCCGGCCTCCCTCCTCTGATTGAAGGCTCCAACACCCCTTGCAGAAATCCCACATTTTCAGGAGGAAGGGAGCAGCACAAACACCTCCCTTCACAAAGGACACCAGGTTCCTCAGGGCTCTTGCTTAATGACACCATTAAGTCCAGCATTTTCACAGCTCCCTTGCAGGGGAAGCCCAAGTGGGAGGCAAAGGGAGGTTTTTCTTTTTATAGGAAGAACAATATTTAGCTCTGCAAAATACAGAGGGTTTTCCTTACTTCCTTTTTTCCACCAGGCTCCTCTTCTTGCAGACCCTCCAGCTGATCAAATCTGATGCTCCCTTTCAGCCTCCTCAGAAGCAATCCCAAAAGCACAACAAGCTGAAAGGACCTTGGCTATGAGATGAGCATTTCTGCTGGAACCCTGATTGTTTCTGCACTGCTCTAAACCATTCTACAGCTCCACCACAAGCTATTCAAACATTCCTTTTGCTCTTCAACCATTATATACAACATTTCTTAACCAGAATGTCCCAGGACCCCCTGGGTATCCCCAGTATCCTCCAGTGTCCACCTCCAGGCTCAGGTAACAGCTTTGGAAGAACAGGCAGTCATTAATGCATCTTTTGGAATCACAGCTTTCCCTTCCTTGCAAAACCTGTTTATTTTCCCCCAAAGCTTCCAAGCCATCTCCCTTCCTCTCCCCTTTTCCCCAGCAGAGTTGAAAACTGTTTTTACTTAATAGGAAACAAGAAATGTTCCCTGAGATGCTGCATTGAGTACATCATACACACTAAAAAGGAAAAAAAAATGGAAAAGAAAAAAGATCCTCTTGGACAGCAACTGAGATGTGAGCTCTCTAGGAGATGTTGCTATGTTTTGATAAGAATATGTGTTGAATATTTCATTTACAGGGCAATCCTAGAACTTTATTTAGCAGCGTTTTGGCCAGACAGCTGTAATTTAGAACATACTGTATTCCTAACAGTTCCCAATTATAAATTCCTTCAGCTTTAACTTACAGTAACCACAGCTCCTTCTATTTTGGAACTCGAAATCCACCATTTCTCCCCTTCATTCAGCTATGGCATATCAAGAGCTCCTACAGTACAAGCACAGCCTTGCTGGAGAAGGGTCCTAAATCCAGCATTCTACCCCCAGCACAGCGAGCAGGCTCATGCTTCCAGCACACTCACTGCTCCACAGACAAATGTTTTATTGGTTTATTTGGGGACAGTGGCCCCATTTGTCAGTGCAAAGCCATCCTGCAGTGCCCTGCCAGCAGCAGGCTGGGAAAATGGCCGTGCACATTCCATCCTCCTCCTGCTGCAACAAGCGCTGGAGATCCTGCCAGCGAGCCCCACGTGTTCAGCATGGCCCTGTTCTTTGACCTCACACCTATTTTTTTATTTTTTTTTTTTAAGGATTAAGGCACTGACATGAAAATAAGCAAGTTTCTTCACTGGAGGAGAGTCAGTGCTCCACGAAGCCTTTGTGTCTCTCCCCAGATCGTGAGCTGCCATGGAACAGCACCCGTTGATGGCTCTCCCAGCCATCCTGCTGACTTTATCCAATTTCTGCAAGGAACAGAAGGAGCAGACGAACTCTGTAAAAACAAAGCTCCTGCCTCCATGCAAATATCCCTGGGTAAGAGGAGCGGAGAAATAGAGCGAGCATGATGTGTGTACGGAATTGGCTCCACAGACGCTGCTTCTCAGCAACTGCCATAAGGTGGCAGTGGGTCTTTAAGGCTACCTTACACCTTCCCACAGCACAATAGGAATTAGCACACCAGTGGGTTCCAGCAGCTGAAACTGATTAAGTCTAATTTCCTCATCAAGGGAACCAGACCCTACATGAAAACTTGGGGCTGAGATCACTTCCACTGCCAGAGTCACACAAGGAGGAAAAGTTGCCGGGGTGAATTCTGCAAAGCCATGAAGGCAGCCCCCATCTGAGCCAAAGAAAATCAAGCCCTCTTCCCTCTGGCTGTACAATCACAAAGCTGTTTGTTTTACAGAAACGCTTCTCTTTGTGCATTCATCCAGCCATAAACAAGCCAGTGACCATTAAAGAGCAGGAGAAGTTCTGCCTGGCCAGTAAGCTGGGCTCCAGCAGGATTTTATGCAGGGAAGATAAAAGCCAGCCCAGTAAGCAAGCTGGTCACCATCTCAGCACAGGGCTGAGGTAGCAAAACAGGCCCAGAAAGCACCGAGGAAGAGTTGGGTTCACAAGAAAGATGGAACCAGGCAATAAATAGGCAAGTTACTTTAGGCAATGAGTGGATTCATCATGCAGAATGCCCAGCAATAAAATCAAATCTTTGACGGTCACCCCCTGAACCGTGCTGTGAAACGTGGCCAGAGTGGCCCTGAAGGAAGATCTGATCTACCTTCCAGCACACAGACAGCCCATGATCACAGAGATTTCTCTTCAGAAAGCCAAACACACAACTCTGTAGCACCCGAGGTCTCACAGTGCCCTGAGAGAGCAAACCCCTCGCCTTACCTGTACCTACAGCCAGGCCAGAGCAGGGGTGGGCCCCCTGTCCCACACCTCCCATGTGTGAGGGGACAGGGCAGAGAGAGCTGACACCCCCCTGCTCCACACCAACCCAGAGCTCCCCTACACCTCGCTAACACAAGCACCCAGGGCCAATGTAAATGTTTTATTGGCAGCTCACCACGCAGCGTGCTTGTACAACAACTGGAGTCAGTCGGCTCGTGCAGCACATACCTGCTGGTGCTCACACATTCCTTGTAAAAAGCTGGCAACTGCGGGTGAAATCCAAGAGCCCAACCGAGCACAACTCGCACTGCCTTCCCCCAAACCCACTCACCAACACATTAAACCCCTGCAAGAAGCACAGAAAAACCTCTCAGCCAAAGGAATAAACGTGCATATTCCCTCCTCTCCATGCCACTTTGGAGGACCTGATGTGGCAAGGTTTGTTTGCCATCGCTGGAATGCAAAATAAGTCTGAAAGAGGGGAGTTTGAGTTTAACATTCTTTCACCCTCCCACAACCCCAGACAGATCTGAGTTTAAGCTGCTCAGAGCAGGTCTGAGCCCTGCGAGGCTCCCCATTAATAATAATTAGCACCCGAGCCCACGATGAGACGCAATCACGTGCCTGCCAATATGAAGGCTCAGCCCTGGCTGCAGCCCCTGCCTGCTGTCACCTCATGTCACCACCCTGACGTGACACAGGTCCCTTCCTCACGCAGGCCCCGCCAGCCAGCAAAGGTCAGTATTCCAAACCCCTCCCCGCGGATCCGCAGGAAGCGTTTGAAGCCATCTCGTGTCAGTGGTTTAACTGCGCTGCTTTTGAATCCATTCCAACAGTTTTCACTCCATCCGGTCTCCTGGCTCCCCCAGCCCAGGGGCACGGCAAGGAACCCATGGGTTTGCCCTACCTCCATCCCGGCTGCGGGTCCCTCCAGGTCCTGACTCCAGGCCTATCCCTCCTCCAGCCACAAATCCATCTCACTCCATGGGTGCAGCCTCCACCCCGGAGCATGCTCAGTACGGGCTGATCTTCAGCCATTTCAGAGCTTTAATGAAATGTAAGCATAAGGAAGTGTCATTAGCAAAAAAAAAAAAAAAAAATAGGGGGGAAAAAAAAAATAAAAAAAGGTGCAGGATTCATCCCGATCCGGCCAACCTTCCTCTTGCCATCCTCTTGTCAAGGAGGTGAAGCTCTCGCTGCGGGGATCGCAGGCATTTTTAGGCAGCAAGCATCTCGTTTTAGAACAAAAGCAAGGGAAATCCTGTCTCAGGCAAGCCTTGTGCAAAAGGAGCATTTCCCAGTGACACTCAAACCAGCCAATTTGTCACTCTGGGCCTTCCACAAATTACAATGTTTTCATGAAATGCCATTAATATTATTTTTTCCCTCAACGGGCTTCAAGCGAGGCTTTTAGCTGGCAATGTAAATAGTGCTTCCCAGCCATCTTAAAGCTAAACCTACCCCAGTCTACCCTGAGCTCCTTGAAGGTTATTTTAACTCCATTTGCAAGAAAGTTAAACAGCAGGATGAAAGAGGGGGAAAGAGACTGCAGTGTAACACATTTCATGCTATGCTTTGCTAAGGACCTGAATTTTAAGAGAGGTTTGTTTTTCACTCATCAGCCCTGAAATTCCTCCATCACTGTCTCATCCCCTCAGTGCAGTAGGTCTGTTTCAAGGAAGAATTAATAGAGGATTTTTAAAAGAATCCTTCCCAGGTTTTCAAACAACAAAATATGAAAGACACACGGTGTTGAGCACACCTGGGGAATACAGCCCTGCATACTCTGAGTGATCTGCACACGGAGCTTGACTATTCCTTAAAAACTGGTATTTCCCACATATCCTTTGCATGTCCTCTACAGATCCCTTCCAGCTCACTGAACTGCTCCAAAAAGCAAAGACAGTTGGTGCAAAAGTAAAGCTTTGCCAGGGCAAAAAGTGGTTATTCAATCCCAACAAAGTTGGAACATATATATCCTGTTCCTCACGCTGGGCCCAGGCCAAAACCAACGCTGGATGTTGAAATCCGTGAATTGTGTGTGCTCTGCCGAGCGACGTTCGCTTCCCGTGGCACACGAGCAGTGTCTGCTCCAGAGCTGGAGTACGAGGAAAATTCAAAAATAAAACAAGCTACTTTATCAGCACAGCGTTTCAGGAAACGCCAGGGTGGCAGCTGAACACCAAACCAGCTTTTTTCCCTGAACAGAACTTCCAAGGGAATCACAGCAGCGCCAAAGCCGTTCTGTACGACGCCACGAGCCAAGTTCAAGCCAAGATTTTCATCAGGCCCCAGCACATCTGTGCCAGATGCACTACGCAAACAATTCATGACGTTGTTCCCTCATCCCTTCCCTGATAAATTCAGCCCAGCCCTCAGCACCAAGGCACAGCTTTTTAGCAAATTCTTTGGGACCGTGTCCGCCTCGGGAGCGCCAGGCAGCCTGGCACGCCAAGCGCTGGCGAGCTGCTTTTTACTGGAATATTTTTAGAGCACAAACCATTTGGTAAAGTGACCCAGGATAAACCACACTAATTCAGTGTGCTGAGCTCCCCTCAGACCTCTCTTCCTGCTGAAGGATATCGCCAAAGGCCATTTGGCCCCGGGCTGCCCCTTCCCAGAGACCTTCGTCAGGGCCCTCTGTTCCCAGTGCAGATCGATTCCCTCCACGCCACGCTGGGCAATCCCAGATACCACCCAGTGCCTTCATTAAGCACAGATTGATAAACCCTGCCAACAAATTCTATTTCCCATCCTCTGCCTTGCCTTGAAATTGGAGGTAGTTTAAAAATAATATTCAGACCATAAAATCCTGAGGCATGTCTGCTGAATCGAGCGGTGTTTGCATCTTGCACAGCTCAAGCATGTCAAATTTGTTTCCTTGGAAACAAAGACCAATTTGCAAGCATTGCTTTCTTCCCCTTTTTTTATTTTATGTAACGAAGACATCCATACCTGCAGCTCTTGCTGATACAAAGGAATTAAAGCAGATTCACCTACCAATGGGGTTCACAAGAGAATTATTAATGTATTTCACTAATGAACCATTGGTTTGCTGTACTAAGGGAAAACCAGAGTTCATTACTATTTAAAAATCCTGTTTTCCCTCAATGGATGCACACTCGAGGCATGGCATTTATATTGTTTCCTTGGGGACAGGTAGAAAAAAACCAGCAAAAACCAGAGTGATTTGCTTACCCTGGGCTAGGGACAGTGGGTCCAGTGGAGGAGCAATCTAAGAGGGAAATTCTGCCACATCTCTCCAAAGGACACACAGCTCAAACACACCTGCCTCCAACACAGGCTGAAGAGTCAACACAAGCTTAATAAAATAGAGAAGTGATAACATCTTGTAGATGTGTTTTGGCAGTTTTAAGCCCACCTTTTCCCCGAGACACGCAGCAGGGAAGTGGGAAGCCAGACTTTTCTGTGTGGCCATAACTCTTCTCCCAGACCCACTCCCAGCAGATCCTCCCGGGGAAGGCAGTAAATCCTAAAGCAACGACACACAACCTCTCTGTGAGGGCACGAAACAGGAGGGAGGGCAGAAGTGTCAGAGCTGAGTTATCCACAGACTTATTTCCAAAGGGAGGCAGTGCCCCCACCCTCTGAAGCCTCTGTCAGGGGCTCAGCACCTCTCACAAATCCATCAGAGACGGCGGAGAAGGGACAGGTGAGAACAGCAAACAGAATGATGGCTCCTCAAGCACGCCCTCCCTGAGGCCTGCTCAGCACAGAAGTCATTCCCAGCACGCCTGGCTTGCAATTTCTACCTGAGCAGGTGACCTTCACATCCAAGGGAACGGAGCCCCAAGCTTCTCCTGTTCCTGTTAGGGTAGAAAAAGCCACGGGAGCTGCACGAACAGGAGGTGAGAGGAGCAAGAAAACCTTCCTTCCTCCACATAAGGGACAGAGCATCGCCACTGCCTGCTCCTGGAGAATTCCAGAGTTGTTACTGGAGCCAATGGCCTGCACTAAATCTGAACCTTGGATGCTTCACACTTCAGGCCTTGGACTCCAACGTTCCAGGTATTCCAAAGGGGTTCTGAGCTTGGCAAGGCCACTTTCCTGACAGAGCAGCCTTGCTCTCCTCTTCAACATGCCCACAGTAGGACCAATCACGTGGAGGGCAATTTGTAAACAAAAAGCACCCAAAAAACCCCAAACCCAGCAGAACTCCCACAGGGTCTCACCCTTGAGCTTGAAAAATTAATTTCTTTCCAGTACATTGACTTGAAGTGCACTCAAACCACCAGCTCAGGGTTTCATTCCTGCTGTTGTCAAGGAATTCTGGAAGCAAATCTCCCAGACCACCAACAATGGTCTTTACCCTTTACCAACTATTGTAATTACTAAATGTTATTCCAGCCAATGCCACAGTCTGAAGGAGTTTTGGAGACTGTTGAATGAATTCTGGGGGAAGACCAAGAAAAGTTCTAGTTTTTCCTGATCAAAAGCAGAGCAAATACTGAAAAAACATCTAAACATCACCAGGTAAAAAAGAACCTGATAGATACATGGTGATGTGCTTAGAGGTATTGTAACAAGAAAAACCATTAGGACTTTATAAAGCAATTTATAATAAGAGGTGGGAATAGTAGGCAATATTAATGTATCCACTTTTGCAGATGGGAAAAATCAAGGTCTGGAGAATTAAGTGCCAAAAAATTTCTGGAGTGGTCCTCCACAAACAGAGCAGAGGAACAGGACACAGGAGAACTGGAAGTGAAGTCATGCTCTGCTGCTGATTTACTGAGTCACCTCGACTGGCCAAGCTGGGCCAGCAAGGAATGTGTCTGGACAGCCCATATGGGATGAGTCAAATTTAAATTCCAATGAAGTCTGAGCACTTCAAACTCCCTTGAAAAAAATCCTCCGTTATTTAAAAACAACCAGAAAACCCCAAACCACATAATGTACGTAACAAACACGTCAGTATTATCTCCCTCTGTCTGATATTCCCTTAACCAACATGTTTTTGGAGGGGAGGGGAAATAATTATGCAGAACACTGACCTTGCAATCACTGAGGAGCTCTTTATGCCCATTGCCAAGTTTGAAAGTGGGTGGATGCCACGTGGGTGAATCTGTGACACCAGGACACAGGCCAGACTCATAAAAGGAGTCAGACACGTTGGAATCAACCAACAGGAGCAATAAATTCCCAGAAGTTCCCTAGAAATGTTTTGTCAGATAACTGGGCTGCAAGTCAAAGCCCCTGGGGCAAGGGCATGAGCTTTGTTATGGGGTTTTAATGCAGATGCATGAAACACCTGGCAAAGGCTTGGGTGAAAAGATGGCACCAAACAAAAGGAAACGTGGAAATAGAGGGAGAGGAAACCACTTCCTATCAAATTTAACTGCTGTGGGTATGGGAGGGACAATGAGCTGATGGATGCCGAGAGCCCCAGGTGTGTCTGCAGACCTCTGAACTCAGGTCTGAATTTGGGATGGCACTCAAGGGATTTATTTTAATGCCCAAAGCATTAAACCATCCTATTTGTTAGGGTTCCCAGAGCCACAACACCACAGCCTCGCTGTGCTCTGGAGGACAGAGGCGAGGACAGTCTGGGGAGGTCAAGGCTAAGACTGATGAGCTCACAGTGATGCTTTCCCACAGGAAAGCTCTGTAGAACAAAAAAATTAATTTTAAATTGGGAGCCACACACTGATTTTGGGTGGCCAGTTTGGACAAAGTTTTTCAAATCTGTTTTTAGAATCACAGCATGTCCTGAGTTGGAAGGGACCCACCAGGATCATCAATCCCACTCCTGTCCCTGCCCAGACCCCCCAACAACCCCACCCTGTCCATCCCTGGCAGCGCTGCCCAAACACTCCTGGAGCTCTGGCAGCCTCGGGGCTGTGCCCATTCCCTGGGGAGCCTGGGCAGTGCCCAGCACCCTCTGGGGGAAGAACCTTTCCCTGATACCCAACCTAAACCTCCCCTGGCACAGCTCCACACCATTCTCATTGGAGGACATCTCCTCCCCAAGTGCAGACATTACAGAAAGATGCAAATGGTCAATACACTTGAAAATCAGGCAGTGGTTTCACATCAGAAATTAAACCACTATTTCAAAAATAACTTCCCTCCGATTCTCCCCCCTTTCCTCCCCCCTGTATAAAACCTATTCATTTGCCTCACAAGGAGGCACAGAGCTTCATTTTGTCAACGTTTTAAACTGAAGGACTCAAAATACAGTGAAACACCAGGAAGAAAAAGCCAAACAAACCACAAAATGCTGCAATAAAAGCAGTTCTCAGAGCTGTGAACCAGAGACTGGGAAAGATGAACTTTGCAGGATGTCTGCCCAGCAGCTCCTCTCCTCCTCTGCCCACTCTTGGCCACAGCAACCAGAATCTGTTTGGGAAGCAAAGCAAGGGAAGGCAGGATTCTACCATGGAGAAGTTCTGCACACTGAGAAAAAGACCATTTGCACTATTTTTATTATACAAGAAACAGGAAAGGGCTGTGCAGGGCCCAGACTCTCCCTCCCAGTGCCAATCTACTGAATACAAATGTGCATCAAAAGTCTGCTGGACCTTTGGAAGCTTCTCCTCCACTGTCATACAGCCTCACCCCAGAGTGAAAACAAGCAGAGGTCATTGGTTCTGGTTTGGTGATAATATCAAAAATAAAATGAAATAAAAGCAGACAGGCAATAAGGGAAAAAATACAAATCCTGAGTATTTCTCTTCTGCAACAGGAAGCCAAATGCCAGCCTTGATCACTCCTGAGCTCCAGTTAAACAAACTCAAGGACTGCTGGAGTCAGCTTCCCTTCCTCCAGCAGTTTTGTAAGACATTAACTTGGTGGCTGAACGCTCTGGAGTTTCATGTGAAACTTTTCAGCAGCTGGATCACGACCTCAAAGCCAGGCCCAGAGCAGTGCACCGAGGCAATGACTCTGCTGCACTTGGGGAATGGAGCTGCAGCAGCATTTTCATGCAAAAGCCAAGGAAAACCAGCCAGAGGGACAGAATAAAAAAGATCTCCTGCCAGTGATTCCCTGCCAGTGAGGGCTGAGGACACACAGCCCAGGAGCAGAGGAAGGAACCTTCAGAGCACATTCCCCACATCCACAAGTCTGCAGGGTGATGAGAGTGATGCCCTGAGCTGCTGCATCACCTGGCAAACATCACCCAGCTCCGACAGCCTCCTTGGCATGCCCAGCTCTCAGACAGATCCCGCGGGAGCTGCGGCTCCGCGCTGGGAGAGCACCGGGAGCCGCAGGCACGGACGGGGCTCGCTCGGGACACTCCGGAACAATCCCGCTCATGGGAAGGCTTCCAAACAGAAGTGGCCTCATTTAGGCTCAGGGATACAGTGTTTCAAAGCAAAAACCCTGGGAGGATGTCAAATCCTTCCTTATCTTTTCCCCTGGGTGTGCACCCTGCCCCGTTCTTCTGCCCACGAGGCCCTGGCAGCCCCGAGGGGACAGAGAGGGACCCTCGCAGCTGCCCTGTGCCCTCCTTCCTGCCTCAGGTCTGTCAGCAGGCACCTGAGATACACACAAACGCTTCTAAGCCTTGAGCACAACATTCCCATCCCAGCAGCAGAACTGTGGCGTTTTTGCCTCCCTTAAGGAAGGAGGAAGGAAAGCCCCGCTCAGATCACGGTAACAACATCAGCCAGGTGGATATAAAGGGAATATCCCTCAGGTACTGCCACCACCGCTGCAGCATTTCTGCCATTCCCCTTTCCTGACGTGTGGAAAACCTGCAAGGTTGGATATTTACAGGTCAATATGCTGTGACTGCCTGGAGCACCAGTATTTTTTTTTTTTTCCTAAGTCCTTTTTAGAAGGAACAGAGTTAAGGATCAACTCTAAAGCAGCCCAAAGTGCCTGTCACTTCAAACTGCATTTAACACTCCTCTTCCTCTCCACACTGAAACAAAGCATTGCAGAAGGTCCTGTGAAGCCCTGCACACCCATCTGTGCAGCTAAACATGCCCCATTCCCAAGGGGAATGAATGGAAACCATAAATCCAAGTTTGACTTGAAAAACTCAAGACGAGGCTGCATCCACGGCAATGCACAAGCAAAAAAACCCCACAAGTACCCACAAATCTTCCTTCAGCAGCAACACCTTTACACACCACCCTAAACAAATGCCAGGTGTTCATCCAGCAGGACTAACTCTGCAGGGAGGGAAGCAACCAAGTCCAGTAATTCAAGGGATTCTTATCCATTTGTTTTTCCCAGGTTCTTACACCCCATTTCAACCCCAGTAACGCTGCCTTGCTCTCAGCAGTTGACTTCACCTTCAGTCAGTCTGCTTGGGAAGAAGGAAAGTTGTTGCCATGATTTTGTTTTAAAGAGCTACTTCCCCGTGGATCCAGCTGTGCTGATTTGCACAGCTGCATTACAACAAGGTCCTTCCAGAATTAAGGTCAACTCAGCCTGTATCTCAGAGAAAAATTCATCTAATATTTTCTCATGTATTTTTTCTAGAGCTGAAAGCCAAATTTTGCAGGAAGAACCAAACTCCACTGAGCTCAGGCCTTCCAGACTTACCACGACACAAAATCCACCCCTCAGTGTTGGTGGGACCCTCCACGTGGTGAATTCCAGAGCCACAAAACCCAGCCAAAAATGGGATTGCTGCTGATTCCTTTCCCACTCTGGAGCTCTGCCTGCCCTCCCCAGAGTTCCCATTTGCTTTTGCAGGAGACATTTTCAGCAATGACCCCATTCCACTGTGCCTTCTACTTTCACTTGCTTTCTTCCATCATGAATCATTAACCATGCCCATTTATCACCAGATAGTTTTATATACATATATATATAGCTTGACTTTTTATATGTGTATATGTAAAACTTTGCATATGCTTGAAATTAAAATAATAAAGAAAATTGCACTGAACTTCAGGGTTTGGAGGGATTTTTTTTCAAAGACAAAGCTGCAAAACTATCCCACAAAAAAATATGAACTTTATACTAAAAAGGGAAAGCCAAACCTGGCTGAATTTTGAGCCTACCAACCTTCTACCCCTTTTGATGCCTGACAACAAAGAGGTGTGAATGCTATCCAGTCACACACAGGTACAGGCAGAACCATCCTGCTCCACACAATTCAAAAAGCCCCAAAACCAAAGACTTTAGAAAACCTGCCCACAAACCCCACTCCCATCATTTTTAACTTTAAATGAGGGTTTAAAAGGAGCCAGTGTAGAACTGCTTTGGCAATGTGTCAGATTTAAAACCAAACAGTCCCTCCTGCCCCATTAGGAACCCTCCCCTGGGGATATTTTCTATATTCCATGTATTATGAACATGTCCCAGGGCACAGGCAGAGTTTCATGGCTCCCTGTGCCACCCACTCCCACATTCCCAACTGCAAATCCCCTCCTTGCCTTGGCTGCATTAAAGCAGGAAGAAGGACCTGCCTTACCATGGGGCAATTAAAAACTTGGCAGGGGGGAATAAATAGGAAATAAATCCTCAGCAAGCCAAAGTGTCCTTGCAATCCACGACCTTCCCTGCTGAAAAGTGCTCCTGCCACAGCACTTTTAGGGCACAGAGCCTCCATCCTGCCAGAGCCACCAGCACAGAGATAACCTAACCAGGAGCCAGGCGAATTCAGAAGTGTTTGGTCCCAGGAAATCTTTAGGAAACCCCAAGAGAGCAAAGTATCAGCAAGAAAAACCCCTCAGGGCAAATCTGGGGTGACGAATCCCTCAGGCCACGCTGGGTTTTTACATTCCCAAGGAGGATTTTGGAGCCTAAGTGTGTGTATCCATAAATTCCACAGTGTGGAAGGAGGTGAGGGAGATGCTCGAAGGAGCAGCATCCTCGTGGCACAGCACAAATCCATCCCCATCCCATGGCAGGACAGAGCAGCCAGGATCCTGAGCTGCTCCCAGAGCCTGGCAGGGAGAAGGAAGCAGCTCAGGGACAGTTTTTAAGCACTCTTGATCATTCCTTGGAATAAAATATTAAAAAAAAAAAAAAAAAATTGCTCATCGAGCGATTAAAATGTGCAAACATTTTGCTTGGTGTTCCGACTGCCACATTTAATATTTCAAACAACATCCAGGCCAATATTGTTGCTTAATTTAACATAACTGGATCCTGAATGCATTTCTAACAGATTAAACCACAGAAATATCCACATGTTTTAATGAGGATTTGGCACTACTCGGAGCCAAACACATTTTAGCAATATTTTTGGACTACAAATTCTTTCATAAGAAAAGAAAGCCCACTGGTAATGGAGCTGCATTCCCTACATTTCAAGCCTCTTTGGATTTATGTAAATTGAAAAACTGAAATATTTAGTGCCATTATAATTCAAGCAACATCTGGACAATTTTCCTTGCCTCGTAAAAGATTTCAGTCAGCTTTGCAGAGGCTCAGGCCATGTTGCTCAGCAGAATGGCTCCTTTTACATTTGCATGCTTCACTTCCATTCTGCAGTTTCTATGCCAACAAGCATTTGTATCTCTTTAAAAAGCACATTTGGAGCTGGGGGGAGATGGAAGATTGGAAATGTGATAAAGATTTGTTTGTTTTGGGGGGTTTTGTTGATGGTGTTTCCCTAAATCTAAATCATCTTTCTTTTTTTTTTTTTTT
>VZTN01017340.1:172530-201621 GCA_013400515.1 Erpornis zantholeuca
TTTTTTTTTTTTTTTTTTTTAATTCTTTTTGAGCCCTGGAAACCTCAAAAAAGGGCCAATAACCATCACTGCAGCCATGGCAACTCTTCCACTGCTTCAAAATGCAGCAGGGACTTGGTAAGAGGAGTTTGTTCAGTCAATTTGATGTATAAAATATATATATATTTATTTTATATGTATATATATATATATTACTCCAGCTCTCTCTTCAAAGAAAGACTCAACAGCAAACACCACAAATTTCGGTGTCCATCTCCTACTGCAGCATCCAGGCCCTGTATGAGTTTCCAGATCCCAAGGAAAAGTGAACAGGAAAAGCTACAACTGAACTGTCACTCAAAATCCAGCAGTTTGATTTTTAACCAGATTTTTGGAAGCAACTCCTCCCTTTCCTCCCCACCCCCAGTCCCAGACCTCCCAGATGGCTCAAATTTTATATTTAAAGCTCATGCTCAGCGCTGTGACATTACAGGTGCAAGGAGATAAAGGAAACCACAGCCCTGGAGAGGCACGAAAAAGCAAACAATAGCAATGATCTTACAAAACTTAGAGAAAAAAATGTACTTTTTTATACAGATGTAGCCTGTATTGTGAATTCCTCTCCTCCTGAAGTTCCCCACAGGACCAGGATGGAGCTGCCATCCTGGGACACCAGAAAAGGTGCCCAAAAAAAGAAAAAACCAGTCAGATCAGGCCATTCCTTGAGCAGTGGGAAGAAGCTGTTCCCACCCAAAGGCAGGACTGGGAGGAGGCTTCCTGAGGGAGCTGCACAAGCAGGGAGCACCAAGCCCTGATCTTCAGCATTTTTATTATTTAGTGCCAGGACAAGGGGGAATGGCTTCACACTGAGGAAGAGCAGGGTTAGGTGGGAGATTGGGAAGGAATTGTTCCCTGGGAGGGAGGGCAGGCCCTGGCACAGGGTGCCCAGAGCAGCTGTGGCTGCCCCTGGATCCCTGGCAGTGCCCAAGGCTGGATGGGACTTGGAGCAGCCTGGGACAGTGGGAAGTGTCCCTGCATAGGGATTGGAATGAGATGATCTTTAAAGTCCCTTCCAATCCAAACCAGTCTGGGATCCTCTGATTTTCTTGTCCATGAGCTCCAGAGGATGGAAACCAGAACCCACAGGGATCCTGCCAGGGTTAAAGATTCGTTTACAGGCTCCTGGTTAACGATGGGGATCCCTCAGCCCCTTCAATCCATGGACCTGATGTGCTGGGAGGGGACAGGAGGAGGGAAATGCTGGGCAATAATCGATCCTAGCCACAGCACCAAGAGAAAACCACAGAGTCATTAAGGCTGGAAAACACCTCTAGGATCATCAAGTCCCACCACCCCCACGAGTTCACCATGAACTCGCGTCCCCAAGTGCCACATCCACGTGGGTTTTGAACCCTTCCAGGGATGGTGACTCCACCACTGCCCTGGGCAGCCACTTCCAACACTTTACAATGCCCAAATATGATAAATTTCTCTTCCTTCAGCCAGACAGGACGCAGAGAAATGGAGATTGGTTGCTCTTGTCCAAAGCAAAATGCTTAACACTTTAACCTGCTCCTTCTCTCGCTGCACAGCCACAGATGATGCAGAGCATCAGACAACTTATTTCAGCACCAGCTTAGCATTTATTTTTGCAAGAAGGGATCACGACAAGATCCAGAAAAGGCAAAAAACTCCCTCAGGGAGGAGCAGGAGACAAAAGCACAAGATTATCAGTACAGTGGTGGGGACTAGAAAAAAGTTATTAATTTTCAAAAGCTGTTTTGTCTCCCGGGAGAAGTAACAGCCCTCAGGTCCCAAACACAGCTCCTGCTGTGCTGAGCATCAAAGAGCAGGAGCAAAGGCTTCATCTGGGAAAGTCCTGCCCTGGGAAAGGCCCACAGGTCACTGCCTGGCACAGGGAATGCCTGCAGCACAAGGAAGGGGTCTTGCAAAAATAAAGCCACCAACACTCACTTTTCCAGTCCTGGCTGTGCCATAGGGAGGAGCAGCTCCTCCTCTGGCCCAGCTCTGGCCTCTGGTGCTTCCTGCCACGATTTCACAACCTTTGCCATTTCAAAAGTCCTTCTGGCAGCCAAAGCAGCAAGCATGGAGCTGCTTTACAGGAGAGCGTGACTGATGCATCCAGGCTCCTCTCCCCACGTCGTGCACAGGGAGCTGACACTGCCCACGGATCGGGGCCATAACTGCTGTAAATTGGAGCATTTTCACCTCCCTCAATGAACTGTATGGGTGTGTACTAGCTGGAAATACAGCTCCATCTGGGATGGAAGAGACTGAGCCCAAAATACTGAAATCAACAGCAGCTTTCGACAGACAGGAGCTGGCCACATGGGTGTTCTCCGTCTGGGAGAACTCCTTCCATGCTATGCACGAGCCAAAGGCACCAACAGCAAGAAACAGCAATCCCTAGCAGCTTCAGAATGAACAAAACCAGGCAGGTTTCTGCTGCAGCCCACACCTGCACCTTCCCAAGATGTCTGCACAGGGAGAGGAGAGAGATCTCACCTACTAAGAGGAGGGGGAGTGATTTGAAATCAATGTTTGGCAAAATCAAAGCCTGTGGGGATTCGTGTTAATGAATTCCCCTGCCGGGTTTATGATGTTTAAAGGAAAACAAAAGATTGCTGCAAGCACAGCAGAGCAGGTGAGACCTGGGGAGGTTGTTCACACACCTGGTTCTATATTCCCTAAGCTCCCTCCAAGCAGGAGAGGTTCCCTCCCTGCCCTGGGCTCAGGGACACTCAGGTGATGAGCCACTGTCCCACCTGGGCACAGGGGTGTCCCAGAGCTGGGGGGTGTTGAGATATCCCTGTTGTTCTCCTGCTTGAGATGGCAGCTCAGAGCTGGCTGGGAATGCAGCAGATGATCTCATGTGCTCCTCAGCTCATGGAAACACCCAGGGGCCACGGGTCCCTCCTGCCCAGCCTTCTCCCAGTGGGTCCCTTATGGGATTAGGCAGCAGCCAAGCACAATTCACTCTTAGCTGGACTAAGTGCTACAGAGAGATCACAAAAATGAATTAACTCCTGCCCTTCTCTCTTCTGTGATGGACTACACTGCACTCCTGCAGAGCCATCTCACATAAAGGGAGAGGGAAACATGGGAGAGGTACAAGGAATTTACTCCCACTGATGCCTTAGGTTTTAACTTTTATATTTTTCAAATCCTGTACTGCTAGTGTGACTCTGAAGTTTTCTGTAGCTTGTTAAGTGCTGTTCTCTATGCTAAGATAGACATAGCAAAACCTCTGACTCGCTCTCCAAAGACACCCAGAAACAAAAACTGTAAACCTTCATCTTAGAAAGAAGGGGGCAAGCTGGGAAAAATCACATCATTGGCTGAGTTCTGGTTAGTGAATTTATGTTGTTATAAAAGTGTGAAGCACTCGTGAGCTGTCATTGTCCATTTTGGGATTCACTGAGGCAGGACCCTCTGGAGCCCAAAGTGTGCACATGAAGGCCTTTCTAATAATTACCACCTTTTTTCCTTTATTCCTGTCTAGTCTCTGTTTCTAGGGAGCCATTTAAGGGATCACCATGTGGTTTCTTATGTGGACACACAACACTGAAACTGCCCCGTGCCTCTGGTCAGGCTGCAAGGTGAGGAACAAACCAGGGCCACATGCAGGTGTGGTGCCAGCAGCTTTTCCCTGGATACAGAGGAGATGAGCTCCACCTCCACTGTCCCTGTGCCTGGGAACCCCACCTGGACATGCAAGGCTTGTGGGGACATGAATGACCAGGCAACAAGCCCTGGTCATCACACAAGGCTCTTGGGTTACCACACTGGGCTTTTCTCTTCACCAACCCTCAGGGTAAACCCCACAATCACCCCCCAGGCTCCAGGTTTTTCCCTATTTCCCAAAGCTTGTTGGGATAAAACAGGAAAGCAAAGCAGAGGGGAGATCCAGCACTGCCCTGACGCTGACCTGGAGCTGGAGCTCTGTCAGTGCTTCCACAGCACCTTCCCCAGAGCAGCCCTGGGGTGAAAAATGAATGTGTTGGGTGATAAAACACAGAACTCCCCTGCCCAGCCAACACACCCACCAAGGCACTCATTTAGCTCTGAGATTCAGCACTGAATATTGCATCACTCTGGAGCCTTTTAAGGAAACATTCCAGCATTTTCCCATATTAATCAGGTAACTTTTTTTTTTTAGCCAGACAGAGTTAAAAATAGCCAAGAGCCAGGTAGGTGTCAGTGAAAAGCTCCAGCAGGGAAAATCTGGTCCCATGTCACCTGGAAGGAAGGAAGTCCTTGCCCATCTCCAGGCACTGTCCCTGCAGACAAACACAACCAAGCCCAGTGACAACTCTCCCCATTAATGCTGGATAATTTTAGGGTCTCAGCTGCAAGCAGTCCATCTCTCCAGCAAAATCCTACCCAAGACTTGCACTATCTACCACAGCAGGCTTGACCCCATTTTCATATGCAGAAGCAAAAGAAAACCCCCTCCTAATCCTACAGAACCCAGAGCAAATAACACTCTGGGACTGTGTGATACCACCCTATTAAATACAAACATGTTCCTACAGTAGCTCAACGATTTTAAGCATTCACCATCTTTTCATTTCAGTTTTAAGCACTTTGCCTGGCAACTGTCTAAAGGGCAAACCATTATGGAAATAGGAAGACAATTAATTTTTCTTTATTCTGGAAGAGAGGATTATTGGAATAAATAAAATAATCAGCTTAAGCAAGAGCACAACTCACAACTTCTGAAAAAGAGAGGACAGGTTTCTTTCATTTTCCTTTCCAGAGAAATGATTTCCTGGGATGGAGTTAGCAAGGAAAGTGCAGAAGTTTTGGAGTTAACCTTGGACTGCTGACTCACAAATCACTGCCTCTATGCCTTCAGCAGGAGGAAGGCTAGCATTTCACTCTTAGAGCCACTTTATATATTAATTTAATACAGCAAATCAGAACAAGCCCCCCAAAAAGATACAGAGGCCACTTCCCAACCTCATTTTGACCAGAAGCAAATCTGAAGCAGCCACGGTTGGACACCAGCCTTTGGCAGCAGATGTTCAGCATCACAATTTATGTGGTTAAAGGAGGATCTGACACCCTGTGACACACATGTACACCTACATAGATGGACTGAATTAAAGGTATTTCACCCCCGAACCCCAGAGGGAGAAGGGAACAAATGGAAGAGGAGAGCCTTCAAGCTCATATTAGCAAGGGATGAAATTATTTACCGAGAAAAATTTGGGATATCTTGGTAAGAACTGGAGAGTTATTTCTGGAGGACTCCTCTAATATGCAGAATGAGTTACAAAAATAGGATGGGAACTGTGGTTCAAGGTTGCCACAGCCTCAAAAAGCAACAGAGATAATTGATGGAGGCACAGATTCCCAGGAACACTAAGGATGTAGAAGCACTGAGAAATCAAATTGATGATCTGGAAAATAACACAAGATTAAGAATGATCAGGTTAGTGGGGGCTCCTGAAGGAGCAGAAGCAGGAGGAGGCTAACTTTCAGTTTGCAATGGATTATGAGGAGGTAGGGGATGAATAATCCCCAGGGTGTCTGGGCGAGCCACATCCCCACACAGGCCAGTCACCCACATCCCTAAGGAAGGATCTCCTGCATCCAGGAGCTCATGTGTTTATGGCAGCTCACCAATCTGAGCCTGGTTCCAGGATCCAGCACTGTCTCCCTCCTGCAGGAAACAGCTCAAACTGCTCCCTGCCCTCCCTCCAGTCACAAACTCCCTGGCACAGCCACGTGCCAGCACTGGGAAGATCTCCTGCACATCCCAGCACGCTGTGCTTCCCTCAGGAACAGCTTTCCCTGCATGTGCTCCTCCAGCTGCACAGAGCTGTGGCAGCAAGTAGGTCACAGAGTAGATGGCGCCTGAAGAATCACCTGCAGTTTGCTTCCTCTTCCTTTCTCTGCCTTTTTTGTGTTTTTAGGAGCCACCAAATCACTTCACCACCACCTTCAAACCCCATCCATCCATCCATCCATCCATCCATCCATCCATCCATCCATCATCCATCCATCCATCCATCCATCCATCCATCCATCCCACACCTCTCCCTATAGCCCTGTCTCCCACATTTCTGCTCTCTCCCAGCTCTGTTTTACTCCACCTCTACTCTGCAGGTTTAAAGCAGGATTTTTCTTCCATCTTCCCTTTCTCACAACCCATATTTTTCCCAGCATAAAGTACCCCTTGCACCTCTTCTCTCACCCCCAGAACCCCAGATGTCCTCTGTGCTGGTTGATGCATTAAATCCCATCCACCATGGGAATGGAGTTATTCTGTAATTTCACATTTGGGTTAAAAATCGCAGCTCCTTCCCCTGTGTCTGTAACTTCACTCAGTAATCCTCAGGGAAAAGAGGGGAAAGGAGTCCCCTTTGCCAGCTGCTGCCTTCAGGCTTGCTCAGGTCCTCTCTCCATGCAGGGCTCCATCAGCTCCAAGGAGCATGGGATGCCCCAAGACCCTTCCCTGCTTCATCCATTTTGGGCAGGGGGACAGCACTGCCAAAGGACACTAAACAAGGATGCAGCAGCAAGGACTGAGCCCAAGGTGTTAAGGAAGCCAAAACTCAGCCGTAAGTTGGATTTCAAAATGGCCAGGAAGGCAGGAGAGCAGGAGATAAAACTCCTCTGAAGGTGGAGAGATGCTGTGCTTGACAGCAAACCCTCCCACCCTGCATCAGCACAGAGAGGATTCATCACAGCCCATAATTACAAGGCTCATCTCATAATGTCTGCTCTTAAAGGCATTGCCAGTGAAGCCCAGGCTGGCTGGAGCAGTTGGAAGGGAGAGAAGCAAAGCCACCAGGCTTATTATTAAAGATTATTAAAGACCAGGACTTGCATGCCATGCACATCCAGCACAGTTACTTCCTCCTCCCTGGGACTGCCAAGGTTGCATGAGGTTTTTTTAGATATATAGATATATGAGGCTCTTTTAGATACACCTGTAGGATTCAGTTCCATCTTGTTCTTTCTGGTTTGAATACAATCCTGGGCTGATATGACACCAAAAAGGTGAGCAAGTCCCAAACTCAGGTTTCAGTTCCTCCACTGAACAAAGCTGTGCTGGTGGAGAAAGAGACAAAACTGGCCACTCAGGCAGAACTTTTCACACAAATCTAAAGACAGGAATGTGCAAATTCAAGCAATGAATCCTCCTGCAAAGTCCAAAGAAGGACTGAGCCTCCTGCACACGTCTCACAAAGAAAGCATCCAGGAGTCCCTGCCCTGCATTCCCTGCACATCCCACACCCTGCAGCAGGCACTGGACACAGTTCCATGGGATGAAGAACCTCCCTCAGCTCAGCCACACCAGAGGGCCCAGAGTTTGCAGGAGAGAGAGGTGCCCACTCCAGGGGAACACCCAGCAGGGAGCCACAGAACTCCTCTGGCAGAGCCCAAGAACAAACCCACAAACTGAAATTAAATTTGGTTGCAGCTATTTTTTTCCTTCCAGACTTGTCAGTTCCAGGGCTTGCTGGGAAGGAGCTGAATGTCTCCCTGCAGAGAGGAGCCCTGCAGGAGGGAAGCAGCTGTGGGATGAGGTGCCTGATCCAGAGGCACCAAGTCCCCAGGTCCCCAAAGGTTTGGTGAGGCTGAAGCACGGTGCTCTATGCTGGGGACTCTCCTCAGCCACTGAAAATAGCTCATTTCCCCCATTTTACTCCAAAACAAGAAGAGGAGGAGAGCTTTATCCTCTGGCTTTGAGCCAAAACCCATGGCACTAAGGGAAGTGTCACCTTTGTCCCCTTGCTGAGCCTTTCCCCTGTTCTGGGACTGGAGATGAGAGGAAAGAGTTTAAAGCTGGTCCAAACCATTTCAGGAATGAACTCCATTACTCTTCCCAGTGAGGCTGAAATAAAGAATGAGATGATCCAGGCTCCCTAAAGTCACCCTCTGGAAAAGGGAAGGACAGCAATGACCTTGTTCCAGACCAAGGAGCAGTCCTGGTGTCACAGGGCCCTGGGCCCTGTCCTGGTAAAGCAGCTCCCACCTCAGCCTGAAGATGCAATTTTTGTTATATCCGGATCACACATTTTAAAGGTTTCCTTTCACTTTCTTACTTTCAACTTTGCTTCTCGAAAAAACTATTTTCCAGCTCTTCCACCAAACGGGCTTTTAAATAGAATTTGATCATTTTTCTCTGAACTAAAACCCCTTGTCATGGTGACAGATACGCCGCTGGCATCAGTTAAAAATGTGGAAGAGAAAACACTCATCCACCACTGAGAAACAAGCAGCACCACTGAATCCTGACACAACCATGGTCCTCCATGACACGAGTCTTTGTTCTCACAATCATCTCCAAAACAATATTCTGACAACAACATCCCTCCTTATATAGATTCATATTGCTATATCTCTATCATTTCCCTCACGCCCATCAAAACGAAGTTATAATTAACCCATCATCAATAGAAATTACAATGATTTTGAAACAGCAAGAAACAATCTATTTGCATTTGGTAGCTAATTATTCCCCCTACGCACACAGCCACCAATGTTCCCTAAAACCATCCACAGAACAGACAGTCTGTGCTAGCCAGAGCTTCTGGAAAGGAGGGGAAAATGAAGGACTAAGCAAAAAAACCTCAACGTTGGGGTGGCAAAATTTTCTTCAAATCCGCAGCATGTTGAGCTCAGCCAAGTCTGTAATAGAATTGCCCTCCTGAACTCATCCAGCAGTGTTAGAATCCACCTGGGTATCACATGGAAGCTGACAGCAACCTCGGGACAAGCCTAGCGGGAGCCACTGACATTTGCTCTATTATTGAGTTATTATTCCCTTCTTCACACCACTCCAAGGAAACGTGAAGCCATTTTCCCCTCAAAGCCGAGGGACACAAATTTCACACCAGGCAACGCCAGGGCTGCTCCCGGAGCCGGAGATCCGCAGTGGCACAGGCAGCGCTGCCCCCGTGGTTATTCCCTCCTGGAAGGAGGAAGGGTGTGCCCTCCTTCCAGCCACGCTGGCTCCTGTGGGGGCTGCCCAGGGGTCACCTCCAGCCCCTCCGGCTCCGACTCATCCCAGCCAGGTACAGCAGAGAACAATGCCCTTCCCCACCCCCACGCCAGGCAGGTTTTGCTGACAGATCACCTCCATTTCCTCACCATCCCCCAGGATCTCAGCGAGGTTTGTAAGAGGTAAAGACAAGAGCTGTGGCCAGGGAGCACTGCCTCCCCCAGCTCCGGCTGCCTGACAAAAATCAAGCCAGCCAGGGATTCCTGCTTGACGTCCTGGGAGCCCCAGGTTGGCCCTCCATGGCTTGTGCTGCGTTCAGAGGAAGCTGATACAAAGCACCAGGGATGGTAAATCACATCCTCCTTCACCCACGCTTCTGGAGGCGAGTAGAGAAAACACCCTTCGCTCATTAGGAACTATCCGAGGTTTCCCTTCCTCCGGGATGCCCCCACAAAGCAGGGGTTGGGGAGGAAGGGCTCAGTTTCACCTTGACACAATCCCTGGGCTTGCAACACTTACCTGGCTGCCAAGGCATCCCTCCTCAACACGCCGAGAGTCATCAGCCTTCAAAGCAAAGCCAAAATAGCTCAAGGATTGTTTTCCTTCCCCCATCTGACACGGGATTGCAGCTCCTCAGGCATGGGGAGGAGGGGGAGCAAAATAATAGTAATAATCAAAAGCAAAAGACTATTCTTCTGTAGGCAAAGCTAATCCTGTCACACATTTTCTTCCCAACAGAAGCATGATAGATCAAGTCCCACTGGGTTCTGCTCACAACTAAACAGGACGAGGTGTTTTCAGCTCCCTTCTGCCAACACAGCTCAACGAGCAGCAAGGCCTCACCTCCTCTAATCATTTAACTCAACACGAAGCCACCCTGGTGCTCTACCCCAGCTCTAGAAAGTCAGCCCGAGCCTCAGTATGGCCTTGCACGGAAATAGGATTACTTTGGCCTGGAGGAAAAAAAGAAACCACAACATGAAGGTCACCCATAAAATCATTACACAGCTCCCTCTTCCCCAGCTCTTAGAGAAAAAAACCTTTCTCAAACCCTCAACCTGAAAGGAGAAACACAAAAAGATATGTACATTAATGCCATATACCTCCGTCAATTTTTTTCCTCGTGTCTTTAGAGCAGTTGTTTACTGCAGCCAACTGCAGAGAAATTACAGTAGCTTAACTCTCCAACTCCCTCTAAAGGATTAATCTTCCAGTGAGCATGCTCACGCGGGAGCTTTTTCAGCACTTGCATCCATTTCATGAGTGAGGGCTGCTGCACACATGAGGAAATGCCATTTCAGGGCTCCAGGCAGAGCGAGCAGCCCCCAAACCAAGGGCTAAAGCCCTTCCCAGGGCTCCACAAAGGATCTCTGCCCAAACCTCCAGCTCCAAGGAGGTTGAAAGATTTCAAGTCCATGGCCCCTTTCAGGAAGGAGGGGGGGCGGTGGTTTCCCTGCGACACTCGTTTGAAATGTCTGACCTTGGCTTTTCTCTACAGGCTGGTGGACAGTTCATCCACTGATTCTGGAATCAAAAATAACTTCTTCTCGTTGGCAGATTTTTCCTTTTGCATCACTCGTTGGCTCATCTTTGCTTTTCAGAAAAAAATCAGGAAGATAATTTGGGGGGCAGGGGAGGGGGAGGGGAGGGGAAACACTCAAATAAAAAGGAACAGCTTTAAAAATCTAGTTCTCAACTCTGCATCACAGTTGGTAACAGATCCTGAGACACATTTAACTCCACAGATTAAGGACCCATGCAAATGAGGATTTGCTGGTAGACAACAAATCCAGTATCTAAACAAGGCTGTTCAAGTAATCTTGTCCATTCTCTCCTAGACCACCGTGGATTAAAATGCTCTATTTGAGGTATTTCTCCCTCACCTCGAACGATGCACCTCAAATCAAAGCCTTCCTGTTTAAAATTAAGCTCCAAAATTAAGGACAAATACACTGCAGAAATAGTTTCTTCCATTTTCATCTTCTCATATTCCAGGGTTCTGCCCTTCCCCTTCCCATTTATCTATTTTATGTCCTGTTGCTTAATTGCTCTTTGTAGCTGAAAGAGATCCAAGCCTTCCCCTCCCCCCAAAGGCTCTTATTTCAAGTTTTAAACCCAGCTTGAGTCTAGGACACGTAGAGACCAGACTGCAACCCCTGAGTGCAGGGAAAATCACAACCCCTGAGCCCAGGGAAAACCCAGAGGGGGCTGCAGCCCAAGGTCTGAGATCACCTCCCAGACCCAGCGCCAGGCTGTTACAACCACCTAAACGTGGGTTTATTTTTCCAAAAGTCTTGAGTGTCTTTGATGCTGTGAAGGCCCTTTAATGTCTGAAGCCCTAGGAGTGAATCCACAAAAAGGCAGGATGTCAGGAGAGTGTTAAAGAAGGGCTATGGCTGCGTTTGACAACGAGCGCTCACCATAGCGACCGTCCCCACAAGAAATGATAAAACCTATGCTGACATTGGATATTTTGATCTGTTACCACCTAAACAGAATCACCCCCAGAAAGGGAATCTCTGTTACCATGCATTAAAATAGAGGCTTTGTTTTATTTATAAAGCATCCAAACTGGTTGGTTTGGAAGTGTCAGAGCACAGGCTGTTCAGCCACCCCTCCCTGCTCCATCCTTCGGGGACTTAATGACTGATGGCTGCACTTCATCCTGCCCTCGCCTCCCACGGATCTCAGGTGCTGCTCAGCCTGCCCCAGCTCCTCCAGGGAGGGTCTGGAGCCAGGGTGGGATCTGACCCTGAAAACCCCTGCAAAGAAAACCCCAGATGTGAAAAAGCCTCGATGGAGGAAGATCACATCCCACACTTCCTCCTCCACGGCAGGATTACACCCATGAAGGTGGGATAGCAACTACAGAGTTATCCTGACCTGTCATTCCTAATTTGGAAAGCAGTCATACTCCCTGAGAGTTTAGACTTTGAAGATTGACTACTATTGATTCTTCTGCAAGCAAACAGCCCAAGCTGGCAATCAGTCAATAATAAGCAATTACTCGACAGCCTCTTATCTGCAGATGCCAGCCCAGACAGCTCGATTTGTGGAGGCAGCAGGTCAATAAATCAAAGCTGTTCTCAAATTTTAAAATATCATCATTTAAAAACCCACCCAGCCTTCAAACTGGCTGGAAGAGCAGCCAGGTCAGGGGGGTTCCTGCAGAACGGTGGCTATCACTAATTTACAGCACGGGAGATAGAATGTGATGTGCTGAAATCCACCCCAGCACTCCTTATCTCTCAGGAGTAGCCTGAGTGGCAGCTGGATGAAGATGATGAGAGGGAGAGGAGGAAGCAAAACCCTTCTCCTTTCAACAATGACTAGGAGGGAAAAAGCAAAGCAGGGCAGCCTTGCCACAACACTCACCAATCCCTGGGACACACCTTGCTGCTCACATGCTGCTCACAAACAAAAATGTGTTTAACACCACCAAGACAGCAAATTAATGGCACCTCTCTTATCCCCCTGCCGTGACCTCTGTGCCCTGGGTGTACAATTAATCATTTCATCCCAGGAAATGCACTTCCTCCCTCTCTCATGGCCTAAACATGATACAAGCACAGGAGCCAAAGGCTCCTCTTGAGCATTTTGGGGTGACCCAGAGGCGACACTTTAAACCCAGCAGTGCCAACAGTGCAGCAAAGAAAATCAGCTGAAAACTCATGGAGGCATTTTATGCTCTCAGTGCAGACTCCCTTTACAGGCTCATTTATATGAAAAGAGATAAAAATTGCCTATTTAATTTGCAGAAGACCGAGCACGCAGCTGGAATGCCAGCCCAGTGCAATGGCAACCTTCTATCTATCTAATCTATCTATCTATCTATCATTGCAAGGGCAATCACAACCTTCCATCTAGTTCCTGAGACACTAAACACTCTGGTACCTTCCCTGTTTGTCCATGGGTTCTTGCACAAGCCATAGAAACACCCCAAAAGTACTGAAAGAATGACATAATAAGCATAAAAAGGGGTGACCCACTGGAAACAGGATCAATCCCATAGATGATACTCACTCTTCATACTCCATCTGCCACAAAATTCAGGTGTCTGAGGATACATTCTAAATACCCTCAGTCTTCAACACTTTTCAGTGGTCTGGGAGGGAAGGTTGGGTGAAAGGTAGAAGAAAAGGGATTATTTCAATTGTACTTTGCAGTTGGGACAGACTTCTTGAGGGGGAGCCTACTGAGGTTTTCACTTCCATCTATGCACGGTGCACTCAGGTCCTTTCAGCAGTGGCTGGGCCTGCAGGAAGCTGTGCCCAAAGTCCTGAAAAGGATTTCCTCTCTCCTTACCCACAGAGCACCTACAGGTGGCTTTTACACTGCCAGCCTTGTCTGCAGGGAGACCGTGGCAAAGCATGGGAGAGCACTCGGGAGGAAAAAAAAAAGTGTTAAATGCATCTTCCTGTATCACTCTCACCATTTATAGAGAAGCTACAAAATGCCAAAGCAGCTGACAGGATCCCACAAACCGCACTGCAGAGCACCAGTGGCTCCTGAGTTTTGCAGGAAACCCACCAGAAAGATTTTCACACAGTTTTCTGATCTAAAATATGGACCCTTTTCCTTCAGGTGAACAGCAGGTCAGCACATCCACGCTGTAAGGACAGTCCACTGGCAGCACAGCTCTGGGGAGGAGCCTGCAAAGCTGCTGGGGTTGCTGAGCATGGAAAACATTATTTATTTGCCCAGAAAGGAGCTGCCTGCCATGGGCCTGGCTCCCACAGCCCCACTCGAGCCAGTGCTGTCCTACTCCACACAAGGAAAATAATGCAGCAACTTCACACACCACAGCTGTGGCAGTAACACAAGACTATTTCTCACCTTTTATGACAAAAGCAATGCCAGTTGCAAGACAATAAGATATCACAACCTGCCATTCATCCTCCCATCTCAAGGCACAGCCGTTCCATACAAAAGCTGGAGATCACCTGTCGTGCTCTGCTTCCTTCTTTCAAATGCAGTATTGTGTTAGCACCAGGATCCTGCTGCTTTGGGGCTGGAAGTGTTGCTAGAGCAACAAAAATGCTGGAAAGTAGAGCAGAGAACAAAAGGACTCCACAGCCCCACCGAGGTTGTGATCAAGGAGACAGCAACAATGTGAAATGGGACCAGGAGACCTCCCTTAGAGCAGGGAGCTGCCATCTCCACTCCTCTGCTGGGCAGAATGCTAATTTAGCAAGGAGATCATCCCAGGAAGAAATTCCAGTAGCTCAGCCCCACGTCTGCTTCTCATCAGGAGCCCCATGAGCGACCAGGGCACTGCTCCTCTCCAGGACCCATCCTTTCACACCCAGCCTGAAGATGCCACTCACAGCTGACTTTGGTGCTCAGAGGTAGGAATTAGGGACATATTTTTCTGTAAAGGCAGAGTAAATCCCTGCTTGCACGTCCAGCAGGTTGCCCTTGCAGCAGGAGATGTGGTCAGAAACCCAAATTTGGTGACATTCCAGAAGTTCACTGGGCTGGGTAGACACCATCAGTCTCTTCATGGGATCCCACTGCACCTTGCAGGGCTTACCAGAGTGGCCCTCGATGTAAGGAACACAGATGCTTTAGGAAATAATCCTCAAAGCAAGCTGATTCAGGGATTCCCTCTGTCCCTTCTGGCACCTTCAGCATGGGGACACTGCACCCAAGGGGCGTGGAGAGTGTCCTGATTGGAACTGTCACCCCCTGGAGCTGGGGAGGGACAGACAGTGAACACCAGGCTGCTGCATGATGGCAACCCACTGCCAAAACCCACCCATGGAGGGTTGTGTTTGCTGCACCAGGCTGTCTGCAGCCCAATCCTAATCCTGGAGAACTTTGGAAGAGCTCAGAAAATCCTTATATAATTCACACAGGCTTGGATTCGTTTGCCCTACGCTGGTCACAAAGATGTGGCTAACTCTGGTTTGTCTCCATGATAAAAAAACACTGGTGAAGGGCAACCTTTGTCACATAACAAAAGCTGATCCTCTGGGCCTGGTCCTCCTCTCACCTGCACAGTGGTTTTAAGCCCTGGGGCTGCCAACAGCTTCCAGAAAGCTCTGAGAGGAAAGTGAGCCCCTTGCAGGAGTCACATTTGCTACATGGGATTCCAAACCCCTCAGACAAACTCAGCAGCAGCATCAGGGGAAGTCCAGGAGGTGTCTGACTTGAAGGATAAAAGCAAAAAAAAAAAAATTTTTTTTTTTTTCAAAGCTTAATCAAATCCTTCAGTGAAGCTGATGAAGACAAAAAAATCCTCAGGGTGGTTTATGAAAATGAGCAAAGGCAGAACCAGCTTCAGGGAAGCGAGGCTCAAAGCCTGGCTCAGAGCTGGCCTCACCTCCTTGTGACCACCTGCCCAGGTTACAGACCAAGCAGCAAAGAGGATGAACAGTATTTATCCATCCTCTGGATTAAAATTCAGAGGTGGAGAAGTCACATGAGCTGCTGAGGATCCCAGAGCCTGCCTGGCCCTGGGAACAGATGGCCAAGGCTGCCAGACTGAGACTCCACACCTCAGGAAAACTGAAGGGTTTGCTGCAACTCAATCCAAGGCCCTGATATCCATGGCTGTGACTGTGACCTTCCAAACCAGCCCAGTATCAACTCCAATGCCTCCTTGAGCTCTGGGAGAATCTCTGTCCCCTCCATGCTCTGCTCAGCAGTGCACCTCTCTCTCCCACGGCACACAGAGCACTGGGATGTGCTCCACCCTCACCTCAATTGCATCTTTGAAAAGCCCAGCTTTTCAATGCCAAAATAGCTTCTTCCCCATTAAAACAAAAATCACAGAGAAATACAAAAAAATCAAACAGAATGACAAATGCTGGAACTGTGTAATGTAAAAAAAAATTAAATAAAATTAATTTATCCAAGGAGGTGAAGACCAGCCACTATTTTGGCATCTTTTGATCTATCCCTGATAAAGGCACCTTTATACATGGCAGTTCTGTTGAGGCAGGTCGAAGTTAGACCAACAGAAATTCCCTCCTGTCACACCTGTGTTCAGCAGCCTGAATGAGCCCCCAGACTGCCCACAAAAAACTTCAATCTGGCTACCAGCATTACACAAATACAATCTTCATCAACAGTCATTGCTTTCAACATGAAAAGGAAGTGCCATGATCATCCTGTCAATTATTTCCACAATGGATAAAAACCTGAAACTGAGGGGAAAACATGTGACATCTGCTTCTTCCTGGCTTTCCTGCTCTGCTGAGGAGGGCTGGGAGGAGCCCAGGAGCCCATCCAAAATGATCTTTATGCCATGCAAGCAGCTCACTTCACTCAGCGAGGCTAATTTTGCCAGCAAAAATTGCAGCCACGTTCAAGCCATCCAAGACACCCACGCAGCATTCTGAGGCAGCATTCCTGGATGGAGGCATGGCTCACACCTGCCCACACAGCCAGGGCCTGGCCCTGCAGCCCTGCTCCCAGTGTCTGTGCCACCATGCCACCACAAACAGCTCTCCCCGCACGGCTGAATGCTCTGCAATAGTATTCCTGTAATAATTAGTGATTATTACTCTGATGTATTAATGTCTGCAAGTCCCAAGCCCACCTGTCTGGCCTGGTTGGGTAATTCCAGAGCAGAGGTCTCAGCAGCACAGCTCTGCTCCTCTTCTCCCTGCTTTGGGTCTGCCCTGCACCTTGGGCTATTCCCCCATGGAACTGTGTCCATACAAACAACCCACACCACAGGCAGATCCCTCACCACCCCGCTGGGAGATGTCAGGGCAAGGAAAGGGTTTTTAATCTGACTTTGGGCACCACATCCCTGGAGAGGCTGCTGCTGTCACATCAGCAACCCAGAGGATGCACTAGAGAAGATGGCAGATGTTAACTGCTCCTCCCAGAAGCTGCCCAGCCCAGCAGGCAGTGACGTGGTACAGCCTCCTGCAGGGAGGGACAGATGTGCCCAGTGCCACAGCACAGCTGGGGAGCTCAGGGGAGGAGACACAGTGATGCCTTAAATGGCTCCCTAGGAACAGAGAGCAGGCAGGAATAAAGGAATCAAGGAGGGATTGGTTGGAAAGGCCTTCAGAGGTACACTCTGGGCTCCAGAGGCTCCTGCCTCAGTGCATCCCAACATGGACAAGGACAGCTCACGAGTTCTTCACACTTTTATATCAACATAAATTCACCAACCAGAACTCAGCCAATGATGTGATTTTCTCTAAGCTTGTCCCCTTCTTCCCAAGATGAAGGTTTACAGTTCTTGGTCTGGATGTCTTGGGAGAACAAGTTAGAGGTTTTGTTATGTCTATCTTAGCATAGAGAACAGCACTTAACAAGCTACAGAAAACTTCAGAGTTACACTAGCAGCAAAGGATTTGAAAAATATAAGAATTAAAACCTAAGGCATCAACAGCACCCAGAGAACAGCAGTGGTTACAGGGGATTAGCTCTGAAACTCAGCTTGGGAAAATTCACTCCTCAGTTCACCTGGAGATTAACAAATCATTTTGATTCAAGTACTCCCATGGAAAGGAATGGCCTGGATGAGCCACTGTGCTCCTTCCAGCCTGGATTCCAGGATCCTGTGTCCCCATTTTTTGGGGAATTCACTCGCAGAGGTGGCCTGCAACTCAGCCCCCATGCAGCAAGGGAAGAACAATCTGTTGAGACACCCAGGGAGCAGGGAATGTCTGGCAGAGGCAGGAAAGCCTCTCCTTCCTCCTGCCTTTCCTCCCTGGGTGATGTGACACGCAGGGATATTTCCAGTTAGCACAAGCCTCCATTGGCCAAACCTTCCCACAGTCCTGATAATGCAGTGAGAAAACAATCCTGGCTGATTTTCCTTCCGTGCAATTTAACTTCTAGTACTGAATATAACACACTCCTTCCCACTCCTGTGCCCAGAGCCAAACAAAGCTGATCTGCTGGAGAGGGAGGTTTAAGTAGGATTTAAGATCTGCCTTGAACTCCTGGTGGCAGCCCACGATGGAGAGGGGATCCTACCCAGGCTGAGCAAGAGACTGCAACCACATGGGTTTGTCACGTGTGGAATAAAAGAAAGCATTGAGGATTCCTGCCAAAACATTAAGGGCTTTTTCTCATTCAAAAAAAAATAAATAAAATTAAAAAGTAAAGCAGCTGAAGCAGCCAAGAGGGAGGGGTTTTTCCCAGGGTTTCTGCAAGGCCAGACGCAGCCTGTGGCTGGGAGGATGCTGCACTGGGACAGGGAATGCTGGCAGGGGCATCCAGCCCTTGTGATCCCCTCTCTGCCTTTCCTCCACTCCCCTGCCCTGTGAAACCAGGCCTCAGCCTCCAGCTGCAACTGCTGCGCTCTTGCAAAGCCACATAACAAACCCAAACACAACAGAACAGAAAAGAAAGGTCCCTGAGGTGGCAATTTTGCTTTAGAAGAGTCCTTGACAGCTTGTCAAAGTGGATTTGTTTAATAAAAGTGTATTTTTCCTAGCAAGGAGCACAGAATGTCTGTACAATAGGTGCCATAATTGCCCAGGTTTGTGAATAATTGCATTGGCTGGAACAGGATGCATTAGCCTAATTTAAGAACGAAATCAGAACATATGAAAGATCACAGATCCCATTCTCAAGGTGAATCCAAGGCTGCTACCACAAGTGCAAAGAAGAGGAGCTGGACATTCAGAGTCACACTGGCTTTGATCACAAATAGTTCATACTTCACAAAGTGCTTCTAGAAGTCTTCTATTCCCTTCATCAGGCCTGGCCATGATGTCAAGGAATAAAGCCAAAAACCAGAGCATATAAAATAGTGACCATTATGTAACTCGCTATCTCTTACCTAATGAAGATAATCTGTACATTTAAAAAATTAACATTCAGCAACTCTTCAACAGTTCCAGTTAAAGGCTTCCAACACAAAGTCAGGCCTTTGAACTTCAGAAAAATATTACCTCTGTTTTACAGATGGGAAAAGCATCCCAGGCAGCAAAACCTCAACCAGCCTTGACTGGACACTTTTTAACTTATTTAATTTAAGCTGCTGACTGCCCCACTGCCTGGGTACACTGCAGGGATGCTGCTCTCACTGCAGCTGATGGCAAATCCCTCCCTGACTTCTGTAGGTTTGGATCAGGTCCCAAAACTCTTTTTAATATAATACTCCAGGCTGGGTAATCTTCTGCCTCATGGAGGGTCAGTGCTGCAAACTCTGCTTGCACTTAAGTCTTATTATCTGTCTGCACTAATTCTGCACAGACAGCACTTCCTCAGCCCTCTGCAGACAGCACCACACTCACCAGCCCCAGACACGAAGCCAGGCAGCTGCTAAGACAGAAAAAAGAAAGCAAAACCCACAGATTTACCTTTTCTCAACACTCAACCACACAGCCCAAGCCTCACTTCACACATGGGACCACGCTCCAGGAACCCTGGGCCGCAAGCAGGTAACACTCCGCGCTTGCAAAGCACCCTCCATCCTTACAGGGCAATAAAAATTAGCTTAATTAATAATACATCAGCAAGGAAATGTTAACGAGCACCCAGCGGGGGAGCAGGGGCTGTTGTCTAATCTCCTTGTGTGGACTGCTTGCTTTGGCAGGGATCAGCAACTGCATCAGCATCACCAGCGGGGCAGGGAGGGCTCTGAGTCACCAGGAAACATTTACATGACATCTCTCTTTAAAGCAGACACTGTTGCACCGGGAGTTACTCTTGGCAGCCCCGCGCCAACTTCCACCGGTGGAACTTTTGGTCATTTAAAGGGAGAATTTGGGCTATCCCAGTGTATAAATACACACAGACATGTGGCCTCCTCCTGCAGCTCTCTGGCCACGTCTGCAAATTCTGCAGCTCTGCCCACGCCGGCCCCGAGCTGCTGGGTCAGGAGTGGGGGGGAAACAGATCAAACCTCCTTGTTCTTGGGAGGTCAGAGGGGAATATCCAAGGCATTTCCTTGGGGTTTGCCCACCCTAAAGGGGCACAGCGTGCTGAGGCTCATCCCAAGGCAGACCGTGGCAATCCCCCCTCCCAGCTGGTTCTCCTCCCTGTCACAGGAGGTGGCTTGGGCACCCCACAAGTGCCAGCCCGGGGCTCACAGCCCCAGGGCAGCCCTGGCGGGGATGAGCTCCAGTGCAGCGTGGGGAGGAGCAGGCGCCGTTCCTGCCTTTCATGGGAAGCGTGGCTGGGAACAAAGGCCTGCTGAAGAAAGGCGAGTTGGCTGGTGAAACTTCCCAGCACTGGCCACGGCCCAGACCTGACTGATCAGCCTCGTTCCTCATCACCTCCTGCCCTTCTCCTCCTCCTCCACACCTCTGGGATCACGCTGGGTCAATATTTGAGCCCACACGCTGGCTGGGGATGGGGTTGGGAATAGGGATGGGGACAATCTGTGTGTCCCATGTCACTGGCACAGCCTCAAACCCCAGTTCCAGGCCAGACACGAGCCACAATCCCAGCAGCAACAGCCACAGAACGTGCATGTCCTCCCTGCACAAAGCACCAGCATCTGCAGCAGGAGGGAAAATTTGGGGCTGCTGTCACAACAGGGGCAGGAGATAAATGATGTCTATAAAGCAGCCTCTGTGAGGGCAGTCTGGAGGGCTGAGAAAACATCAAACCAAGAAGGTTTTAATAAAAGCCATAAATGATTAAGAACAATGTGTTCTTATCAAAGGCAAACTCCTAGAAACACAGGAACATAACCAGATCACCAGCACAAAGGGCACATTCTGCAGGGAAGGAGACAACAAAACTCACCAAAAAAACCCCAAAAAAAGTGTGAGGTAGGCATGGAGTTCAATGTGTGTGGCAGAAATCTTTAAAAAATCTTGAAAAAACCAAGAGAAATACAAGTTGCAGTTCCTAGAAACCAGAGCAGAAATAAAAGACAGAATATGATCCCCCCTCGCTGGCCTTTCCCAACGCTGCACGCCGGAGGCTGCGCTCGCTCCTGGCACTGTAAACTCCCAAATTCAAAGCACAGGGATCTGCAGTTTGTCTGCTCGCTGGTGGCACCTCCCTGGTGCAGGGGAATGTGGATTAAAGGACAGCCAGGATCTTTGCCTCACCTCTCCACACTCGCTCCCGGAGCTACAGGAGCTGGCACTACAGCAAGAGGAAATATTGCAGCTCATCCGAGGGCCATCTTTAAAGGAACAGTTGTTGTTTGTCCTCAAAGTGTGGCAAAAGGGATTAAATATCACCTCCAGGACCACAGGACACCTTAGAAACAATCACCTCTGCATATTAAGAAGGCATTAAAGCACCAATCTGAATCCAGTCTAGCTTGCTAAAAAACATCCTTCCTAATCCAGAGAACAAAAGGGTTTCTAATGTATGGGATTCGCAGATCCTTAACACTGAAAACACAGAGCTGATAAAAGCCATTACACACAAGTTTGCAATTAAAAGCACCTCATGTCTTGGTTACCAGTTCAGCAGTGGTGCTTTTTGCAGAGCCTTTTGGGTGTTGATTTAATCCATCAAATATTAATAATACTCTTGGATTAATAAAATATTCAGACTCATGTTTTATATTCTCATAATCTGGAGCTTTTTGTGCTAACTGGCAGGATCCTACGTGGAACCACACAAACCAGCTCCCAGCCCATTGTCGATGCTTTCACCTCCCAAATACAAATATTCTCTTCTTTACACCTCCAAACCCACACTTGACAGGCTGTAAATTTGCTGCCAACCCCAGAAATGCAAGTGACTTAAACACCCATCTCCTATTTAGTGCAGGTCCCAGTGACCTCCAGGCTGGAGGTGCTGCCCCTTCAGATCCCAAATCCTCTTCCCAAGGCAGGAGGAGCCAAGAGGAGCCTCCAGCACCTTCCATGAGTCCCTTCCATGGGCCTAAAGCAAAACTCACACACAGAGAACACAACTTCAGTCAAAGCAGCCTAAAAATGTGCCTTGAGTGACACCCCAGGAGCTGAGATAATAAGAGAGGACTAATTAAACTACAGAGAAGAAAAAGTAAAATATACACAGGGCTTTTCCACCCAGCTGCTCCCACCTGGGCTGAGCTAATCCAGCATCAAACCTGGAGTCAGTCTGGAGGTTGGGCAAGGCTTTGGAAGCACAGATTTGGGCCATTTGCATTCACCAGACACCGAGGAACACCACGTTTCAGTAACTCCCTCCCAATCCTGCAACAGGCATACTTTCAATTCCCAAATCAGCAGCTGGATGAAGCATGTAATTTTGAAACCCATTAATCCTTTCTAAGTCTTCTACCATGTGCATGTTTAATTTCCCACTTCTTGAAACAATATTATGATTTTTGAGAGAAGCAGAGCTTCTGAATGCTCTGGGTCAGCAGTATGAAACATCCCCAATTCCCACTGAAGCTGGATAAAGCACTGGGGTAATTTGCCTTCTGGCTTTGAGCCTGTGGGAGAAATTACCTATTAAAACTTCCTCTGAAACTGCAAGGATTGGAAATGTGTGACTGGAGAGGAAGAAGGTAGCTCAGATTCTCAGGAAACCAGGAGCTGATGCTTAAAAATGAAAACAAGGAGGGAAAAATATATTTCACTGCACTCGGGGCTGTACTGAAATGCACCTGCAGGTCCTGGCCAAGAGCCCCAGGGAGACCAGGGCTCCCTTTTGCTCAAATCCTTCTGTCCACATCTGCACTTGAACTCCAAATTAATTAGAAGTCTGAAGCAGCACTCTGAACAACTTTTGCCATAGCCAAGGCCCCAGCACAGCCTGTTGCAGCTCAGACATCTGGACTGCCATTCCCTCTCCACAGAGGTGCCCTGCTCCCTCTGGCTCTAGGGATGGCTCAGCCCATCAGGCTCATCATCAGGCTGCCCTCAGAAGCAATAAACCCCTCACTGCTCCTCTTTTCACCAGCAAGGGCAGCAGTGTTGCTGCAGCATCCCAGGGCTCCTGGACTGGCTCTCCCCACACCACAGAAATGGGCCTGCATCATCTTTGGGCACCACTGATCCCCACTCAGCTCAGCTCCCCAGTCTCTGCTGCTGCTGTAAATGCCACACTGAGCTCACAGCACCTTCTGGAGCAGGTGCAGGCCCAGCTGACCCAAGGATATGTAATCACTGTCATTATTTTTATCCCTGTTTGCACGATTTCACATTTCCCTGTAACGCTAAGTCACTTACCTGGCTTTATTTTAAGTATATCCATGTCAGCCTGGCTATCTTGCTCCATATTTACTTCCTCCCCAGCTGCACCACCTGCAAATTTCCTCCCTGTCCATGTGCTGGCTCTGCAGGATGATCAGCCTTATGCAAACAGAAGTGCACCTGAATTTTCTGCTCTGCCACTCAGCATCTCCCTGTCCTGAACTGACACTGCCTCTGAGAGCTCTCCTGCGAGAAGGAGACACTGAAAAGGATGGGTTTAATATTGAACAGCCCATCCCCACCCCCAAGCCAGCCCCTGGCACACACAGACAGCCCAGGTGGGCTCACCTGGCTCAGGATTTGCCAGTCAGGCAGCAGCTTTGAACTATCCCAAATGGAAACCCTGGCTGAGATGGAAGAACCTGGCGAGACAACAGTGAGGATCATGCTGGGCATTAAGGAAACAGGAATCCTCTCAGAGCAACATTTCTTACTTGAAAAGAGGATGTGCTGAATGTGTTTGATACTTTGCTATGCTACAAAGTTTTAATTTAAAGCAGGAAAGCTTTTCTATTTCGGACGCAGCCGTACCACACTGAGTGCTTTTCCAAACATGGTTTATTCTGGGGTTTATGAACTCCCCAGACCCAGGAGGGCCACACCAAACTCTTCAGTCCCTGTTGGATTTACTTTAGCACTGCAGCCATCAGCAGTAGGATGTCCCTGCCCACACAGCCCCACAGCAAGGGAGGACAGACTCATAGGACTGCTCCTTGCTGCCCCTGATCTGGGTGAGCTTCGTGGCGAGCTTTGGCTTCCACAACAGTCAGGAAGAGGGAACTCTCCAGCCAAACATGTCTTGAAGCACCCAAACAGACTCCTTGAACCTCTCACAGTCCTGCACAAAACACAATCCCCTCTCACCTCCTCCTTTTCTGGGATGCAGCAACCCAAACCAGCACTTAGCTGGGGAAAAGCAGGAGGGGAAGGGACAGGGCACAAAAGGCCAGGCAAGCTGATAAAGAACAAGGCCTTGGACTGGTGTTCCAGCTCAGTCCCTGATCATTCCAATAGCAGCTGCCCTTGTGCACGTTTGGAAATGGGATACTCCAGGGCACTGGCACTGGCTCAGGGACGCTCATGCCTTCCTCACCCAGCCCAGCTGCTCCAAGGGGAGGTATCCAGCCCCAGACACTCCAACAGGCTCCCTCCATGCAGGAGCTGCTTCTTTTCCTTGTTGCTGTTGGGGTTTTTGCTGGTAATTGCATCTCTCCCAGAGCTTCTGCTGACACAGCAGCGGGAGAGCAATTGCTTTGTATTCATGGACAGAGAACTAAGTGGGCAAAACTCCTCCAATGGAGACCAAGGCTCTGCTTTGGAAAGCAAAAAATAAGCCACCTTGGTCTGGGATCACCTCTAAACTAATAAAGCTGCATCCATAGCAAGGACTTTTATTACAATTTCAGCCAGAAGAAATGAAAAATTATCCTCTCCAGCCAGCATAATTATATTGGAAGAGTTTATTTAAAGTATAACCCAGGCCTTTGATTCTGCCTCGACTGACAAAACGTTCTTCAGATGCTCTCTTCAGTCACATTGGCTCAGTCACATCAGCTTAGCACAACTGAAGGGCACTTCTAAGGCTTTCTTAAAGCTTCACAAGTCGTATTTGCTCGTTCTGTTATTATTTAAAGTTTCTCTATATGGAAGAAAAGGATAAGTTCCCCACGGGCCTTTGCTAGCCCAGGGCATGTGAGAATCCATGGAAAAAGTAAAAGTTAGCACCCATTTGAGAGAAGGTAAGACTTTGCCAGGGCCAGGGCTGTGTGCAATTATAACCACGTGAACAAAGTAACCTCCCCAACTTCAGAAAAGATGTAAAACCTCCTTATTAATATCAGAGAGGTGAAAAAAAAAAACCCCACCTTCTTTCTCTGTACAAAGGCACAGTTAAAATGCACTAACCTGGCACCCCAGGAGAAATTTAAGACAAGTGAAACTCCAGTGTGCTGTCTGTGCTCAGCGTGGGGCGAGCACACCTCGGTGCCCTGCGGATCCCCGGGGAAGCAGCTGCCCTGCAGGACACAGCTCCAGGAGGGATGGAGGGGCTCAGAATGCACCAGGTTCTCCCAAGGTAACCAACTGAAATGGGGTGTGAATTAAAAAGCCACAGGGGCCTCTCCTGACCGGCAGGAGGGAACGAGGGAGGGCAGGGCTGCAAGCAGAGCTGGGTTGTGCGACACCTGCCAGACAGAGAGTGGGAATCTGCAGCGCTTCCCTGCCTGCTCCTCAGCTCCTGGCTGCTCCTGCACTCAGCACTCGCTGCAGGAGCCTCTCTCCAGGCAGAGCCGGGGAAATCTGTCCCTTGATGCCATGGGGAGGTCACTGAGCTGGCAGGGAGCTCAGCCGAGCTCCCAACACCGGCTGGAGGTGACAAGAGCCGGGATCAAAGCCAGGGCAAAGGCTCGGCATCGCAGCTGATCTGAGAACTGCTCGGCCCCAGCGTGGGGAGGGAGCTGCTGGGTGCTGAGTCCATCCCAGATCCAGCCGGGAATTCTGCCCGCTCTGCCGGCTCGCTGCTTTAGAGATCAAAGCTGCACCTCCAGAAAAGAGATTTTACAGATCCGAACAGACAGAAGGGAAAAAAAATGATGAAAAATGCAGCGTGACTTCTGAAGGGAACCACTTCACTCAAAGCCACACACGCACCTCGCTTCCTGCTCCAGCCTCCCCAGGTTACCACGAGCCCCAGGAAAAACATCACGGCTTGAACTTCAAACTGCACCTAACAAGTATTTTAGGAAACACAAAGGGCAGCTCTTCACCGAACTGATGCAAACTGGAGGAGCAGCATTGAATCTGATGAACATGCACCATTATACAACTGGCTGAGCAAGGCTCAATTCCTCAAAACTTAATTCCTTAAACTTTAAACTTTAGTGCAGTAGGTCTAAAGCATGTAACAACCCCAAACTGAACTGGATATAAGATATCTACTAAAGAAAACCAGCAGCAAAATCAGATTCCTCTGCAGCCTCATGGCTCCTCACCTGCAGCACAGCCACTCCCCAACACAGAGATCACCTGGGGCAGGTAACAGAAGAGAACAACAACTGAAGCTCACAGGATTTAGCAAGAACTTCATGTTTAAAGAGATTCTCCCTCGCCCATCATCAACACTTAAGATCTGGCAAGAAGCTGTTCTAGACTGGGAGTTTTTGTCTGGAGTTCGGTGACTGCCAGCAGAGTTGTCTGCAGGTGGTTGGGCACTCCCTGCAGACGTAGAGACATCACCTTCCCAACCTGCTGGGAGCAAGCATCTCCTCCCAAAAACACACCTCTGCACCTCTCTTAACCAAGTGAAATGATTTTGTGTTGCACAGGGTAGAACACTGTGATGTGGGATGCCTTTCCTTGCTCTCCCACACCAGCATTGGGGAAGCAAAGAGCTTCTCTTCCAGTAGCCACATTCCAGCCTGACTTACACCAACTTCCTCCCCTCTGGCCTCAGAGGGGTATAGGCAAGATGTGGCCTCAGACAGAACTGAGTTTGTGGGGGAGGGGAGGAATTAAACTCCAAATGAGTCACTGTTCCCTCCCCATAATCCACAGCAACATCTGTGGATATTCCGCCTGACTCCAAGAGCAGTGGCTCTTAATGCTCTGCACACAGGGCAGACCCAGCCAGGGCTCCTGGGAGATGCTTCCCAAAATAAAACCTGTGTGTCTGGAGGGTGAGGACTGACCTGTGCAGCAGGAATTGATGAGTTAAGAGACAGCTCCTGCCCCAGTTACAGCCGTGCCATTCTCCTGGAAGCAAAACTGGACCATGGAGTCACAGAGGTACTCAAGGGCTGATTCCTCTGTCACGGGGAAAAATTAACACTGATCCTCTTCAAAAGCACAAGGGAAGGGCTGCAGTATCTGGCCAATTGTGATGGAACAGAAAACATAAAGGAAGCCTTGGACAATCTCCCAGCAACAACGATGGGAACCCTGTCTGAGCAACAAATCCAAGCTGCCTGCAGCACTTCCAAAGCCCTGCCAGTGTCACCTGCGTGGCTGTGCCACAAACTTCACCCCGCACAGGGCAGGCATTCCAGGCCAGAGTACAACCTTGTCAACAAGGTACTGCAGAGAGAGAGAGATGGGGAAGGCAGCAGCCAGCCTGTCACACCTGGGCGGCCACAGATCAGTGCCCACACCTGGCTGCGGCCACCAGCAGCCACCCAGCCCCAGCTCCAGTTGGTCCCTACACGAGTGTGCACCTGGATCACAGTCTGACTGTACACCTGGATCACAGTCTGACTGTACACCTGGATCACAGTCTGTGTCTGACTCTACACCTGGATCACAGTCTGTGTCTGATGCACACCTGGATCACAGTCTGACTGTACACCTGGATCACAGTCTGTGTCTGATGCACACCTGGATCACAGTCTGACTGTACACCTGGATCACAGTCTGTGTCTGATGCACACCTGGATCACAGTCTGACTGTACACCTGGATCACAGTCTGTGTCTGATGCACACCTGGATCACAGTCTGACTGTACACCTGGATCACAGTCTGTGTCTGATGCACACCTGGATCACAGTCTGACTGTACACCTGGATCACAGTCTGTGTCTGATGCACACCTGGATCACAGTCTGACTGTACACCTGGATCACAGTCTGTGTCTGATGCACACCTGGATCACAGTCTGACTGTACACCTGGATCACAGTCTGTGTCTGATGCACACCTGGATCACAGTCTGACTGTACACCTGGATCACAGTCTGTGTCTGATGCACACCTGGATCACAGTCTGACTGTACACCTGGATCACAGTCTGAGTAAGATGCACACCTGGATCACAGTCTGAGTATGATGCACACCTGGATCACAGTCTGACTGTACACCTGGATCACAGTCTGGATGCACACTTGGATCACAGTCTATGTATGATGCACACCTGGATCACAGTCTGAGTATGATGCACACCTGGATCACAGTCTGACTGTACACCTGGATCACAGTCTGACTGTACACCTGGATCACAGTCTGTGTCTGATGCACACCTGGATCACAGTCTGACTGTACACCTGTATTACAGTCTCCACATAAGTGTACACCTGTATTACAGCCCATGTACAACTGTACACCTGCATTAGCCTGAGTACAGTGCACACCTGTGTACAAATGTACACCTGTATTATAACCCATGCATGGTGCACACCTGTACTACAGTCTGTGTATGACTGTACACCTGCACTGCAGTCTGCACATGAGTGTACACCTGTATTATAATCTGTGTATGATGCATGCCTGTATTCTAGTCTATGGACAGCTATACACCTGTATGACAGTCCATACACGAGTGTACACCTGTTTTACAGTCTGTGCATGATTCACACCTGTATCACAGTCTTGCACACGATGCACACCTCTATTACAGCCTGTGAACGACGGCACACCTGTATTATAATCCGAGTATGATGCACGCCTGTATTCTAGTCTGTGTACAGCTGTACACCTGTATGACTACAGTCTCTGCATGATGCACACCTGTATTACAGTCTTGCATACGATGCACACCTCCATTACAGCCCTGTACACCTGTATTACAGTCTGTGTAAGATGCACACCTCCATTACAGCCCTGTACACCTCTATTACAGTCTGTGTAAGATGCACACCTCCATTACAGCCCTGTACACCTCTATTACAGTCTGTGTAAGATGCACACCTGTACAACAGTCCCTGTACAACTGTGTCACAGCCCACGTACGACGCACACCTGTCCCATTACCTGTTTCCCACTGTGCACGAAGGCTCAGCAGCCAGCCCAGCAGTACTCCAGTGCTCACCCGAGGGCACACACTTACACAGTGTTTCTATTCTCGCGCCCCGCCGGGGCAGGAGTTTGAGCCCGGCACAAGGAGCGGTGCCGCAGCCCCGTGTGCGCCCTCCCTGGGCACGGGCACAGCCCCACGGCAGTGCCCGTTCTCCCGGGGGATTGGAGCCGGTGCCCCTGTCCCCCCGAGCCCGGCGGGGGCTCCTCGGGCACAGCCACCCCCGGGCCGGGTCCAGCTGCCTCAGGGATGCTGCGGCTGCCCCTGGATCCCTGCGAGT
>VZTN01017340.1:202769-242419 GCA_013400515.1 Erpornis zantholeuca
CCCCGCCCGGGTAGATGGACGCCGCCGCTCTCACTCACCTCGGCATCCACTGTGGCCATGGCCGGAGCCCCGGAGCGCAGCCCCGCCCCCCCGGCGGCTCCTCGCGCCTTGGCTCCGCCCCTTGCCCCTCATTCTTCTCAATGGAGACGCTCGGCCGGGCACGGCGCACGCGCGCGGCAGCATGGCGGCCCCCAGGGGCCCCGCTGTCCGTACGNAGCCCGCACCGCTCCCCGCACCGCACCCGCGGCTCTTCGCTGCTCCCACCGAGAGCCCCCAGCACCCCCGAGACTGCGGGGGGAAGAGCAGCCGCGCCGTTCCTAACTAAGCACATAAATGAGCTTCCCAAACTTTTCAGCAGCACCCAGCACCAGAGCTTGCCCAAAAACCTACATAGAATCATCCCTGCGAGATCCCGGAACGAGACAAAAAGTCCCTCCGTCCCTCCTGCCAAAACGTTAACCGCTGAAAATCACCTTATTTTGTAGCTTCTCCCACATTTGGATCATTTTCAGCCCAGTTCGTGCAAGGGTTTTGGTGCCTGTGTCACCTACAGACAGGGATGGGGCAGAGGGAGCAGCTCGCCCTGGCTCTGCCCCACAGACCAGTCACTTCCAGCCTCTTAGTCCCTTTCCCACACCCCAAGCACCCACAACAGCTTCAACCCTCCCAAATCCCACAGGGCCCCTCCTTAATGCCCGGGCCCTAAACCCATGATTGTAAAACAATTATCCCTTTTACAGCTCTCCAGTAAAGCAGAAAATAGCACAAAGGGGGAGATAAACACCTGCAAGGACTCCTTGGCCCCGCAGCTGCATCAGAAGCCACCCCGGGGGATGTCACACCTGCCCCAGGGAGACCCAGGCATGGGCAGGTACTGCTGCGCCTGGACAGAGCAATCTGTGTTTCTTGGAGGGAAACAGGAGCCTCTGAGCGCTCTGAAGTCAATGTACACATTTATTGTCATCTCTCTGGAGGGACACACTCCATCCCTTGGTCCTCAGGCCACTCTCCTGCAGCCCCCAGCTGTCACCTCGCTCCTCTGAGTGGGCAAATGGACAGTTCTGCTCCAGCTCTTCCCGAGGGGCAGCTCCCATCTCTGCTCCCTGGGACAGGGACAGCACCCAGGGAGCAGCTGGAGCTGGGCCAGGGCAGGCTCAGGCTGAGATCAGGGAAAGGTCCTTCCCCCAGAGGGTGCTGGGCACTGCCCAGGCTCCCCAGGGAATGGGCACAGCCCCGAGGCTGCCAGAGCTCCAGGAGTGTTTGGGCAGCGCTGCCAGGGATGGACAGGGTGGGGTTGTTGGGTGTCTGGGCAGGGACAGGAGCTGGATTGATGATCCGGCCCCGGGCTTCCCACTGAGGATATTCTCCCTTTGCTTTGCAGGAGTCTCTCACCCCTGCAGCGCTCCGGGCCGGGGGCAGCGGCCACGGGGAGCCCTTGTCAGGTGCTGGGGCACAGCCGGGGTTATCCCGCTCCCATCCCACACCTTCAGCCCTGGCTCCTCCTGGCACAGCTATGCCAGTCCCGGGGCTGTCGCTGTCGCTATCGCGATGCGCTCGGTGCCCGCACACACCGCGCTGACCCGGCCTTCGGGGAGAGCTGGGACAGCAAAGAGCCGCAGCTCTACCGGAGCATCCCCAGCCCCGGGCCGTGCGTCCCTCCCGGTGACCCCGGGCCGCTCCCCGCCGGGACCCCGCAGACCTCGCCGGGAGCGGCGGCACTCGAGGGTGTGAGAGGGACCCCGAGGCGCTCCCAAAGCCGCTCAGAGCCTCGGGAGAGGCCCCAGGACATCGCGAGCGGCTCCGGGCGCTGCCGGCCCGGGAGGGGAAGGAGGCGGCGGCCCCGGAGCGCGGCCCGACAGCGGCGGCAGCGCCCGCCCGGCAGCGCCGCGGTCAAAATAAGAGTCCCTGGGCCCGGGGACCCGCCCCCGATCGCTCCATCCCCTCCGAGCAGCCTCTCCCTCAGTTTGGCAGCGGCAGCTAATTAATTAATTAATTACCCAAGCCCCCCAGAGAGCCCCCTGCGCACCGGCAGGACAGTGGCAGCGTCCCCGCGGAGCCCCCGGCGCGGTGGGGACACAGAGGGGCCCCGGGGGTCCCATCGCTCCCGGGGGATGAGCTGAGGCTGGGAGGAGGCAGGGTGGGTGTCCTTCCCCTGGGATTCCCCCGGCGTGAGGCGACTTCTCCCCTCACAAAGAAACACCTCTGGAAACCTCTGCTCCAGCAAGGGCCGGGGTCAGCCTGGTCATCGCCGGATCCCGCACTGGGGGTGCTCAGCATCGCCCATCCCGCACTGGGGGTGCTCAGCATCGCCCATCCCGCATTGAGAGTGCTCAGCATCGCCGGATCCCGCACTGAGGATGCTCCACGTGGGATATAGGGAATTGCCTGCCTTCGTCTCTGCTCCTACAAGCCAGACCCGGCACCCCGGGGTGGCTCCGGGACAGGGATGAGGGCGGTGGGTGAGGCCGGACGCGCCTCGGGACGGGCTCTGGTGGCTCCTCTCCAGCACTTTGCTGCAGCTCTGTCTTTCTCAGATGGACACAGGGACGCGGCAGCTGCTGGGACGAACCTCCCGAAGCCATCAGGGAGGGGAGAGGCTCCCAAAAGCAGTCGAAATACCCGGGAACACACGGAGCCTTTGCAGCCCATCACAACCGGCCGCGGCTCTTGTCCACCTCAAACCCTCCCTGAGCGAAAGGCAGCAGGGCGAGGAGAGCCTGTGCTGTGCCAGAACTCCCTGTTTTCCTGCAGCAGCGGCTGGGAGCCGGGGCAGGGCTCGGGGCTCGGCCGGGCAGCCGGAGCCGCCTGGCAGCCTCTGCACGGCCGCGCCGAGCTCCAGCCGGGCGGACATCGCCCTCTCCTGCCCGAGCGGAGCCGCAGCTTCACATCCTGGGATTCCTGGCAGCAGGAAGAGCGCAGCCCCAGCGCCCCGGAGCTTCCTCCGGCCGCGGCCGCGTCCTGCCAGCCGCACCTGCCCACCGAGCTGCCTCGGGGGGATTCAGGCTGAGATCAGGGAAAGGTTCTTCCCCCAGAGGGTGCTGGGCACTGCCCAGGCTCCCCAGGGAATGGGCACAGCCCCGAGGCTGCCAGAGCTCCAGGAGCGTTTGGGCAGCGCTGCCAGGGATGGACAGGGTGGGATTGTTGGGGGGTCTGGGCAGAGTTGGGCTGGATGATCCTGGTGGGTCCCTTCCAGCTCGGGACATTCCATGATTCTGTGATCACCACAGGGGCGAGCAACAGCTCCTTCTGCCCATCAGGGTCTTCCCACCCCAGCCACTCCCCTGCTTTTCCTTTAAGCTCAGCTCTAAACCAACTTCCAAGCTCCAGCTCCAGTGGGAATGCCTCCACTGACAGCCCTGAACCACTTCTCACCATCAGGTCTCAGCGTCCAGACAGCTGAGGGATCATTTATGATCATCACATACCCCGAGCAAAACACCCATGGTCTTAAAAAAGATCATCTTTATTTACATTTTTCCAGTTCTTTACATTTGGGGGGGTTAAAACCCAGGACAAAAATACTCCCCAGAAGCCGTGATAAACATGGAAAACTGCGAGTTTACATTTCAAAACCCAGTTATAAATTGCACAGAAGTCTTAGGTTGTACAGAGCCATCACAAATTGTTGTATAAAACCCCAAAATCTGTAAAGAGAACCACAGGAATAAAGAATTACAGCCACGAGTAGTGGTACAAGAAAGGGCACAAGTTTTGAGGGTTTTACCTCACCAGTGTCTCTTGGGGAGGAGGGATGGGACATTCCTGTTGCAGATAGTTGGAAATATTTTAAAATATAGAATAAAACCCAAACGGAGCCTGGAACACCCTGTATCTCCTGTCTTGTGCTGGCTCAACAAAAAAACATCCTAACAGAAAATATTAATTTTTACAAAACTCCTGGAAGTTCAGTGGAAAGTTAAAAAAGGATCATTGTCCAAAAGAAATAAGAGCCTTTGCATCCCCAGACTCCCCTTCCCCATCTCCTGCAGGCAGTGGGACAACAGATGCCAAAGCAGAGTTTAGTGGGACACAAATAATGCTGAAAAGGTCAAAGACAGAGGTGGAACATGTGGAGACCAGGATGACAACAAAACCATGAAGGACATAAAAGCAGCAGAAAAGAAATAAAAGAAAAAGAACTGATATTTTTTGTGTTTTCCATTGAACACTGAGTTTGGAAACAATTAACTCACAAGATTCTCTCGTGCCCCACTGCTCCCCCTCCCCATTTCAAACAAACTCAAAAACAATTGCTTCAAAAATCTGAGCCAGGAATTTGAGTGAATCCCTACGTGCTGAAGTTTTTTACCCAGAGCTGTTTGGGAAAACGGCTTTTTTTTTTTTCCTCTTTATTTCCATGCTCAGCAAGAGGAGGGAGGGATGACCAAGGCCCTAAAGGAGATCCCCAAGAGGCTGTGGACAGAGGACAGAGGGACTGATCCTCTCTGGAGAGGGCGAGCAGACAAACTCAACCCCAAATCCAAACCCAAACTTTGGGGTTTGCCCCACGGTGCTCATCCAAAGCCCTCCCCAAGGACCTGCTGACACAGTGCTCTGGGGCCACCCCCGGGGGGGTTCGAGGAGAGCTGGACTAACCCTAAATGGGGCAATCCTGCCCCATTTCAAAGGGCTCCATAAAACATCAGCAAGGCTCTTTGTGTCAGGCTTTGCTTCCCTGCACAGCCTGGGTTGGAAAGCACTGATTGTCACTTGTTATGTCAATTCTGTTGCTAATGCACAACCCCAGGGTGATGACCTGCTCACCCTGGCCAGAGCCACCTGGCAGGGCTGAGAGAGGCCCCTGAACAGCAGCTGGGCTGTGGAGCAGCCCTGGCCTCCTCAAGGATGAGGAGCACCCTGAGGTGTAGCTCCAGCTCCTTTCTGCTCCCTCCAGACAGACACTCCTCACCAGTCAGGAGTGTTCCCATTTGCTCCTTGCTTTGCAAAGGGGACTCCGTGGTCAGGAGAGGTCCCAAGGACCAGTTTGTAACAAAAATAATCTGGGAGAGCGAGTTCAGGAGCACTGCAGAGACACAGGGCACAGCATAGGCTGGGTTAGGGTTCCACAGCCTCCACCACGGATGGGACATTCGCAATGCAAAGGTGAGACAAGGAGGACAGATAGTGGCTGGGAGTCTGGAAAAACAGCCCAGTGGCTCTGGCCAGAGCCAGCAACCAGCAACCCCATTTTCCAGTCAAGGAACACGGGCTGGACACAGCATCAACAGCTCAGCTCCAGGGCTGGAGAAGGAGGAGCTGGGAGAGCAGTCCTGGTCCTGTGCCCTGTCTGCCTCTCCCACAGCCTGGCTGGGTTGGGAGCCTGCAGCCCAACCCAGCAGGTCCAGACACTTCATGGGAACTTTTCCAGAGGTGTGGAAGGGATTTGGGTTGAAGGATATGCACAGCCAACAGCAAGGAAGGCCACGGGGAGCTGCAGGCTGAGCCAGGCAAGAGAGGTTCAGCCAAGTGGGAGGAAGAGGAAGAGCACTGGGAAGAGCTGTCCCTTATTTCAACCCTCTGCAGATCAAGAATGCTGCTCATGGCAGGCAAAGGAGAGTCTGGAATCATGGAAGCTGGGCAGAGGGATAAGCTGAGCAGAGAATGAAGAAGGATCTTTGTGCCCAAGACACACATCCCACCCTGCAGTGACAACATTTAGGGAGCACCTGCATGCTCCAGCCATGGGATCACCAGAGTGGGGGTGTGGGGAGGATCCTTCTCCCACTTCTAATAAGTTTATTCCAAAAGGCTCTTGGGAGCCAGACCTTGGCTGTGCCATCTCCATCCTCCTAAAGGCAGAGTCTGCTCTCTCCTTCCTCACCACCAGCAGCAAGCACTGCCCAAGAGCTTCTGGGTCACTCAAACCCTGGCTTTAGGACACAGGGCTGCTCTCTCCAGAGCCAAGCCCACGTGGTGCCAAATTCCCTCCAGCCCTGTGGAATTTTGAGCCTGGCACTGTGGTCAGCCCACACAGTGTTTGTTTTCCCCGAGCTGCCTCAGCAGAGGTCACCACCCTTCCTGGTGAGAGCAAAATAACCTCACTTCATTTTGTAAGAAATCAGCAAGGTGCATTCCTGGATTTGGCATGAACAGGCACATGGATCAGCATCAGGAACGGATGAAAAAGCACAGCATTTCTCTTAGAATAATTTATTAAATACAGCATTAAAATTTGTATTTCTAAATTCAATCATTAAAAACAAAACTTCGTCTCATATATATATATATTTATATATATTCAGGGACAATGACAATCACTCTATCAGTATTGGTGCATGTTGTGCCAGCACTGCTCAGAACGGCACCTTCTATATGCTACCCTTAAAGCAGTTCAATGCTTTAAAAAAACCCAAGAAAACAAAATAAAAAAGCATTTGCAAAGAAAGAGTGCAAAGCAGGGCCTGTCCCAGCTGCCTGAGGGGTGTGCAAGGTGGCTGAGCAAGGAGGCAGCAGCTGGAAATGCTCCTAAATCTCTGTCAGATATTGCCTGCCCAGCCTGAGGCAGTGTGGGGACCAACTCTGAGGTGCCAAAGGTCTGGAGGCCACAACTCCAGCCTGGCTGGGCACCTGTGGCTCTGAAGGATGTGGCTTGTGGTTTCCTCAGCTTGGGCAGTCAGTGCCAAACAAGCTAAACAAGGTGTGTGTGTGGGGGGAAAAAAGCACAAAAGAAAAATTGTGAGAGAACCCAGCTTGTTTCCCCAACTGCTGGGGGGAGGAGCAGCAGCTCCCACATGGTTTGTGTTCATTGTCACATTCTGCTGAGGCTCAGGGGACACACGGGGCCACCACAGCTCCACACCCTGTGCACTGCCTTGGCAGGGACAGCCACACCTGGGGAGAGCCCAGGCTGAGCCCCACGGAGGGTGGGAAGGGATCCCACAGGCAGGGCTCCCAGGCAGACCCAGAGGTAGCATCAGAGAGACTTTTGCGAATGATGGTCACATAACTCTGGCCTGGGAGGAGAGGACAACCTGCAGGGGCACGAGATGGGGCGTGGGGAGTGGTCCCACCTGCTCACAGAGTGACCAGCACCAGGTCCTGTGTGCCAGGGCCCAGCAGTGAGCGAGGACAGCCTGTGTCCCACAGGACTCTGGGGAGAAAAGCCACCCATGCTGGGAAAGGGCACCCCATGGAACACCAGGCTCTCCCCCACAGCTTACCAGGGCTTATCAGTAAGTGCCCCCACGAGCCCCTCCTCTGGCCATGGCCACTCACGCTGCCAGTCACTCCCTCCACAGCTCAGGTACAGCGAGGGCTTGTGCTTTTGGCTTTTTAGAAGTCCCTGACCTTCCAAACCTGCTTACTCCAAGAAACCTCCTGCTACCCTTAGGACCTCTGAGGACAAGGAGGAAGGGCTGTCAAAACCATTTGTGGGGAGCACATGGCCCCTAAAAGAGGAGAGGAAGTCCACACAGCCCAGCCTTCCCCCAGAGCGGAGCCGTGCCAAGCTGGGAGCGTTTCAGATAAGGCACCACAGGTGCTTTGATAGTAAAGCAGTTAGTGTTGACTACAGTACTGGAACAGGCTGCTGCCCAGGGGGCAAACCCAGCTCTCCAGCACTTGGTGCAGCAGCAGGAGGCAGTTCAGTTTCCCAGACCTCTCCTACACGCATGCAGGCTGCTCTGGCTGCCCTTTTTTGGTTTTTTACCCCCTCCCTAGAAAGAGACTTAAAAAGCCCAGGCTGGGATGTGGCAGCTCCCCCCCAAAGCAGGCAGAGAGACAAGAAGATGCCTTGTGCTGTACCAGACTTTGCCAGGGGCGGGTGCCCTGTGGTGCCAGGGTGGGCAGCGCTGGCGGGGCTCGGAGCAGGGGAGGGCTAATTGCCATTGCTGATGCTGGAGTTGGCACTGCTGCAGCTCTGCTCATAGGATGGAGGTGCCTCTGCAAGGGAAAGGAAGAAGGAGAGAGGTTATGGTGGGCATTTGCAAGGTTCCCTTTCCCCCTAGTCGGTGTAATCCAGCACAGAGTGAAGCAAACCACCCCAACACACACTCCCTGCCAGGGCCCCACAGCCTGCCCTGCTGAGGCACATGGGCTTTGTAGGATTTGAGCTGGCCAGTCCCATCCCTGCCCTGATGCCCATAGAGGTTAAAATCAGCACCTCACAGTCCTGTTCTGCTCCTCCCTTTCTTGCCCAGGCATCCTCCTGTCTTCCAGCACCTCCAGATCACCCGTGCTCCATGTGCCCCAACCCAGGGCTGAAGTGACACACAGTGTCCCTTTACCCCAGTGCAAACAGAGGGCTTGATTTGGGTAGGACTGCACTGAGAGACACTGCTGGCCCTGCATGGCTCCAGAACTCCAGCACACTGGGATTTCCCCGAGCTGTTCCACCCCGGACACTTTCTCAGCTCCCACCCCCACAGCTTCAGACCAGCTGCAGGCCCACTCCAAGTCAGACAGAAGATTTCAGTGACATCATTTTCCTGGCTCTGCTCCCACCAGCCTCACCACAAGCCAAGAAGTTTTTCTATCAGTGGGAGGCTGAAAGCTCATTTAAGAACAGGGAAATCCTCTCACGACAAGCCCAGGGCAGGCATGGGCGTGGATGTGGGAAGGACAGCTGGCTTTTACAGCTGGAAGAGGGGACTCCTCCAGAGGCTAAAGCAGGCAGAGAGATGTCACAATCCCCTCTGACAGCAGCCTCCAGCAGACTGACTGAATCCCCAGATTCCCAGCAGTTCACAGCTAGCACAGAGTGGTGGTAGGAGCCATTTCCCCCCAGCTGCACATCCCAGGAGCAATGCTCACCGTAGGGGTATCCCCACGTGCTGTACTCCGGGGGCAGGATGAGCGAGCTGGCCGTGGGGACAGGCACCACGTTCCCCTCGGCGTAGTAGGGGACAGTGGCTCCCGTGGACAGGCAGAGTGTGGGGTGGCTCGGGGAGCCTGTCTGCTCCGAGTCCGCCCGAATCTCCTGGAAGCTCAGTCCTGGGGCGTAGCTAAAGGGCTGCTGCTGGGAATGGCTTTTGGTGGGGATGGAGACATTGTCCATGGGGTGATAGCCACTGGCAGCCTCCTCTTCCTCCGGGGGGGCACTGGGGACCACCACAGACGGGATGTGCTGGATGGAGCGGGAGGGGCTCAGCGGGACCCTGTTCACAGCAATGTTCCCAATGTAGATGGGGAGGGTGACAGAAACCTCTGGGGACTTGAGGGAAACCTGGCAGAGAAGGAAAAACAGTGGCATCCTTGTTATACACGGCAGTGAGAAGGTTCAGCTGGTGTCAGGACCACCCACACCACACAGCTCTGCCTGGGAGGGGGCACAGAGCTGCAGCCCAGCCCAGGGATACTGTGGATAAACTCACCTGGATGTAGTAGTCGATGTGGATGAGGCTGCAGCCCTGCAGAATGGACTGGGGCAATGCTGGAACCAGGATCTGCTCCTTCCATTCTGCATGTTTCCAGGCCTTCACCCCTGAGCCTTCCACCTCAGCGATGGTCCTCAGGTCGTAAATCCAGCGCTTGGATTTATAGGCCACTTTCTGCACAGACAGGAGGAAACACAGCTTGCACTGTGGCCTCCTGTCTCCCACAAATGTGAATCAGGACACAAACCCACCCAACTGCTTTGTCAAACAGGCAAAAGCACAAACCTAAGGGGCATGTTCCAGAGCAGGAATACCCATTGTCGTGTGACAGACAGAGCAGGGACAAGCAAGACAAGTTCTACCTCCTCTTTTCCCAGGAAGGTAAAGAGGAACAGAGCTGGATATTTGGCCTCCTCGCTGCCCCAGTTTCACAGAGGCTCCATGGGGTGGAGCAGCCCTGGACTCTCACCTGGAGCAGACTGGCCACCACGGCGCCCGTGTCCCGGCCGGACTTGTTCTCGATGTCCGTGCGGAGCTGGATGGCCTGGCCCACAATGTAGCCCTTCAGATCCGACGTGGCCGTCAGGATGATGTTGCCACTTTTCACAAGCTTGTAGTTGAACTTCTTGGTGATGGACATAGTGTTGGGCTGCTGCAGGATGGCAGAGACAGAGGTGTTGGCTCAAGAGAGTCAGAGAGCCTCTGGGAAAACACTTGAGAGATTCAAAACAAGCAAGCAGAAATATTTGCATCTAAGAAGATGCACAGAATCAGAAACACAGCAACACCATAAACAACAGGTCTCACTTCTCCAGCCCCACAGTTCTCCTGTCCTATTAGTTGCTTTCCCCTTCAAAGCAGGTTCCCCAAACCCAAGTCTCTCCAAGCACCTGAAGCTGTTGGCCAACATGTCTCTCTGGATGCTGAAAATTCAGATTAATCTTCCAAAGCAACACGCACAAGAGTCAGATATCACCTGGAGCAGGTACTGATGGCAAGGCAGGAGAGATGAGGAGTCCTTGTCCTGCTCTTGCACAGTCACAGCCTGCAGTCAGAGCTGTCCAGCCACACAGTGACTGCTCAGGCAGCAGGACAAGGACAAGTGCTTCACTGTTGGCACTTCCCAGCCATGCCCCTCCTCGTTCTTACCTCGATGTCAGGGATATCATTCAGGTTGAGAGGGCAGAGAACATAGAAGATTTTGTTGCATTTGTAGTCCTTGGAGAAGCGAGGCGTATCTATCACAGCTTTCACCTGATGCAGGACCTTGCCAAAAGGGCCTTCAAATGATGTAGGAGCAGAAGCTGGAGTTGAGAGAGAAAGAAAAGGTGATAAGGCTGAGTCTGGCCTGTTTCTGAACGGGAAGGATATGCAAAAGCGAGGGCTCACAGGGAAGGGCCTTCAGCCATTTTTCTGCATCTTACCTGGCAGCAGGAACTGGAAGGGGAAGTTGTGCTCTCCAGCTGTCAGGACCCCTGTGGGAACAAGAGTGAAGGGTGAGTGGGACAGGCTGAGAGGCTGCTCCTTGGAATGAGTGATCTTCTGGGAGAGAGAAGCCACCACGCAGGGAATCACACACAGCCTGTTCAGCTGCCTACAGCCACTGGACAGCCCCAGATCTGATGGGCAGTGCTTGAGCCAGCAGGAGCACCTGCTGCCACCCACCCCTCCTTGGGGACAGGAGAGGTTCTGCATTAAGGTATCCTGTAAATAAGGTGGTTTGGGGCAGGCTCTAAGGGATCCCAGCACCACAGGCAGTGGTTATTCCAGGCTATCGACATAGGGCAAGGAGCAGGGCTGCTCTGTGTTTTACCTCCTGTCAGCAGGAATGTGAGAGATGTCTGAGGGTGGTAGGGAGTTCTGGTGGGCATCAAGCCACACAGCAAGCCCCTCACAGAGGCACAGGGTTCAGGAGCTGGAACCAAAGGTCCACCCACCCCTGGTCCCAAGAGGGACCTGCAATACCTCAGCCCAGCTGCTAAGACAACAGGAGCTCAGAAAAACATTCCCACAACATTAAAACCTCAACGCTTGTTTTCTTCAACCATTGCTCTGCAACAGCCTCGGGGGCACGAGGCAGAGCCAAGATCCAGTGCATGGCTAAAACAACAGCAACAGATTCCAACTCCATCCATCCTCCAGCACTCCCAGATTCCCTCCAGGGCAGCGTGAAGGCTGAACTGGACCCACGGTGTGATCCAGGCAGCTCCCAAAGTTGCCGTCAGTAAGAAAACCACTGAGGTTTATCCATATTCGTTAAATCCACATACACACGAGAGGTTTTGTTTTTAAAGTGGCAGAGCTGAGAGGAGACCTGGATACCCAGGAAATGGAGCCGTGTTTGTCCTGCTTTGTAGGATCATTGCTGGATGTACCAAAACCCCAGCTCTGGCTGGTGCTTTTGTTGTTGCAGGGCAGGAGGAGGCAGCCTGCCCGTTAGCAACACTGGCTCTGCAGAGCTGACAGTAATCGAGCCCTGTCACCAGGGGATTAACTGGATTACATGGAAGGGGGAGGTGGGGAAGAGAAGAGTAAATCCCCCCCACTGACACCACAGCCCAGGCAGGCCTTGGTGCATCATTCATGCTATGAAAAGGTGGATCTCTGCCTCTCTGCTCGCTCAGCCTCCCCATGGGGACAAGGGACACCCCAGGGAGCGTGTCCTGCCCGCAGGGACAGCGGGATAAATAATCCAACACGCGCCTCATCACGGAGCCCTGCGAGGGCTCGTTGGGAGAACATCAGAGATGTCTATTTATACACTTTGTCCTCACGGAGAGGAACAAGATTTGCTCACTGCCATCACCTCCCTGCTGATTCCCCTCCCGTCCCCCAAACAAACCCGAATTATGTAGGCTAAAATGCAGCACCCGGCGCTGTCACCAGGTGGAGGCACCAAGCCAAGCTCTGCGCTCGCTGCCAGGCCTGATGCTCCAGAGCTGGGCAGGCTCGGAGGCAGGTGTGGGACAGCCTCTCCTGTTCCCTCCTGGGCAGCCTGGCACAGCAAAGGTGCCAGGTGAGATGCAGCAGATGCCTTGTTGACTGGTTCTAGCCTGGTTAATGAGAATGACTCGATGAGCCCAGCCCTTGTTTGCTGCCCTGAGGGTTTCTGTCTTTTAATGGACACCATTCAACATTGATCTTACACCCATTATCCCTACTTTCAGAAAGCAAATGGATAACTGGAATGCATCGACTATCCTGGGCATTGCAGTACAGGGACTCTCTCCACCTCAAAAGGAGTGGGAGCAAGTCCTGTTCCTGGCCTGCAGAAGGGACGGAGGTGGCCGTTCCAGAGGATAGCAGTCACTCACTTTCCACCAAGAGAATTCCCAGCTGGGTGACCTGCAGAGACCCAGATGAAGGTGCAGGCAGTGATTACAAGTCTCCTGCCAGGAGCATGAAACTTCACAGCCTTTCCAGGACCCTTAGGATGAGCTCACAAGTAAAAGTCCCTGTTCTACATGACAGGCAGCACCATCCAACCACTCATTTCTGTCCAGCTCAGGTGCACCAACAGGAAGTTTGGCTGGAAGTGAAGCTGTGAGCACTTTCACAGTTTCTAACTCACACATAGTCACTGAGCAGGGCCATGAACTCTCCCAGGAACACGCGTGGGCAGCATCACCCACAGAGGATGTGGTTTGTTCTGTCAGAGCCACTGTGTGACTCGCTGGCACTGAGGCACTTTCTGCACAGGTAGCCCAAGGTCACCAGATGGGAACTGCCCACAGGTCAGCCTAGACCACCCTGATGGTCCTGACCAAGCCCAAGTGCCCAATGGCCTGTTGGCTGTGACCCATTGAACAGATCCCCAGATCGCAGCAGGGAGATGCAGCATCAGACACAGCACCCAGAGCCATTCCACAGCATCCCAGCAGCAAGGGGAACACAGAGCCCATGGGAAGCCACTCACCGCCCCTGTCCCTCCAGCCCAGAGAGCTTCAAGTAACAATCCAGGACATTTAATGTGCTAATTTCACTTGTAAGGGGACTTTGCAGCAGAGACAGCTGTTGGCAGCAGGCAGAGGTGAGATGATTTCCAGCCATGGGGGGACCCATGGCCATCCCAGCTCTTGGGAAGAGTTTCCATGCAGCTCCAGAGCAGAGGCTTTGCCAAAGCACTCCCCAGCCTGGGCAGGGCACAGCAGGTCAGCAGGAGTTCAGCACTGCTTGAGGGGGGCACTGAGACCCCCCCAAACAGGGAGGGGCTCCTGGGCAGCTCACAAACCACTGTGAGGGGACAGGGCTGTGCCAGCCACCACAGCCACGCTGAGCCAGCACCTCCCCATTCCCAGAAGCCAGAACAAAGGCTACAGTGTCCTCGGCTGCAAAAAAAGCTTTTCCTGAAGTTTACGTGCAGCTAAAAATACCTTGAGAAAGTCATTAGGCAGCTGGCTTAGCAGGGTTCTGCTGTGGGGCCATACCTGCAGCAGCCTTTCCCCCTGATAGGAGTCAAGCCAGCAGAGATTGGCCACCCCCACACGGCCTTGGGAAACTTCCTTCCAAAAAATTCCTGGAGGGAAAGAAGCTGCTGCCCCAGACAGCCTAGAAAAGAAGAACAAGTCCAGATAGCAGGAGCAGCAACAACACACTAACAGCGCAGAAGAACCTTGGAGATTTCCCCAAATCCAGTGGAGATCTGTCTGGTCTCTCCCATTCATGGCTCAGCTGCTCCCCTCTGTTCCACACTGGCACTAGGGTCGTTCACTTGTGCCACTGGATGTGGAGGAGTCCTGGAACGTTTCATGTACAGAAAAGAAATGCCCCACCACAAGGGCGGGGCAGGGCTGGGGCTCAGGAGGAGCCAACCCCACAGGAACAAGGACACAGCCCTGCCTGCTGTGTCCCACCCACCTTCCCAGGGCTGTCTGGCAGCTTTCTGTGCAAACAGCCCTGTCTGACAGCACCGGTGGGGCCACATCTGCCTGGGCTCACGTCCCAACCCGTGCCACTGCAGGGACAGGGGCCAAGCCCTCCTCCCAGGCTGGCTGCCCCAGCGTCTCCGGCTGGAAGTCACAGGCAGTCACAGCCATCTCTCCACAAGGGTCACGGCCACCACGACAAAGCCAGGACCTCCAGGATGGCAGAAGGAGGTTGGGATGTGCCTTGGTCACTCCTGCACAGACACGACAGGCTCAGGTGTGTGGGGCCCACTTTTTAGTGGATCTTAGAGAAATCCAGCAACAAGCTTGGAAAAGCAGTTTCTTTTTAAGTGCCTTGAGTTGTAACACTTCTCCATTTCTAAAGGGAACATTTGCAGGTCCCCAGGAGAACTTTTGATAAGGAATGTAAATATGAGAAAGATGTTTCACTAAGGTATTTTCCTTGGCCAATGAAAAAACTTAATCTTTGTTTGCTTTCATATATTGTGGGACACTGTGCTGTTCACAGACAGACACAGACAATCTCTCTGAGCAGCTGCTTGCTAGAGAGAGAGAAAAGCTTCTTGCTTTTTGCTCCTGCATCTTTACTTGCTTGCATGAAATGAAATGAAATAATAAATCCAGCCTTCTGAAAATCCATGAATATGGAGTCACTTGTGGAGAGGGCCTTAGCATTAGGGCTTTGTCATAGCCACAAAGCTGAGCCTTCATGCCTCTCCTATGAAGGCTCACACCCCAGCACACTGGGACAGCCCAGACGTGTGACACACAGCAGGCTGCAGGCCAGGAACCACGGCGTGTGGCACAGCTCACACCTCTGCCTCAGCAGGCTTCACCCACAGCTACACGGGGCAAGAGAGGTGAATATTCTGTGTGTCACCTCCTCCAGCCCCCAAAGAGGAGGATGATATCAGTTCTGTAGCCACCACTAGGAGTCTGGAAGGTGTCCCTGCATCCCAGGCACGGGAGACAGGGAGTGGCTGAAACAGGGCTCCTGCCCCAACCCCTGTCCCTCCCCACCAGTCCCTGGCAGGCTCTGCTCCCTCCTGCTGCACACATGGACACTAGAACAGGAACAGGCTGCACCTTTGGAGTACACAGATTTTTTGGTTCTTCTAGTAGGGGAACAGCAGGCCAGACCATATGGCAATTTCTCCCGGGCTACTTAACGAGTGATGTATTAACTGTGTTGGCCAATTCAAGGAGTACAGAAAGGTACCTGGTGCCTGCTGGTCCCTGGACCATCACTTGTAGCAATATGGTCTTTCTTCCTGTTGCCTAAAATCAGCCCTGGCGAAGGCGAGCTCCTCCAAAGGCACTGAGTTAGACTGACTCTGGTGTTGCTGATGCACAGCTTGAGTACTCTCCTCTCAAGGGTCTCCAGGCAGAGAGCAGGGAAGCAGCAGGTTTGTGTTTTCCACTCTGGGGTGGAGAAATGAGCAGCCCTAGCTCTGCACTGCACCACAGGACCCCAAGTCCCCAGCTACAGGCAGAGATGTCACTCTCACTGCACCCTCACCCCTGTCCTCACCTCACTTTCTCAGCCAGAAAACTGAATACTAGATGTAAGCAAGAGGCCAAACTCTTTAGCTCTCAGGAGGCTCTATCAGAACTGTCAGAAGGGAAGCATTAAGTCTGTGCCAGGGCACTTGAGGTGACGCTGAGCCATTGCAGCTTTAGCACAGGGCTCGGACTCAGCCTCTGGTGAATGAAGTTAATACAGGGGATTACAGACTGCAACAAAGGAGGGGAAATGCACACATTTGCTCGTGCCATCAGCAAGTGCCACAGGTGCCACAGAGGGAGCAGCCAAGAGCCAGAAGAGCAACCTGCCAATGAGCACAGCCAAAGCTGCCAGGAAAGCCTCGGTGTTCAGCTCCAACGAGAGCTCTCCTGCTCTGTGTGGCAGTGATGGAGCACAGCCCTAGCAGGCTCCACACTCCCTTTCGAGGCAGCAACTCGCTCTGACGGCTCTGCAAACACACAACACACAGCAGGAAGAGCCTCCAGCACTCCAACACGGGCAATGCTGCTGAGACAAACCTTTCTGTAAGGCAGGAGGTGCAGCAGAGCGCCCAGCACTGAGGCGAGGGCTCCACTGCTCACAAACCTCTGTGTCAGCTGTTTCCAGAGACATTCTCAATGAATTAGCAGGATCTGGCAGTATGGCAATGCTGCAAAAATACCCCAGAGGATTAACTGGTCTACTGAGGCAAGAAATTGGGAAGTGCTGAGGAAGCGGCTGTGACCCAAGGCAACTGCAGATCCTTCGGTGTGGTTTTCCTGGGCTGAGGATGCAGCACAGTATGGACAGGAGCTGGCACCAGCACATCCTTAGTGGCTCACCACTGCCCATGGGCACCCTCCTGCTCTCACCTGGGCAGGGGTTGTTGTGCAGGAGCATCACCTGCTGCTCTGAGACCTCCTGTTCACACAGAACAAGCTGCACAAGTCTCACAATCCTTCTTAGTCAGGTCACCAAGATTTTTAAATTCAGCTGGGAGCCAGGATTGTTACCTTGTGCCAATGCTGGCGATGAAGGTGTTGTGCCAGGCCAGCAGAGAACCACCCCAGGGAAGAGGTGATGCACAGCTGCCCCTTTTTAGCTCTTTGTGCAAGAAACCTGCCAGCAGAGGAAGCGTGTGGAGCTGCCAGGAAATCCCTGCAGCGCCTTCAAGCTAACTAACAAGCTGCCAAAAGAAAGGTCAGCTGGAAATTACAGCCAGCTCCCCACACGAGTTCAACTCAGGTACAAGGAGGGAATGAAAAAAAACCAAAAGTCTACCTTTGCATGCACGACCCTTCCACAGGGGGAGAGCTGTGTGTGCAGCTGGAGATGCAGGGAAGGGACAGCCCCGAGGGGGTACAGGCACAGGATGGACCTGCTCCTCTCCCACTGAACAAGGGCAGGGAGGGGGAGAGGAGCAGGAGGCTCTGCAGAGCTGAATCACTCCATTATATTGGATCAAGAGAAGCATCTCTGTGTCCGAGAGCAGCGGGTACAAGCGGTGCCATTCTGTGCTCGCTGCCACTTGATCCCCTGCACTGCTGGCACCTACAGAAACCCAGCAGCCCCCACCCCTCCTTGCAAGGAAAAACCAACAGCAGCGAGCAATCAAAGTCCAAGTGGAAAAAAGTAAATACCCTCTTAGCCTCCCCTCCAGGAGGCAAACAATGAGCCCCCCTGGGAGCCCTCGGTGGGCTGAGTGACCTCTGTAGCACAGCAGCCTCTCCAGCAAACAGAGCAGCGAGAGGCTCTGGAGCAGCTGGCACACTCCACACTTCCCAGCAGCTTTTATGTAAAGAGCCTGAGTTCATTAAACCGATGGCCTGTGTGTGATTGCCAAGGCTACAGCACAGTCCCCTGCTCCTCACAGCTGCCTGCTGCCTCCAGCTCCTGCCCAGCCCCACGAGAGGCTTTCCCAGAGCACAGAGGACGCCCTGCTCAAGTGGGGACAAGCCCCGAGGGGAGCAGCGACACTCGTCCCCAACCTGCCGATGCTGCAGTGGCACAGCCGGGTCCTCCACACCCTGTTCTGAGGCGGGGAGAGGAAAGAAAGTGCCTTAAATAAGTGCCAAAGTGGGCATCTGGGTTATTTCAGGGCCTGCCTCCTTTTTCATGCAATGTACAGCCTTAAGAAAAAACCCAAAGCAGTGTGTAATACAAGCAGTGGCTGATGCCACCTAGGACGAGCTGCCCCCTCACTTATTTCAATGCAAAGGTGCGTGGGACGAGAAGTGAGGAGTCACTCTTAGAGGCTTTAAGAGCAATCTGAGCCTCGACAGTTTTGCAAACCTCCCTCTCCCCTTCCCCCCACGTGTCCTCAGAGAGCACAGATCGGTGTTCTTTAAAGTTACAGCTCAGGATGTGGGAAGGGAGGGAGGGAGCGAGGCAGGCTGATCGTCAGGCTGAGCCTGCCTCCCTGCACCACCTCCACAGGTGCCAGCACTGCGGTGGCACCACTGGAGCTGGGCCACTCACCAGGGATGGGCAAGACAGGGCCCCATTCGCTGTGGGGCTTTGGGGACACCTGGGACTTCTCCTCAAGCCAAGCCAGTGCCATCTGACTGGATGAGCTGGGGATGGTGTCAGAGGGCAGACTGGCATCACTCTGCCCCAGGGCACAGCCTGGCTGCCAGTTTCTCCCCAGTAGGGACATGCTGCTCCTCCTTACCTTTTTTTGTTAATGCACTTGGTCAAAGAGAAGAGGTAACAGCATTGCTGTAGTGGGGGGAAAGGCAGGAACAGAAGAGTCCTCTGGGGCAGAGGCAAATTCCTGCTCTCCCTCAACTCATTCTCAGGCAGTGACATACCCTGTGTGGGTAAGAGCTCTGAGGGCATGGCAGGAAGGCAGCCCCTCCACCTGACACCAGGGCCTCCCACAGCCCTGCCCTCCCTTCTGCTGTTTGCTCTTTGGTGGGAGGAGGTGAGGTGGGCACAGCCAACCCCCAGCTGGAAGAACAAGCACAGATCCACCCTGGGGGAGGGGTTGTATGGCTTTTATACACCTGCAGGACCACACCAGATGCCACCATAGTAACCTCTGCTCGTGGTGCTCTGTCACGGGTGGCTGCTGGTGCTGGCCAGGGAAAGCTGAGTGCTGGCAATGTGGGCCAGTGGCCAGGCTGGCCTCCAGCTCCTTTAGGAGTCCTTGCTTGGAAATGCTTCCAACTCCCTTAACTCACCCTTACCCTGGGCTGCTGCCATCACCCTCAGCGACCTCACCACCCCGTGCCCCAAGAGCCAGGAGTCCAGCCTGCCTCAGTTTCCCCTCCCTGCCAGGTCAGTCCTGCAGGGAGGCACCCAGGGAACACCCACATGGGACACTCCGTCTGTCTGGAGCTCCTTCATGCTCCCTTCAGGGAAGGCCAGGACAGCTGAGAGCTATTCCTGGAAAGCCTAAAAACGCCAGGGCTGAGTCAGCGCCGAGGCTGTGCCTGCACAAGGCCATGGCAGGGCTCCCCCAGCACAGCCCTGCCACCGCCTCACTGTGCCAGGACACTGCACTGCCAGCACCCCCTCACAGGAGACAGACAGACAGACAGACAGGCAGACACAGAGGCAGGGACATGGAGACGCAGGCCAGCTCCCTCTGCTCCGCCAGGCCAGACACGCATCAATGTCACAGCGAGGGCGGTGACAGCAGACAGCTCTCTCTGTCCCCATGCCGCAGGCTGGAGCAGTGCCAGCCCCCAGGGCTTTTGTTCCACATCCCTGCAAGCCAGCACAGCACATGCAAGGGTCAGCTTCAAAGCCATCTCTGCTGGAGGACTCGGGTCCAAAGGCAGCACTGACACTGTCCCCTGCCATCCATGTCCCACTGCTCCCCTCTCCATCCTCCCTGGCCCAGCTGTCCTGCCTGAATGCAGACATGGGACAAACCTGCAAGTCTAGGGCAGTAATGCCTGAGCATGAAGGGCAAATCCCCCCTGGGCTGCAATCCCACAGGCAAGGACTGCCCACCCTCTCTCTCTCCGCTTCCCTGGGAGATTAGGCTGAGCGCTCCCAGCAGTTGTGTCCACACGAGTTTTTGGACACAAAAAGCTGAAGAGCAGAGGTCTGTGACTGTGAGTACTCAGTACACTGCCCCAGACCAACTGCTGGTACCTGGGGCTGGGCTTTCCTCCTAACCTCACTGCAGCTCTGCAAGGCAGGACAGGAACAACACCACAACACAGCTCAGTTTCTGATCACACAACTCTACAGGGACAGAGTTTCCCTTCAGCTCATTCCATGTCAGGTAAGTCACACACTGCTGTTTCTTGCCTCACCTGCCTGCAGCTGTGGCAGCTCTGGGAGACATCACACAGCCCAGACACGTGGCTCTGTGACCAGCTCCAGTGCAGAGCCCACAGCCCAGCCCTGCTGCCAGCCCCAGGTACCCACTCAAGGCTGGCAGAGCCTGTGATACCAGTGGGTGACAGATAACAGGACTGCACTGGGAGGTGTACAGGAGTCTGGCTCCTAGAAAACCAAGAACCAAAAGACCACGGTTTTCCACAAACACTTTAAGAACTGGGAATACCAAATTTTGGGCACCTTTGGATATCAGGCCTTCAAAGGGCACACTTCAGCACATGGCTTTTCCTTCCACCCTTCCCAATTTGCTGTAGTCCTAGTTATCAAGGGGATGGCTCCCAAGGGCAACCTCCCAAGAACTGACTGCCAAAGCAGCTATCAGAGCCTTCCAGAGGCTGCAAACCCCACAAACAGCACACCCAGCTCTTCCCACTCCATCCTCCAGCCTGGCTTTTGCCAGCTTGACAGATCTGACCACAAGATCACAGCTCTCCCTCCAATCATTAAATATTAGAAACAGTAGTTGGAAGGAACATTTCTCTAGGCAGTTGCAGGTTTAAACCTCTCCACAAGTCCACACTCACTTGCAGCCTACAGCTCCCAGCTCATCTAAGCCCAGTGGTCTGCAGCACCTTATAGACCCTCTGTGATTGCTCAGCACATGCAGAATTGGGCAGGAATGTTTCCCACTGCCCTCCAAGGCACTTTTATCTCCGACTGCAGCCCCCAGTCTGTGAGCCAAGAGCCAGCCAGCCAACTGTCTCCCTTGGCAGGGACCTGAGAGCAAGCAGCACTCTCACCAGTTGCTGTGAGGATGAGCTCAGTCTCCCCTCGATGCTAAAAGCTCTGCTTGGAAAATTGCTGAGCTAGCAGAAACTGCCACTTCAGTTCTGCCCATTTCCTGTTAATAGATAAAGCAGTACCAAAGGGCTGAGCTCCTGCTACCCTGGGCTTTTGCTGTGTTCCTGTTACTGCCTTCAGCAGGTGAGTACTGGCACATCTTGATTTCGACAGGAGCCAGGGCACAGCATGAATTATTTGTGGTAAGGCTGACCTATTTAACAGCAGAAAGACAGCATTCATTCAGGCCCAGGTCCCCCAGAGGCTGCTGGTGTCACTTTACCCACAGGACAATACAACCCCAGTGCTATCTCTGTCCATCTCACAGTGAGCAGGGGTAGCTGTCCTAGGCTGGTCCTGTCATGCTGCCAGCACAAGTGACACCTCCACATCCCTTCAGAGCAAACTCCTGGCTGCTACTGACCAGCTTTGATCAGTGTTTGGTGACCACCATAAACACACGCAGGAAGCAGAGCAGGGTGACCCCACAGAGCCTTGAGAGACAGGGAGCAGTTCCTGTGACAGCTCTGCTTCAGGGCCACAGGATGCCAGCAGTGTTTGCAGGGTGGCTGCCAAGTTCTGCTCAGGATCCTTCCCTGTGCAGCTCCTGCTAAGCTCCTGCAGTCTCTAATCCTGGCTCCCACCCTCTGTGCACAGGCCAAGGCAGCCTGTGAGGGGTATTTCACATCGAGGGGATGCTAAAGCCTTGGTGATACATTTCTGTAAAGCATCTCTGAACCACAGATCTCCGCCAGACCTCTGAGCACCGTACCTTTGTCTGCCAGGGACAGCGTGCTGTTGAAGTACTGCTCCTCCACAGTCCATGCTGTGTCATTGATCTTGTTGGACACCCCACAGGATCCAATGCAGCTCACCTTGATGGCTGTGGAGAGACAGGACATGCATCAGCACTGGGAGAAAGCAAAACCTCAGGTTTAGACTTGCTTCAGGTACTTTACTGTGCAGGAGCAGTGCCTTAGAAAAACACACACGGGATGGAAAATGGAGCAGAGGAATCAGGTCATGCTTTCATCCCAAAAGCATGTTTTCTAGCACTCCCAGCACAACTGAGCACTCCCTGCTACCCTGGTGCTATTCCCAGATATTATCACCTTTGAAATCCTCAAGCTGCTTTCCTTGTTCTGTGGAAGCCCTTACCAGCTGTGATTGCAGCTCCCTGACAGGTAAACCTCACTCTAGTTTTCTCTCCCAAAACATGCACCAGCCTTGGCACTTGGTTGAGAGCTGAAGCCTTGGGTGTCCCTGTCCAGAAAGGGATGAGCAGACAAGGACTCTGCTGCCTCCCACCCCACAAGGAGCCAGGCAGTGTCCCACCACCCCTGGGAGGAGAGAGCTGTCTGGCACAAGCCCATGAACCAGCTGAACAAGGGGTACAGCCCCATTTGAAGCAGCAGCAGAGAGCTGGACCCCCCAGCGCAGCCTGGACAAGCTCTCTGCTGCTTGAGTTCACAGCCCTGTCGCCCTCAGAGGACATTCCCAGCTCCTGGGGTCAGTCTCAGCTTCAAAGGCTTGCAGCAAAAGCACTTTGCTCATTAACACTTGCCCTGCATCAGGACCTCCAAAATGTCCATACATATGTTGCTTCCCCACAGCCACTTCCAAGGGAGTGGCTTCCTCCTCTGTTAGAGACACAGGGTTCAGCAAAGCCAGGTCTGGAAGCATCAGAGGTGGCATCTGAGCCTCCCAAAAGCAAGGACAGTAATTTGAGCCACGTCTGTGCCTTGCCTGGAGAATGTCACCCCAGAGCTCAGCCTGCAGCATGGCTCAGGAGCTCAGAGGAGCTCCCCACAGACATTTTCAGTTAGTCTTGGCCAATACTCAGCAGGTTGAAATTAGGTTCTGATGTCGACACTAGACCACAGAGACAGACAAACGTGACAGACTGGCCTTGCTGCACAGCAAGAGATGATCTGCAGAGCTGCCCCCACACACAGAGGACACAGGCAGACCTATCATGGCACAAACAGAGCCTTCAGGGCTGTCCCAGCCTGAACATCTCCCACCTGGATCCCACCGCGTTTCACAAGAGCTTAACCAGAGCCCACAGAACTCCCTTACCTCATCTGCCAGGTGAATAGTTCTGCTGGCAGAAAGGTGACAGGATCCATCAGAGACTCTTTGCCTGTTTGACCCACCTGCTCCCCCATATTCCAGCTGCATCCACAGGAACCATCTCCCAGGGGAGCAGGTGCCCAGTTTGCCTTGGCTTAGGAGCTCTTCCCGTCCCCTCCACAAGCGTTCTCAGCCCTGTTGATATCAACACCTCCACCCACCTACCCAAACACCGAGGGCTGCATGTTATTGCTGCTTGCAGCCACCTCAGACAGCTCTCCAGAGCACCTGCCTGGCCAATGTGACCTTGTTTGCCACACCGACTCGAGACAGGGTTTAAAGAACCCCAAATGCAGGGGGAACGCAATAGTTCTTACCCCAGTCACAGTGAGGGGGGTCATGCAGTCAGGTGGAATGAGCTTCTCAGGGTTTAAAAGTCTGTAATCCCAGGAGGAAGAAGAGCCTCCCCCCACCAGATCTCCTGCCATACCCTCACAGCTGATCATGACCGTGAGATGAAGAGCCCCTTGCAGTCCCAGTGTTGTTCTACACTCAAGGACAAAGGATAAGCAGCTCCAGATGCCAACTCTCATTAACCAAACATCAATACAGCAGCGAGGCTGACACATCCCTGGCTTGTTTGTGTCTGTGACGTGCTTCCCAAGGCAGGGGAAGAACAGGATGGTGTGGCCTGGGATGGGAACTCCCCCAGCACAGCACAGAGCACACCTCAGCAGACACAGGTGCCCTCCCAAGGAGAACCATAATGATGCCTTAAATGGCTACCTAGAAACATAGACTCAACAGGAATAAAGGAAAAAAAGGTGGTATTTATTAGAAAGGCCTTCAGGTGCACACTTTCGGCTCCAGAGGGTCCCACCTCTGTGGATCTCAAAATGGACAACAGCTCACGAGTGCTTCACACTTTTATATCAACATAAATTCACCAACCAGAACTCAGCTAATGATGTGATTTCTCTCAAGCCTGCCTCCCTTTTCTCAAGATGATGGTTTACAGTTCTTGTTCTGAGTTGTCTTTGGAGAGCAAGTTAGAGGTTTTATTATGTCTATCTTAGCATAAGAGAACAGCACTTAATAAGCTACAGAAAACTTCAGAGTCACACTAGCAGTACAGGATTTGAAAAATACAGAAGTTAAAACCTAAAGCATCAATAACAAGGAACCCACCACAAATCCCCAGGTGACATCCAATCCTCTCTTTTGCCAGATGGCAGAGCCAAAGCCACAGAGGGGCCTCAGGAGCAGGAAAGGCTTTATTCGTGTGCATCCACACACTGGTATGATGCTCCCACCTCAGACATACTGCCACATCTCTGGGCTCACAAGCAGCCTGTCCCACTCTGAGTTAGCCCACACAACACACACAGATCCAGTCAAATCAAGCCCAGGCTCACCCGCTCCATTCCCACACTTTCACACAGGAGATGCAAGCAAGAAAAGCCCAACCAAAAACTGGAGAACATTCACATCCTGGAGGAGCAGCAGCCCCTGAGCAGGCTCCCCCTCAGCCTCCCTGCACCACAGGAGTTTATAGACCAGCACCATCTGTTCGACGCCCAGATACGGGGCCGACAGACTCTGCTTGCAGGCCGATCCTGCACTGCGGTGCGGAGGCTCTCCTGCTCCTGGGAGGCAGGTGGGTGGGAATGCTCAGGAACACACACTGGGGCCCAGCTCCCCTCCCACGACACACAGGCTCAGCAAGCAAAGGCACTGGGTTTGCACTCCGACGCTCAGAGCCAGCCCATGGCTGCTGGGCCCTGCTGCCGTGGTTCAGCGCCAGGGCCAAGGTCAGACCGTGCCCAAAAGTATCCCTGCTGCTTGCTGAGGAGTTTTCCAGCACAGCAGCTGTCAGCTCCAAGGGTGTCCAATTAACCACTGACACCCCAAATTGGCGTGGTCAGAGCCAGCCTGTGCCTAGAGAGGAGGGACAGTCCCTGGAGGGCTCTGAGGGGTTCCAGTCCTTCAGCCCCATCAAGCCCTCTCCAGCCACATTCCCTGACCATCACACACCCTGGGGCTGCCATTCCAGCCCCAGGGGACAGAAAGCAGCATTTCCAGCTGAAAAGTTTGAAGGAATTTCACTCTCCCCTTCCCTCTACGCTCCCCAAAGTTCCCAGTGTCCGCTCACCAGGCACACCAATTCACCACAAGTGGGACAAGCCTTGGAGCAGTTCAGGGGGCAGAGATTTGTTATGGAGCATCTTCTACAACCTGCTCCAGACACATGAGCTCCCCCCACCTCACTGGGCAAGAAATGGGGTGGACAATAGCTCTGAACTATTGCCCCACACAGCTGACAGTGTGGCTGGACCCAGGGACTGCATATCCCACCTCATCCTCCAGGCTCCTGCAGGAGCCCAGCAGATTCCCAAGCCCCCACGGGGTGGGTGATGCTGGGAGCAGCAGGTCCAGGAGCCCCAGAGAGCAGGAAAGCCTGGGAGCTACAGGGCCAGGTTATCTGGGAGGTTTCTGAGGTGCCCAGTTCAACAGATCAAACCATTTATCTCACTCCTAGCCAAGTTTTGGGGCACTGAACCATGAAATCAGCCTCTCCATGAGCATCCCATGGGCAGAGGGAGATACTGAGGACTTGCCTGGCTCTCTCTTGTACAGGCTCCTGCCCATAAGCAGGAGGAGGAACACGGATATGTGACAGACACAGCTTGGGCACATGGTTCTGGGGGCAGCTGGAACCTAAAAACAGCATTGTCAGAACAGACCTGGCAAAACCAGCACCACCAGAGCTGCTGCAACAGAGCCACCTGAACACAGAGCTTGTCAGCCTGCCTGTCAGGAAGCAAAATGCACAGTCTGAGCCTTTCCAGGGAAATCTTAGAACTGCCAGGCTGCAGAAAGAGGAAATAAGAAGAGTTTCTGCATCAGAATAGGCCAGTTCCAGTTATTAGAAACTCATTAAAAATGCCTGTGGAATCCAGTGCTACCAGTGGCCCCAGTCACCTCCCTCCTGCTCCCTGTTTACCCAGGCTGATTTGAATAAATACAGGAAAAAAACAAAGTCCAAAAACCATAACGGGGGTGGAGGGGGGGAAGCAAAGAGCAGCAAGTAGAGAAGAAATGAATGATGAAGCCATGCAGAAGGCAAGAGCCCTTCACCCCCGCAGTCCCTCGGGGGTTCAGGGAAGCGGGCAGCTCCGCATCCAGCCAGACACATCTTTAGCAGCGTGCTGCAGCACGCACCAAACGCTGGGAATAAAAGGAGACAGCTCAGCCATCTCCATCTCTGCACAAAGTAAAAATAGAGATGCCAGGAGCTGGGCACGTCTGCCTTCTTCCAAGGTGATTTAAGGAGAGCAGTCGAAGACCTCAAATTGCTTTTTCTCCTGACCCAGAGAGCCGCTCTCCTCGGGGGAGATGGCGTGGCATCCTGGGCACGAGGAAAGCGCAGGACACGCATCCCCTCCTCTGCCAGGGGCAGGTTGTGTGTGCACATCCCTGCTTCAAAATGCAGCCACGTGCTGAGCAAGCAGAGGCTCAATGGCCACCCTGCACTCAGCCACAATCCCAAGGGAACACCTCTGATTTCAAGCCCCACTTACGTCACACACCTGCCACAACAGGTATGGGCAGAGGGGGAGGGAAGGAGCTGTTGCATCTTGGTCAGTTTGGATTCTCTAGGCTGGGCAGGGGAAGCAGCAAAACCAATTCATAGAATCACAGAATATCCTGAGCTGGAAGCGACCCACAGGATCATGAAATCCCACCCCTGTCCCTGCCCAGACACCCCAACAACCCCACCCTGTCCATCCCTGGCAGCGCTGCCCAAACGCTCCTGGAGCTCTGGCAGCCTCGGGGCTGTGCCCATTCCCTGGGGAGCCTGGGCAGTGCCCAGCACCCTCTGGGGGAAGAACCTTTCCCTGATCTCAGCCTGAGCCTGCCCTGACACAACCTGACACAGTTGGAGGTGGTGGCTGTTGCAGCTGGCAGCAGCTGAGGCAGGACAAACAGACCAGCCCAGCATTCCCTGTCCTCTGCAAGGACGGATGAAGAGCTGGCAACTGAGCTCTGAAGAGGCACTTACAAACAGCCCTGGGATTTTGCCAGCTGAAGCTTACCCGGGTCATCACGTGGCCTCAGCCATGTCTGCTGGACCCAGAGGCTCCAGCCGTCCCTGCTGCAGGGAAGGAGGGGCCCAGCCCTGGGATGAGATGATGGCAGAGCCACTGTGTGCCTGCGGTGACCCCACACAGCACAAGGGACCAGGGCACGCTTTAGTGACGGAATCAGAGGGCACCAGGGACTGAGATGCCCTTTGGAAAACTCCTGCACGCCTGGATGCAGCTAACAAGGGAGCAGGGGAAGAGAAAGTGCTGTGGGAGTTGTGGGAGTCAAGTGAGTCTGCATCAGAGAAGTGTTCATTTCATGGAAACCAGCCTTGGGAAGTCAGAGCCCCCTTCCCTCATCCCTCTCCATCAGAGCCATGGCAGACAGTGATCACCACACTTTAACTGATTCCCTCAAGCTGCCATCTGAGCATCCAGAGCTGCAGGGACTCAGAGTATCCATGAGCTGGGAATGAGCCATTTTCCATCCCGGGGCCAAGAAATGGCCCTGGGAGAAGGGGGTGATGGATCCTTCTGAGCCCCAACCCCTCCCCAAAGCATGGTAGTAGGAACACATCCTTGACAGAAGGATGGGCAGCAGGAGGTCATCTCAACACACAGCACCACAGCTCCACCTTGGAGTGACACCTGTAGGGTCAGCAAGGACCACAAGTTTGGGTACACCCTGAGATCCTCCAGCCCTGGATCTGTATGACAATGAGGGGTTTGAGGTTCCCCACACTGCCAGCAAAGCAGGACCAGATAGTGCTGGGAAAATGGAAAGCCTGAGAGAGAGCAAGACCCACAGGCAGAGCAGGTTACTCTCAGTTTGTAGAGAATGGGTAATTCCTAGAAAAGTTCCATGAAAAGTGGACACCGAGGGAGCTGAGGCAGCAAAGAGGGGCAGGATGAGGTTTTTCTACTGATAGCCTTTACCCAGAAACACCCAAACAGCTTCAGACAGAAAGGGCTGAGCAGGAAGGCTGGAAACTCACAAGATACACAACTCCCTCGTGCACGAATATATTGAGACACTACTAATTAAACCAACAGCTCCTAATTAAATCTCAGCTGTCCCTATCCTTCTGGGTCCATCCTGTCAGTTCTTGAGACACAAATAGTCTTGAGCATTTCACAAGCCACTGAGGCAAGAGCAGAACTTACAACAAGTGCTGGAGGCAGCAGCGGGTTTGGCACAAGGTTAAGGATTGTCTGGGGAGGTTTTTATCTTCTTCCTTCACGAGAGCCCAGCACAGGGACAGGAAAGGGATCTGGCCTCTAACAGGGTAGGAGAAGAATTGTCTAGAAGAGTCATTTATGCTTTCCATCTCAATTCAAATCCAAGTCTGTAGCCAGGCCCCAGGAGGTGACTTGACTGGAGCTGACACACAAGGAGCAGCATCTCCCACAGCACCAGCAGCCTGCAGCTCGTGGAGGTCTTGGCTGCTGCTCCCTGTGACCCAGGGGGACATCCCACCTCCCACAGCTCACACTCAGCCCAGCTCTCTGCTCTGCAGACAGGCTCCCAGTGCAATGCTGAGTAGTTGCTGTGTCTGACCCCTCTCTGTCCCCGTGCTGGGAGTGGGCAGTGCCCCTGCCATGCACGAGCCCAGCTGCAGCCCCAGACCCTCCAAAAGCAGCCCCACACTGTAGGAAGGCTAGAGCAGCTCCTCAAGACAGCCTGGAAAAAACTCCACCTGTAGCAACCCCAGGGGAGTGACAGCTCTGCCAGAGGGCCAAAGTGACCCACAGTCATTATTTCAGCTATGCATGAGTTATGTTAGCCAGAGTCCAGCCCAGCACAAGGAGGGGCAGCGAGTATGGACACACAAAGGATGTCCTCATTCCAGCAATGCAGAAGTCTCCAAAGGGAGGCTGGGCAGGTGTGTGCCTGCAGAAAAGCAGGAGAACAAATCTTGTCTGAGTCCTTTCCCAGGCAGGCCAATCCTTCCCCCTCTTGGAAGCACTTTCTTCCATCAGGCCGAGAGCAACAGGGAAACCTACATTTCCCAGCTCCTCCCCAAAACCAAGGGTCAGTGTACATCCTGAGAGAAGAAAGCCAACTCCTGGGCTACTGTTTAGAACAAACTCCTGCTCAAACCGAAGACTTTTCTCCCTTCTAGAGCCAACAGGTTTATTTATAGCATCACAGCATTTTACCAGCACGCTGGCTGCCCCCAGAGGAGGGGGGTCATCTCCAACATCTGGAATTAAATCCTCAGCTGAGTACACTGAACAAGCCTGGCTCTGCACATGTCAGGCTGCAGGGGGAAAGCTCACCAGTGAACAAGGCCACACGGGCTGTGGGAGGGGGATGAACACACAAAGTCTGAGCCTTGGATCTGCCAGAGGCAGCTCCTTACCAACAGGCATGAAACACCACAGCACCTGCACACAGGGCCTGACCGAGGGGCTTCACCCATCCAGCCCCTCACCCCGATCCCCACTGTGTTACTGCTGCTACAAGCACCTCACTGCTCCCCACACATACTCCAGAAGGGGATGCTGAGGTAATCCTTCCTCCAAAACTGCCTCTTGCAAAAGCAGGACAAGCTTGGGAATTTTTTTTAAGCTTCAGACTGATGTAGGCCCCAGTGCAGAGCAACACAGCCCGGGAAGAGGTAGGGAGGAATGGGCTTGCTCTGCTCGAGAGCCCACAAGGGCAGAGGTGGCTGTACCATAACAGGCAGGCAGAGCAGAGTCTGTGGACGTGTCCTGGCAGTGCCTCAGACCACTTTTGGGAGCCCAAAATCTCACCCCATCTTAAACAGACAGCACAGCCCAGCAGAGCAGTTCCACACAGTCCCAAGCACAGGACAGAGGTCAGCGATGCCATTCCTTGGGTCCTCCTGCAAGGAGAGCAAGTGTGCCCCACCCTGACATGCTGAGGGACCATCCTCTTCCTCCCAGGCCAGGCTGGCAGACACAGGCACCCCTGAGCGCTGGGAACAGCCAGATCAAACAGCAGCGAGAAACTCTTTGGCAGAGAGAGGCAGATCTCACAGCTCCCCAGGAATATCTCCATGCCAGCCACCCACCTGAGCCACGCTGCCAGCACTCACAGCCTCCTCCTCTCCCAGCATCCATCCCTCCAAGTACTGGAGGGGAAAAGCAGAGAGGTTGCAGAGGAGCAGAAGGCTGGAGGAGAGATGGAGGCAGCATTTCATGTGGAGCTTCAACCACTGCGGGGTGTGAAGCCAACTTTCAGTCTCAAAAAATTTCTTTTCTTTCTGCTATTCTGGACAGAAAGTCAGAGGGGGAAACTGTGACCTGTCTGCAGACTGCAGTGCCTGCCCTCTTCCTAGAACTGCATTTGAGGCTCACTTCTGTTCACCCCATCCATGAGGAAGCAGCCTCTGTTTCTCTCAGATGGGATGGACTGGGATGGGATCAAGCTCCAGGCAGGGCCTGCAGCTGCCAGCCTGGCACAGGAACATATTTAGGATCTCAGCAGGGTCCAGAAAAGTTTTACTTGTGATGCCCTGCACAAGACAGATTTCTTTTAATAAATTTAATGTAGATTTAATTTACTCCATCATTCTCAGGGGACCTGGGTAACAAGCTGCATTTTGTGAGCCCTGAATTTAAGCTATGCTCTTCAAAGCAAAACAAGGCTGTACATACACAAGCAGTCAGGGCATCTTAATCTCCAGCTCTTGGTCCCTAGAGCAGCCCTGTGGGAAGGGAATGCAAGTCCCAGATTCCCAACATGCAGCCAGACAAGAGGAACAGAATCAGCAGCTCACTCTGGCTCCCAGGAATGCTGATGGATGCCAGGACCTGCCAGCACTCAACACTTCAGCCAGCCAGGGACCACAGCCACCCTTCCTCAGGCTGAGCAGTGCTAAAACAGAAGTGAGGAATCTCTTTTTTTATAGCTTGCCCACAGTGAAATAGGTTTCCACCCAGCACTTAACACTAGTTTAGGCCAGAGGAGTTAAGATATTCTGGTACAATTGACTTGGCTGTCTAAAAAAGGAAGGACTGGGCAAGAACCTACCGCAGAGCACTGCAGGTCCCAGGGGGGATGTGCTGGATGCTGGTGTAAGCAAGCACCCCTTTAAACTCATTAACAAACTCAATTGCTCTTTCCCAGCAAGCGCAAAGCCTGGCACCTTCTCCCACCTCGCTGGCAGAACAAGCTGCGATTCCCATGGAAAAGGAGCGGCCAGGGAGGCTGAGCTCTCTGATGTCCTGGGAACACACCTCCGTGTGCGACCACCGCCAGCCCTGCTCCGCTCTTCCCACACCCCGGAGCAGGTCTAACGAGCTCTTTTTCCCCCCGCCAGCCCCTCTGCCCCTGCCGCAGGAGCATCACCCTCCACGCTGGGTGCAAAAGGCACTGCAGAAGATAAACAGCCGACTGATCAGGTTTCCCTACTCACCACAAAGAGGTTGATTCACCAGAGCCTACTCCCTTTTCAGACTCTTTCTAAATAAAGGCTTCAAAGACTTCTGGAAATTCATGCTTAACAGGCTTACTGTAATACCAGAGCACCAGGGCTCCTGTGGGCCAGACTCTGCTGTGGGACTGAGTCACGCTCATTTTCTTCGGAGACTCTCAGATAGGCTTTTCTAAAAGGTAAGGCTGCAAGTCCTGATGGCTGCTGCTCATTTTGGCAGACCCTCACTGCCACCCATGTCACAGCCAGGCACAGCTCTCCTGGCATCAGCCCTGCAGATGTGAAGTTCAGGAGAGATGACATTTCTCCATCCCCTCCTGGGGCGCAAGGGATGCTCCTGGGCCCAGCAACTACTCTCCAGAGAAGGAGCACATGCACACTCAGCCCAACACCGGGTGGGACAGGAGGTCTGGACACCCCTGGGGCTGCAAGGACTCAGCACTGTCACAACCTGGCGCCCTGAGTGAGCCTCTGCCTCCATGGCAGGAGAAGGACTAAAGCAGCACACTCAGGACTGCTCAGACATCCTGGGAACAGGAATTTTGTTGTGAGGGGTTGGAGCTCGCTTACAGGGAGAGGAGGCAGGAGCATGGAATCAGGCAGCCACACCAGGGTCTGTCCTCCTGCCGCTCCAGGAACTTGCAACTCAGCACTCAGAACTGCTGAAACACCTCCACATGATTTAGTGCTGCTGCAGCTCCCAAGCATGAGCCTGGAGCCAGCTCCCCTCCTCCTAAAGGCTCTTTTTCCTGAAGAGCCTTATTTACAAGCAGTAAAGCAAGCCTGCACTTAGTGCCTCCTCATCCTGGCCAGGTACCACTGCAGGCAGGTTCTCGCTGCAGAGGCAGGAAGGCACAGCATGGGATGAGAGACCCCAGCCTCACCTGATCCCTGCTGGAGATCCCAGCATGGGATGAGAGATCCCAGCCTCACCTGCTCCCTGCTGGAGATCCCAGCATGGGATGAGAGATCCCAGCCTCACCTGCTCCCTGCTGGAGATCCCAGCATGGGATGAGAGATCCCAGCCTCACCTGCTCCCTGCTGGAGATCCCAGCATGGGATGAGAGATCCCAGCATGGGATGGGAGATCCCAGCCTCACCTGATCCCTGCTGGAGATCCCAGCATGGGATGAGAGATCCCAGCCTCACCTGCTCCCTGCTGGAGATCCCAGCATGGGATGAAAGATCCCAGCATGGGATGGGAGATCCCAGCCTCACCTGATCCCTGCTGGAGATCCCAGCATGGGATGAGAGATCCCAGCCTCACCTGCTCCCTGCTGGAGATCCCAGCATGGGATGAGAGATCCCAGCCTCACCTGCTCCCTGCTGGAGATCCCAGCATGTGGGGGTGCAGAATGTCGCCAGGGAGGATGGCTTTTGTTGGTGTGGGGCCTTGGGGGAGACGGGCGTAGCCCAGGTCTGACAGTGGACAAAACAAAAGGAGACAAAGAGAAGGCAAGGCAAAAGTAGGATATTTAACAGGAGATTAAGCAAAGAGGTTGTAATCAGTAGCCATTAGAGATGCTAAAGATGTAATCCTAGAAGCTGAAGTTTGTGGTTGTTGAACTGCTGGTTTTGGAATGGTATACAAGATGTGCTTTGCACAATAAAAGTTGGCTTTGCATGTACCGGTGTTTCAATCACCGACACCAGAATGGGATGAGAGACCCCAGCCTCACCTGCTCCCTGCTGGAGATCCCAGCATGGGATGGGAGATCTCAGCCTCACCTGCTCCCTGATGAAGAATCCCCATGTCACACTGAGCTCTCGTGTGCTGCTTTCGCACATCTCAGTTGTCAAGAAATCTCCCAACCCCAGCATCTTCAGAGAAAACAGTCAGAATCCACTTCACTAAGCATAAGAGCTGCTCCTATGATTTTCTTTGATGCCATTCAGTGCAAGCAGCTGGATTCTCTATTTATAGCAAGATCATCATTTTGGAAAGATGACTTATGTTCTTGTTATTACCAGAGCACCAGATACATAACAAATCCTCACTGTGCTGGGAGTGCTACAGGTTGGTAAGACAGTCCTCATGGTCAGGCCAGGCTCCTCAGAGATCCAAGGACACAGAAAAGGAACATTTGGGACCTGAGCTGAACCTCTGACATTCAGACCCCTGCTGATGCTCCCCATCGAGAAGGCTCTAATTCCTACCCATACACTGAGCTTTCCTCCCTAGAGTTGTTGCCTTCCAAGCTAGTTTTATCCCACTCTTATTGCAGGGAATATTTGGGATTCAGAAGGGTGTGTTTGGGAGGGATGAAGGGTGAACTGCTGCAGCATTGTTAGCTCTGGTGTGAGCTGCCTGAGCCACAACGACTATCAGAGAGCACAGTGCTGTCAGCAAGAACAAAGGAGTGGAAGTCATAAGCATTAGTGCTCCAGAAATGATTCATGCTTCTTGGAAACAGCTTTTGCTACGGATATCTGACAAACTCCGGTTTTTAACGAGGGTTAAGGTGCTCAGAGATCAGGGTGTTTTTAAACTAGGTCTCCAAATAATTCCAGGTTGGCATTAGCTTGCCACACTCATCTCGTTGAGGGGGTGAAAAGCAGCTCCATACTTACCTTAGGACACCCCATATCCTCTCCGCTGCCATCATCCAGCATCTCAATGCACCTGAGGGAATTTACTCAAACCATGCAATTCAAACCAATGGCAGTGGCCACCCCTCTGCACAAAGCAATACCAAGCCACAGGTATTTATATTTACCACGTTGTGGTAAAAGGTGTCTACACACAAACTCAGCCACAGCAAAACACCTCACTCCCACCTGACATGGGCACCCCCATCGCCCACTTTTCATTTGCCATCAGGCAGAGTGGGGAACATGGATTTGCTGTTTAAAAGCCATCACAAGCAGACAGAAGCCTGAACACCTTTGTGACATGGATCCATTTCCCTCCATATCGGGTCCTGAACACAACCCAAGGACTCTGAGCACACGCAGGCACAACTGTGCACAAGGCAAACAATGCTGACTGGCAACAGTCTGGTCCCTTGCTCAATTTTCTCCTCTCCTAAGCACTTTGCATTTCTCCACGAGAGATTTGAAGAGTGACAGATTTTAAGAGCAGCACAAAGAGGCAATTTACTTCCACAGCAATTCCTGTTGCCAGACTCCAGAGGTCACACCATTACCCTAAGGCTGCCCATTCGATATCTCAGCAACGAGCCCTCAAGAAAAGAGGCACCAAATCAAAGCCCAGGCCCTGACACATTTGCCAGGCCATTTCAGGAGTAGCTGCCCTGAGCAGGAAAAGGAAAAGACCTCCCCCAATACCTGGCAGAGCACCTTTCTCCATGCTTTGGCACAGGTCAGGCCTGCAGAAGCCCTGCAGCACAACCCAACCACCCCACTCCCCTGGAAGGGCCTGAGCATCCCGTCTCCAGACAGCAGAGGATGCTGCACATGTCCATCCTCCTCTTACTGGCCATGAGAGCCTCTAGCAAGACTTCACCAAGTCAAGTACAGCTCTGCGTCTTCTACACATCTGCATCTTCCCTGGGGATGGCCTCCAGCACAAAGTATTCCCCAACAGGCTGGGAGTGGATCATGCCTGTCCATGTGCCTCCCTGGCTGCCCCACCTCTCCCAACACAGCCTGGGATAGGGACCTGCCTTGGGAGGAGACAGATGGAAACCCACAGGCTTTTTCCTCCCAGCCAGGGAGCCTCCCTGCCGCCTACCTGACTCCAGCCCTGAAAGACAAGCTACATCTCTGACAGCTCTGCGCTGCTCCAGGGAAGGAATAAGCGCTCACACCCCGTTTGTCACACTTGGAAGCAAATCAGACAGACAGAACTCCACTCCACTTGTCCTCTCATTTTGTTAAACAAGGGATGGGAGGCCATGGCATGTCTCCTCGCCAAGGAAAGCAGCAAAGAGTTTTTCAGCTGAGCACAAGCGGTGCGCGGGCGGGGGGAGCGGCAGAGAGCGGCTCACTGCAGCGACGAGAGGCACAAACCCATCTCGTGATTAGTTATTGACTCCAGAGGAGTCAGAGCTCTAGCAGCAAGCCAACCAGGAGAGCAAAAATCCCTCTTTTGTTCCCCAGCCTCAGACAGACTTGGCCACACAACTCCCCGCTGTCTCGCTTCACACAATGAGAAAAGAAAGTTAATCCAGCTCCCCTCCAGCAGGAACCATCCAGCCCCCGGGAGCGATGCTGCGGAGCCATCCGTGAGCATTCCTGTGCAGCAGTGCCAGCCTTGCCTCATCCTGGCACCCAGTGCCGCTGGTGGATACCAGACAGCTCCATGGGACGCTGCCAGGGTCACCAGGGACAGTGATGGAGCTGCTCCTGCCCTCCAATCCCCCAGGCCTTGCTCAGCTCCGTGGGCCACACTCCCTTCCCACACTGCACCCCAAAGCAGGGACCAGCCATGAGGTCCCTGCTGCCCCAGTGGTGGGCAGGTGACCTATGCTGCCAGCACAAGGATTTCCAATCCTCCTTTATAGACAAACTTCTGACTCAGGAGAGAGCAGGGACTGAATCCACCTTTTCCCTAGCACTTTCCCAAGCCACAGCCTTCCTGCAGGAACAATGTTTTCCACTGTATCAGAGGTCAAGTGGTAGGAGAATCGTGGCCAACAGAGTCCTTTGGTATCATCCCTTCCCCTCAGGAAGGGCACAGGTTACACACACATCAGAACCACCAAACCCAAACTTCTCCCTACTGCCCTTCTAGGGAACAGAAGATAGCTTTTAGTTTGGACACATGACTCAGGATTCCGGTGCTCTGCTCTCCATCCCCCTTCACCACCAGCTTTCTCTGTTCTCCATATGAGAAGTCAGAATATTTACTACATTTAAGATCAGAGAAGAAAATTATGATTCATGAACTCTCTGCAGAAATGGGAATTATGTATCAGTATTTCTAGAGCATGAACAGACACAGGTATTTTGCAGACACAAGTCTGGAGCTTTGTAGTTCAAGGGAATGATTTTAAAATCAAGTCATCCCTGCATAAAGCTGGACAGCCAAATAACAGAGTGGAGAACAGCAAAGTGCTGAAATCTGTTCCGGAAAGCACTTGCTGTTTCTTTACTCTCGGTGACCTGGCAGAGAGGGCTGTTATTTTAACATTACGCTTGTTGGAGCCTCGCTGAACGGCAGGCGGGACCGAAATAATCCACATGGCCCCTGGAAGCCACAGAGTTGAGAGAAAAGTGCTCCAGCATCTCCAGGCAGCACAAGCCTTTGTTCCCGCACGCTCCTGCCGGCAACCAGGACTGCCTGCCCTGCTCTGAATGATCTGGCTTCCCTCCTCCCTCCCCCCAAATTAACTCCATCTCCAGCTGTCCCTGCGCAAGCTTCCTGTAAGATTAATTATTCTTTGTACACACACGTTTGATGATTTACCCAGCAAGCCAGGCACAATGATTAGGAATTCTCCATTTCCATCAGTCCTCTCCCCTGAGGCTCAGAAGTTTTCTGGGAAGGTCCTTCACCCTGGCACAGGCACAGGAAGAAGCGTGGCTCCTCAGAAGGTCCACGTGGGTCACCAAGGACCAGTCAGTATTCGTGATGCTGCTGCAAGGTCAGCTGAAGATGATGTGCTCCTGAACAGCCCTCACTGCTACTCAGCTGGGCTGGCACTGACGCCAGCCTAAGTGGGAACATTTATGATCCCAAAAGGTGTGTCCCCAGCTACGCTGTCCTATGACCCAAGATTTCTCGTGTGTTTAGCAAGGCACAATGAGCTCTGTTTGTTTGCACTGTCACCTTTCAGAAGGTATAATTTTCAAGAGCCAGAAGTTACCGTGTGAAGAGTCACCTGCAGGCTGGTTCCGGCTGTGATCTCACACACCACAGCACCAAGAAGTCACCGCACCAGACCTGCCTGGCTCAGGAAATGGAAAGCACCAAACCTAGGTGCTGTGGGCCAGACCTGCCAGGGGTGAGGACTTTGTGTCTTCCCCTGGGAGCAGTTTATTAGTATGGAAAGTCACAGCTGGCCACAGAAGGTGTGCACTGGGGGTGTATATACAATGTAAGATGAGTTGATGCCACCCAGCTCTCCCCAGGAAGCCAGAGCATGTCAGGTTGTCTGATCCCTCCACTGTGAGCCCATGGAGCTGAATACTGCTCACAAGTCCCTTTAAGATCTATTTCAGCAGGTAACCTGCTGTTGCACCAAAAGGAAGTTTCAGTAGCTACATGAGCCTCTTTCTCTAAGGATAAGAAATTTCCTTCATCCAGAAAGAAGGAGAGGGTGCCCAAAAGATCCCCAGGCAAATGTGGAGGGTTTAAACACCAGAGACCATAAGATACACAGCAGGAGGAAGAACACTCAGCAGAGTCACCCTGTGCTTGGCAGGAGTTGGTTTCACATCCAAGTGTGACTTAACTGGGTGAGTACAGACACCAGTAATGGAAAGTTTCTACCCCAGCTCATGAAGCCAATGTACAGGAAACTCAGCCTGAAAGAGCTGCTCAGGTGACCTCAGCACAGCAGAAGAAACAATCACATGGAGCCCACCTCAGATTTTGGCTCGATGCTTCTGCCAGCCTTCCTAGATCTCAGCTGCCCCAGCTCTTACCAAAATCCCTGCACTAGCAGCAAACACCAGATCCCACAGCAAAACCCCTCCTGAGTTCAGGAGTTCTACTTACACCAGACCCTGATGCATCTCAGAATCAAAGCAATCAGAAAGCAGAAAGAAGGTCTAGAACAAAGAGACACCTTCCTCCTTCCCTATAACACCAGAAAGCAAAGGAGAGCTGGTGTAGAGCAGAACCTGGCAGGTCTGTTCCAAGATGGGAGTTGTAGAGGCAGCAGCAAGGTGTAGCCGTGGCTAGCTGGCAGCACAAGGGGCCAGCACACCAAACCCTCCAAGGTCAAAGTCTTGTCCCTCCCATGAAGCACCTTCAGGAATGGATGGAAGTCAACGGGATGGGCCGTGGAGGGAAGTCAGCCAGACTTCATTAAGAACATCTTTGCTGGAGAAGTGCATCTGGGAGTACTCTCCGGGGAGATAAACGCTGGATCTGCAACTGTTTTGCTCTTACACGAGTTAAACAAGTTTGTACTTGTCCTAGATACTTTTTTTCCACACGAAGCTTCCAAAAAGCTATTGCAGACAACTGGAAGAGGTGCTCGCAAAAGCAAGACACAGGCAAGTTCAGGCACCATCACCCAGGCTGACAGCTCTTCAACAGAGACTTCACATTTTACATTACTTGGTCTTTTTCTCCCCCCTCCAATAATTTGTTGCAAAGGAAGGGGCATGCACACACGAGAAGCAAGCAAGACCTCAGGGAAAACAGCAAATCGTTTCACATTTCCACAGCACTGAGCACAAAGCTGACTTGCAAATGCGAATGACTTCTCTAAGGCAGGGGAGGAAGCTCCCGGTTTGGATGATCCGAGCCCAGCAGCTCGTTTCCCTGCAGTCCAGCCTCATCCCTCTGTCCTGACGGACTGCACCCGCCACGAGCACGGCCTGAGCCCCTCGAGGGGCAACAACCACCCCCTACCCCAACACCTCCTGCTCCAGACCACTGCTGCCCGCCGGGCACTCCCTCTCTTGGCACACACACGGGACCTCGTACACACCCTGGACATCTCCCACACTAGTACAGCCACAACTCAAACGCCCGAGTTCATTCGAAATGTTACCAGGCGGCTGCTCGCTGCGCACGGTGCCTGCGAGCCGGTGGGTGGGTACCGCTCCTGCCCGGACACACTATCGCCCATCCCCTCCCTCCAGTCGGGGCAGAGCTGCTGCCCACCGGGACACGGCATCGCCCACCTCCTCCCACCGCCCTGCCCTAACACATTCGGGCTCCGTCCGACCCAGGGACACCAGGTTCGGGGGCGATGCCGAAGCCGCTGGGCTCCGGGAAAGCAGAAGGAGGCGGCCGAGCTCCTCCACCCCCTCCCCGCTGCCTGGGCACCAGCCAGCTCCGGAGGCTGCTGTGGCACAGCCCCGCGCTGGGTTCTTTTGGGAAAGGGGGTGGGGAGGGTGTTTGCTTATTTATGGGATGGGAGCAAAAAGTAAGAGGAGGAAGCGGAGGAGGAAATAATCCAGCAGGTTGCTCCCATCAGCCCCTCCCGGCCGCCGCATGGCAGCAGGGGCAGCAGCGACGGGGCAGCCCCGGAGCCGCCGGTCCCCAGAGCCGGGGAAGGGAACCCGGCTGCTCCCCGGCACCATCCCCACGGCGCCCCGCGGGCCAAGGCAGACCGTGAATCCCCCCGCCCGAGATATCCGCACCGCCGTGTGTGGCCCCGCGGGCT
>VZTN01017340.1:242463-262650 GCA_013400515.1 Erpornis zantholeuca
CCCGGCCGCGCTGAGGGAGCGGGGCGGGCCTGAGGCGCGGGGCAGCGGCGGCGGCCGGGCGGCATGGAGGGGGCTGCTGGTGGGTCCCTGAGTGCCGAGGGAAGGCGCTAATTGTGCGGCCAGGCTGAAGGAAAGGAGCGGGTTGTGGGGCTGGGCTGTGAGGGAAGGAGTAGCTGATGGATCCCTGACTGCTGTGGGGTCGGGCTGTGAAGCTAAGGGGAAACAAGCAAGGGGATCCCTGACTACTATAAGGGAAGAAGCTGTTTGTGGGGATGGGCTGTGAGGTGAAGGGGACTGTTCTGGGGTCAGGCCATGAGGGAAGGAACAGGTGATGGATTCCTGACCGCTATAAGGGAAGGAGCCGGTTGTGGGGCCAGGCTGTGAAGGAAATAGCCGGCTCCCAGCATGGGGCCATCTTGCCTCCCGGTGATCCCTGCTCCCTCTAATCTCATGTTCTCCCTGTAATTCTCCAGGCCCAGCTGTCACCTCTCCCTGCTCCTGTTTTTATAACCCCAGTCGCTTTAAGTGTCCACTAAGAGGCAAATACAAGTGACCCGACAGCCACCTGGGAGCCGGGCTGAGGAGCCAGCGATGGCCCCGTGCTCCCTGTGGATCAGTGGGTGAAGGTCAGGGTGTCCCAGGAAGCCAGGGGTGACCAGCACACTTCATACACTTGCCGTGGACACACCCCTGAGCTCTGCCTGATTGAATAGAAACCATCTGTAAAACCCACACCAAAGGCAGCACCGGGAAAAAGCACCTCCCGGCCGCTGGCGAGCAGGCTGTGTACACAGGCAGAATGAATAAGTGCAAAAGGAGCTGTTTATCTGCAGAGCACACCCAGCCCCGACCTGGCTGGACAGACAGACGTCCTCCCACGGCCCCCGCGGTGACTCTAGCCTGGGTATGCGGGGCTGTGGGACCCTCCGTGCTGCCTTATGGGGGCTGTCGCAACCTGAAACCCCTCACAAGGCACCAAAGGAGTTCGTGTGTTCCGGGCGCACAGGGCTCCTGCTGGGAAACCTTTCCAGGCCCTCCCTCCCCTGGTGTTGAAGAGCTACCTCTTGTTTCCAGGCTGCGTGTAGTCACAGGCTACAGAAACTCGACAGTCTCGTGCCAAGGCTTTCTGCAGCTCGTCTCCTCCCGCAGGGCGTACCCTGGGATCCGTCCGCACACCGCTCTCCTTGTGCTGCCCTTAGCTTTTGTTTTCCCAGGCTAGGCACGCCAATTTGCTCCAGCCTTTTTATTTTGTAAGACGAGCCTGCAGCCTTTTTTCATCAGTCTCCGCAGCCCCTGTTTAGCTCTGCCAGCAAAACCAAACAAATTAGGAGAAGCTGCGGGGGGTGCAGTGAAAACACCCTGAGCTGCAGCAGATTTTACTGAACCCTCTTCTCCCATGGAAAGCGGCCAAAGACTCATAGTTCGAGGCACAATTGGGGCCACCCCATGTCTGGGGCAGCACTGGCACCCTTGCCCCAGAGGGACACCGCACATGTGACAACTCAGGGTTGGAAAAACCCTTCACCAAACCCGAGCCCCTCCCGCCGTGCCGCAGCTTCTCCTGACACGGAGATTTATGCGCCTCGTTTGCAGAGAGGTTAATTTTAAGCACGGCAAAGTTGCTCGCCCAAGGTCACGACGTGAACAAAAAGGATTCCGGCACCAGGAGCTGAACAAAAGCCCCCAGGCACAGCTACAGTACTGCAAGGATTTGTGCTAAGAGACACAGGGTCCCTTGTCCTGTCGTGGGCAGCAGTGATGCCACAGCATTGATCCATCCCCTGGATCATGGCTACACTGCGTACAGCAGTCTGCAGAATGTAACCAGATGGATATAATTGGAGCATGGAGAAGAGAAGGCTTCGGGGACACCCCATTACAGCCTTCCAGTACCTTAAGGAGGCTTAAAACATGGCAGGAAAGGGACTTTTTACATGGGCAGACAGTGATAGGACAAGGGGCAGTGGCTTTAAACTGACAGAGCAGGGTTAGGTTGGATGTTAGGAAGAAAATCTTTACTTAGAGGGAGGTGAGGCCCTGGCACAGGGTGCCCAGAGCAGCTGTGGCTGCCCCTGGATCCCTGGCAGTGTCCAAGGCCAGGCTGGATGAGGCTTGGAGCAGTCTGGGATAGTGGAAGGTGTCCCTGCCCATGGCAGGGGGGTGGGACTGGATGATGTTTAAGTTCCCAAACCAGTCTGTGATTCTGTAATTCAATGCATTCGATGCCTGCGGTGCCAGGACACCCATCATTTCCCCTGGTGATGCCAGATTCAGGAGGATTTTACTCATTGCAGTCAAAATGTGCATTTACATTCCTGCCTCCCTGCTCACCTGCCCGTGCCTCAGAGTCACTCCTCTTATCTACTTGTGTGAAGAGTCACCAGAGTTAAAACTCAGAGCAGTTTAAAAAAATTAAGCTAAGGATGTTTGGTAAACTGCAACGATTTGCTTTCTGATAGTTTTGACTATTGTTTTGCTTTTAATAAAAAAATTGTTTTGAAGAGTTTTGTTGTTGTGGTGGGAAATCTCACTTCCTCTGAATTCTGTCTGCTCTCCCTTCCTCCTTTCCCCCTTATTAAAAGGGAAATTTAAAAAGAGAGAAGAAAAACAAATGTCAAGACAAGCTTTAGAATAAAATTTTCCTTTCAGATGTGTCACCACATTCCCCTAACTTCAAAGAACATGAAATTTTCTGACAAAGAACATAGCAGTTATTAAAAGGGAAAAAAAATTATCAATAAACCCCCCTCAGCAGCACAGATGAGCTGCAACCACAGGTGCTGGCAGAGCAGCTGTGACTGGTGTCACATATGGGCAAAATGTGCCCACGGAGGGCTCAGCTGCGGCTAAAAGTGCGAGACACACAAGACTCCATCATTAAGCCACAGACATTGCTTGTGACTTGAATTTGTTCCCCTCTCGTCTTCCCAGGAGTTTCCAGCTGCGCCTGGTGACACGGAGGAGGCGCAGCTCCACCTGACCGTGCCTCAGTTTCCCCCAGCACCGAGGCTGAGCTGAGCGAGGCAGCCGGGACTGCTCAGGGAGAAGCACCGCGGAAATGCCTGGGCATACCTGGGCCGTGAGTGATGCCGGGGTAATGCTGTGAGCGCGGCTAGGTGAGGCACAGCAAGTTAGCCCCGGGGCAGTTTGTAACTCGCCAGGTCATTTCCACCTGCCCAGCGCTCCGGGGTTCGTGGCTGCCGGGGAGAGGGGCGAGCCCGGCCGGTGCTGCCCGGCACCGTGGGGACACCCATAGCTTCTCCTGCGCTCTTGTTACAATGTGAGTCTTTCTCTCTGCCCTCAAATTCTCTCGATTTTGCTTTTCCAACCTCTCCCCCCCTCCTTCTGCGGTTGGAGAGGGCGTGACTTGCGTGAGCCCACCACACCCCATAAGGGCAGCACCGGAGTGGCTGTGATGGAGGGGGAAATAAAGCAGCAGAGCTTTGTGGAAGCTGAGCTTTAGGTTTCTTAAGTTACCCTTGAACTAAAATACTGGGTGAGTATTTTATGGGTGTGAACTGCCAGGGAGGGCTCCCTGTGCTACATACACCACTGACAGCCGTTTCGTATTCCTGTGTAAGTAAAATCCATTACCCTGATATGTTTATATTACACTTAGGTTTATTACCTTTCTAAATAATTTCCCTGCTTCACTCAGTGCCTCACCGCTTCTCAGCTGATTTGCTGGCCGGTTAACCACGTCAGCTGATACCCACGGCAACAGCAATTACTCATTTGTTTCAGGCCGACACCTTCCAGCAGCTCAGGCAGAGGTGATACCGTTCAGCCACACCTCCCTGTGCACCCTCCCTCTCCTCTCAGGAGGACACAGCCAAAGTCCCTGCTCCCCCTTCTGTGGGTTCTTCTGCAAGGCAGCTTCCCCAAGGATGGAGTTGGAATTGGATGTCCCACCAGTGGTGTAAAAATCTCTGGGATCAACACGTATATGTAATCATAGACTGATTTGAGTTGGGAGGGACCTTAAAGACCATCTCATTCCATCCCCTGCCATGGACAGGGACAGCTTCCACCAGACCATGTTGCTTCCATCCAGCCTGGCCTTGGACATTTCCAGGGATGGGGCAGCCACAGCTTCTCTGGCAACTCTGGCACAATGTCCCAGAGCTCTGCAGCAGCTCCCCACTGCTCCTGTAACTCCACCTGCCTGTTGTGCCCCTTGGTCTCACCAAGCCTCCCAGACACAAGGGCCACCAGCCCCAGCACAGCCCAACCCCTGGGAGGGTGAGAGGAGAGCAGGAAGCAATCAGAAGCACCCCACAGTGCAGAGCCAGGAGCAGCACTGCTCAGGGGCTCTGCAAGGAGGCCAGGCAGCTGCTTTGGACTCCATCCCACAGATGCTTCAGCACCCTGTACCCCAAAACAGTGCCCCAGGCCTCACTCAAGGAGTAAGAGAGAGACTGAAATGTAAGGGGCTCTAACAGCATAACAAATAACATTGGCTTACCCTTACACCGAGTGCCTGAGTATGGAATAACTTGGCTGAGATAACACCAGAGGGACTGCCCTTCACCAGGTGAGACAAACCCTGCCATGCCCTCTGGCAGTTTGCTTCCACTGCTCATCCCCTTTGTGCCAGTGTGCATACCTGCTCTTCAGACCAACTTTGGCAGCTTCAGCCCTTGCTTCTTGTTCTGCTGTTCTCTGATGTTAAAGGGTCCTTTGGTGCCACATCCTTTCTCCTCGTGACTGTGTTTACACATCAGAATAAAGACACCTCTCGAGCAATTTGAGCTCTTCCAGCCTCTCCCTGTAAAGCATTTTCTCCAGCCCCCGTGTTATTGTGCTGGCTTGTGTCTGTGCAAGCCCACGGGCTGGCATTTGTGTGTCGACTGAAACGTGCATGCAGGAGCAGCCTCCCACATACAGACATGTGCACATTAGAGCTCATTTATGCCCCTGCACACAGAGACACACACAGACCCTTTAGCTCACATCACTGGGGGCCAGATGAGCACCCCTGGGTAATGCACGGGGTGCTCCTGACCTGGTCTTCTCCCCCATCCATTAACCCTCATCGCTGGGATTCTTAAAGCAGCTCATCCTAATCTTCCCCTCCAAAGCACGGAGGAAGATGAGGGCAGGGACAACGAGTCCCCAGCTGAGGCACTGAGGTCCCATGGCCCAGCTGGCACCCATCCCCTTCACGTGGGTGCTGTGGCTTTGATCAGTTAATGCCCAGCCAGCACCTGGCAAGCCTCACTAGAAAATCCTTAGAGAGAGACAAGGCATTAATTACTATTATTATAATTCTAATTGCACTGCCTGGATTTCTGCTCTCCTTCGCTGGAAGAGTTCCCGTTGCTCAGCATGGGCCTGAGGAGAAGGATTGCATGGTGGGATGCTTGTCCTCCCTTCCCCATGGGGTTCAGCAGCTGCAGGGACAGCAGTTTTTTTGTACAACTTACAGGGTGTGGGAATAGGAGGATTCACTGACTCAACCTCAACGATCCCAGTGGGACCTTGCCTGAGAAAAAATTGAAACCACAGGCTGGACTCTCATACTCCAGCACCACTCAGGATTTTGCATTTCTCCCTCACTGCAAAATGACATTTCATAGACTCATGGACTATCCTGAGTTGGAAGGGACCCACAAAGACTATCAAAGTCCAACTCCTGACCCTGCACAGGACCACACCAAGAATCACACCAGGTTTATCGGGGCCAGAAGAAGGCAGCAGTTGATGTTGCACACGTAGGAGCAGACTGAGGTCAAGGGTCATGGGGGTTCCTCCAGGGAAACGCTGTGCTGTGGGAGCAGGGCAGCCCCATCCCTAGGTGTCTGCCATCCCAAGAGATGTCCTGGGCAGGCAGAGGCTCCAGAGATAACTAACCCTGCCTGACACCAGCTGAGCTGCAAGACATTTGGATCCTGTATTTGTCCTGGCTCTCATGCCTTCTCCCCCTTCACTGCCCAGTTCTTCTACTTCCCTTTTCTCCTGTAACATCTCAGCATGGCTGCCCAGAACAGTGACTCACCATGGACCCAGCCAACAGCTCTTCCCACACTCCTGATGTTTGATCCCATCCCTCCCAGTGGGGAGGTCACTTCTCCACCACAGACTCACCATCAGGGAAGTGACATCTCATTAGCCACTCCCGGGCAAGGTCCACAATCACACCTCCTGCAACACTTTCACCTAAATCCACTGAATTCCTCCCAGAAATGGCCAACCATCACTCCCACATTGTTGGATGTAGGGGAGACAGCCTGTGACAGAGAGCCAGTGACAACAATGGTGACATGAGACCACCACAGCTGCCAACCAGAGGATTGGATCTCTGTGTGGCTCAGCAGCCCCCTGCTAGGATTAATTCATTCAAGCAGCCCAGATGTCCCGATTCTAGCTGATAGAAAGCTGTGGCATGGGCCCTGACCTACATGCCAGGGACAAAAGGCACGAAGAAATCCCCCAGAAATCCCTCAACTCTCCACATAACCCAGGAGCAAATGTCTGGGGAGGGGAGGGTCACATCAGTGACACAGCTGGAGAACCCTGGGGTGCAGGCATCCCACAAACACCCCTCCTCCTCTCCCATACCTGGCTGCCTGTGGGAGCTCATGGAGAATCCCATCCCCTCCCTCAGCTCACATCTCACCCCACTGCTGAGAAAAACACTTCATTTTCCTGCTTGTCACCAGTCACTCCATGTGTCTAGGGCAAAATATAGCAATCTCCAGCATGGAGAAACATGTCCCAGCAGCTGCTCCTGCAGGAGTGCAGAGAGCAGCCCTCTTGGCACATCCTGGAACAGGGCTTGAGCCAAATCATGGCTTGGTGCAGGAGCACCCAGAGGAGCAAGGCTCAGGGTGACACTGACCCCCCTCCACCTGCTGATGCGAGTGGCTCCAGTGAACAGCCCAACCAACACCTGGTGACACAGCCAAGGGTCTCATTCCGAACAAAACCACCCCTCCATGGTGTAAGGTTACATGCAGAGCCCTTCCCATCACCCAGGTAAGGGTAAGGGTCTGGATGGCACCACGGCAGTGCTGTCACAGGGACCTGATAACCACCCCGAGCCAGGGGTGCAGGGGAAGGAGTCAATCTCTGGCTCTGCCCTGGCTCTGCCCGAGGGCACCATCAGCCGCGGCACATTTTTCTTTGTGAAGTAATGTTTTCCAAACAGATGTCAGAGGGGGATGCTGGGGGAAAAAGCTGGGGGAGCACAGCTGCCCCCTCCCCCACCACACCTTGCTGTTCCTACCCCAGCTCATTGGGGCTGCCCGGGGATTGTTCCTCACCAGGTATTTCGCTTTCCCGAGTCGTTATTTGGGTTTCCATGAGCTAATACGCCAGACTCAAAGGTCACGGCCCCGATGCCAGCCAGAGCCGTCACGCGGCAGGTGAGTCACACCCGACAAACCTGCCCTGGCCAGAGCGGGAGGCAGCACTAAAACGTCCTCCGCTGCCAGGGCAGGAGCGATGCCTTCCCCATCCACACCCTGGCACAGCGCTGCTCTCAAGAGGTGAGTCCCTGGCCGTGCCAGAACCACGTGCTTGCCACTGCGAGCTGAGCTGGTGGCAGGTAAAGCAGCTGAAGGGAGGTCTGTGATATGTTCTCACCAAGTGACCATGCAGCAATCACAGCCACTTGCTTTGCCGCCCTTGTGTTGGGCTGGTCATGGCCTGTTGGTGCTCTGACAGCCCATGCAGCTCCCATGCAGCTCCCAGCCTGCAGCTGGTGGGTGCCTGTGATGGCTTTCCTGGCCCTGTTCCCCCATCAGCAGGACTGAAGGCTCAGGAGGGCTGCTGGGGCGAGCAGAGGGAGCTGCTGCCGTTCCTTAAGGACTCCTTTGAGGAGGCTGCTCTAGGAACATTGGGGCGCTGCATTCTTTGCAGAACTTTCCCAAGCCAACCATCAAAGTGCTGCTGTGACCTCAGGGGCACTCTGCCCATGCCAGTGTGGCAGAGACAAGCAGGGACTGTGGTGGGGACAGGGGCAGATCTGCTCTGCAGCGTCACAGCCTCTGCTGCCCTCTCTCCCAGGAGAGGTGGATCTTCTTACACCCAGCTTAACCCAAATTGCTCACCCTGAGGCCATTTGTGCCCTACAAACACCCCCAGACAGTGAGGGCACCTCAGTGCTCAGGATTGATCAGCTTTGCACCATCTAGATTTATCTTTTTTGCAGCAGCAGAAGCAGCTGGGCCCTGCCATGGTAACAGGCTTTCCTGGAAAGTCTGATCACTGCATCTTCCCAGCAGTGAGGGAGCAGCAGGACTTGGGCAGCCTGACCCCTTCCCCAGAGCCCCTGGGACCAAGCCCCAGCTCGGATGTGGAGAGGGGGTTTAGCTGCAGCAATACAAGAAAAGCCATTGTGCATTGCCAGGTCACTGCTGCATATCAGCAAGACACTGCTGTCACTCAGGGTGTCCCTGAGGACTCCCCAAACAATCCACCTGCAACTCAGGTCGAGCTCTTTCATCCCACATTTTGGGGGGACCAAACCAAGCTGAGATCAGCTGGCTGCAAACCCAGACCAGCCTGGTGACCACCCACCTGCGAGCCTGGGGGCCAGGCTCAGGCCAGGAGAGCTACATGGGGCTAGTGGGGTCTGGGGACAAGGACCCCCCAGCCAAACCTCTCCCTGACTCTCTCCCCATGGTGTCTGTCCCCCTCCACTTGCATTCCAACAGCAACAAATTGCTGGTAATGAGCTGTGTCTCTCTGCGAGCTGAGAGCTTTTGAGATCAAAGATGCTCTCACACCAAACCAAAATATGAACAGTGGCCTTTAAAGGGCAGACCAAGCTTCTGAGAGAAAAAAAAAAAAATTCAATTTTCTGTAGATCTAATTTGAAACCATTTTAATGCTCATTAAGATAGAGGGACCCGAGCAGATTGTGCGGGCTGGAAGACAGGGAGAGAAAAAAAAGGAGTTATTATTGACATTTTAGTTTAGGTCTTTATTCTATCCAGAGCTCCCCAGTTGTGGGCAGAAGCTTTGAGTAACACTATTGTTAGCACTGGAATTGTAATTCCAATGTCCTTTTTATAACTGGCTTGGAAAAAAAAATCCTGAAGGCTTTGACTACATTCAAAGAAATTGAATTTATAGTGGTAAAAAGAGACTTGAAAAGGGAGGAACGTGCAAACCCCTGCACTGTTGCTCCCTGACATGGGGTGTGTTCACCCACCAAGGGCAGCCTCTCTGCAGCTCCTTTCTGGGCTGCTTGGTGAAGGAAGGGACCCCAGGGGACACCTGGATGAGGATATGAGGATGTGTCACTCTCTGGAGCTGGGTCACAGCCCTGGGGACAGATATTCCTGAGGGGTGTCCCTCAGCAGCACTGAGCTCCATGCCTCCATCCCAGGGCTGGGATGGGGACTGGATACAGCCCCATGGGGTTTTTATTTGCCACTATCTGTGAGTGCTTGTGTGGAAATACCAGATTTCTATCTGCCCTGTGGGTGAGGGTGGTCCTGGGGGCTGGTGGGCACAGTCCCAGCCTAAACCAAAAAAGTTTGATGTTTTGTTTTGCTGTGGTGCTTTCCTCCCTAAAAATATTGCTGACACTTCTGGTTGATGCAGGAGAAGGTTCTGTTTTGATCTCCTTCCAAACAACTAACTTGAATTTTGCTTTAAATGATTTGTAGTGTGTTAAACAGATTTATTTTCCTTCACGTCCTAATATTTAATTGTACTTCTGTGAGGGTGCAAGAAAGCCAAATCAAATCTGGGACCAGATTGTCTATTAGTTATAGTCACTCCTCTTGTGTTGTGTTATGGCAGCTGCTGGATTTCTGTCTACCAAACATCTTTATTAGAGTAAAAACTGCGTGAGGCAGGAAGCTGTGTTTTACACAGTGCCTTCTGCAGCCACCTGAAAGGAGCTCGGTCCCTTCTCCCACATAACAAGGGTGAGAGCAAACAGCTTCAAATTGCACCAGGGGAGGTTTAGGTTGGATATTAGAGAAAAATTCCTCACCAAAAGGATTGTCCAGCAGTGCTCAGGGCAGCGGTGGAGTCACCATCCCTGGAGGGATTTAAAAGCCATGTGGAGGTGGGGACGTGGGGACCTGGGGACATGGGTTAGTGCTGGGGGAACGGTGGCACTCGATGATCCAAGCGGATTTTCCCAGCCCAAATCGGGAGCTGCTCCCTGCGATCCCTGTCCGCGCCTGCAGAGGGCACCAGCGCCCCAAATGTCCCTGTCACCCCCGGCCCTGCGAGGTGCCAGCACCGGCACACCCCGGGGAGCTCCTTCGGGAATGCCATGGATAACACTGACCCACCCACCCCGGGGTGCTCCTTCGGGAATGCCATGGATAACACTGACCCACCCACCCCGGGGAGCTCCTTCGGGAATGCCATGGATAACACTGACCCACCCACCCCGGGGAGCTCCTTCGGGAATGCCATGGGTGACACTGACCCACCCACCCCGGGGAGCTCCTTCGGGAATGCCATGGGTGACACTGACCCACCCACCCCGGGGAGCTCCTTCGGGAATGCCATGGGTGACACTGACCCACCCACCCCGGGGAGCTCCTTCGGGAATGCCATGGGTGACACTGACCCACCCACCCCGGGGAGCTCCTTCGGGAATGCCATGGGTGACACTGACCCACCCACCCCGGGGAGCTCCTTCGGGAATGCCATGGGTGACACTGACCCACCCACCCCGGGGAGCTCCTTCGGGAATGCCATGGGTGACACTGACCCACCCACCCCGGGGAGCTCCTTCGGGAATGCCATGGGTGACACTGACCCACCCACCCCGGGGAGCTCCTTCGGGAATGCTCTTGATGCCAGAATGATTTTTTGCTTTTTCTTTCATACCCCTCTCACACACCCTTTTATACAGTTTGATGTATTCTCAGTGCTTTTAGCCCCACACTTGTACCTCCCCAAGGCTGAGAGCTCAGCTCAGCCCCACGGCACCGTTAAACCAGGAGAGCAAACATCCTGGGAGCCCCAGACACCAAGGGCCTCTCCAGAACACATTTGGGAACCTCAGCCAGGCCCAGCCAGGGGGAAGGTTCCTCACAACGAGGGCTTCACTCCAGCCTCTCACTGGGGGATCTTTGATAGATGTGCTAATTAGCAAGGCCTAGAATTGTGTGCATTTCAGTGTGTGGGGGTGGTGTGCATGCATTTTTGGAGCATTCCACCTGCACCAAGTGCTGCACCCCAGGATCCTGAAATAAATCCCAAGGTAAAAACTCCTTTTCCCCATCAACCATGTTTTTGCTTTAGTTTTAAGACCAGGGAAAGACAACACTCTGGATAACACTGAGCCACTAACACATCCACCTTGGGAAGCTCCTTTGGGGATGCTCTGGATGACACTGACCCCCCCAGCAGCCCCATTCCAGGCTGGATCCCAGCTGGGATCCCAGCACTGTTCCCACCCACAGCAGTCCAGCATGGAGCACTGGGCAATGCTGGCTGCATCTCCTCCCACCACTGTCCAAGCTTTGGATGGGGATGGGAATGAGGACACCATAGCCCCTGCTGTGGCCTCAAGCCTCAGCCCAAGGGCTGGCTCCATCCCCAGCACCTCCCAGCCCACCTTCAACAGCAGCAAACACACCAGAACTACTGGAAATGCTCTAGTGGGAATGTGCTGTTGTCCTTGTTTCCCCTGTGCTGCAAGCCCTGGGAGTGAGAACCGCTTCTGCTTTAGGAAAAAAAACTAAAACCCTGACATATGTTTTCTGGCCCATTTAGACCTCAAAAAGCACAAGTGAAAAGATCTGTGTTTTGGCAGAGGACAGCATGAGAGTCTCCAAGAACTCAGTCACTCCTGGCTTGTGGGGACAGGACTGAACCCAGCTCAGGGAAAAGCCTCAGCAGTGGCTTTGGGAGAGCTCCTGGATTGCCCCTGGAGCCTCACTATCCCACCCTGGAGAGGATGGTCCTTGGTTACAAGGGAACCACAGAGACACAAAATGTTGGATGTCCCACAGTGCTGTGTCCAGCCACAGATGTTTCCATGCTGGGAATGTGAACTCACATGATTCCCAAATTTGACAGTGTCTGTACAGCACAGGGTGATGAAAGCCAAAGTACTCCAGCCACTGGTACAGCCAGCGAGGCAGACAGGAGTGTCCCCACTCCAGATTTAGCTCTTTATTGATTTTCCAGCTGCATCCATCAGTCATTGTCCCAATGCTGAAATTACCCATTAGAGACATCACAGAAATGAGAGGAAAACAAGATAGACTTGAGGTTTTGACAAAAAAACATTAAACATCCCAAACAGCAACTTCTGGAAGGAAAATCTTTCCTTTTTAGGGTGAGGACTGGGTTCCATTTACTCTTGAACAACTCGGAGGCACTGAGGGCTCCTGGCTGCTTGTGGTCCAGGGCCTGACCTTCTCCCAGCTCCCCTGGCCCTCGTTCCCTGTGCCACTGGCAGCACTGTGACCTGCAGGAGGGACTCAGAGGCCTCCATTCCAGCTTGTCACCTGTTTCAGATTCAAAGATAAACATAAAACCAGCTTCAAAATCCACATGACAGCACTGGAGGTGATGTCCTCTGTCCATGCTGCTGCTTCCCCTCACTGACAGTGACCTCCCCACTGCTGACTGCAGCTGGGTCAGATCATGTAGGTCTGTCCCAAAAGCCTGACCTGTCTGAGATGTCCCTGAGAGCAGAGGGATGTCCCCTGTGTTTGCATCCATCATCACACAGCTGCCCTGTAGAGAGACCCAAGGGCCTGGGATTGGCGATGACCTTAATGCCCATTTACATGGACATGCCCTTCCTTGGGGTCTTACTCCATGAATTTGATAGGGTGTGGGAGAATGGCTTCAAACTGAAGGAGTAGGAATAGATGGGATATTAGGAAAAAATTCATCCCTGTGAGGGTGGTGAGGCCCTGGCACAAGTTGCCCAGAGCTGTGGCTGCCCCTGAATCCCTGGAAGTGTCCAAGGTCAGGCTGGACAGGAATTGGAGCAAGCTGGGATAGTGGGAGATGTCTCTGCCCATGGCAGGGACTGAAACAGGATGGGATTTAAGGTCCCTTCCAACCCAAACCCTTCTGTGATTCCATAAATAAATCTACAACCTCCACCTTGTGAAGAGAGCCGCACCATGACCCTGTGTAGATCACCAAAGCAGCAGGGGGATGTCCCCAGGGTCCCCTCCTGCACCCAGAGGTGTCCCTGGAGGGGAGGGCTGTGCTGGCTGTGCTGACTCAGCAGCACACACCCTGTGTAAACGCCTGCCAGCTGCTGCCCCTGCCGCTGTTTGCTCAGCCCGCACTGCTCTGTTTGCCTTTGGGATCACGATGGAAGGAGATGGCCTTTGGGCCAGAAAATGAGGCAGCTCCAAGCACCTGCCTCAAGGATCCTCCAGCATCTCTGCTCCTCCAGCTCCTGCCCAGGCTGCTCAGTAGCTGCAATCCACCAGTAACACCGAAGTTAAAACCTCCACGGAGCTCTAGGAGCTACAGATAAATGCACTCGCCACAGCGTAACCCAGCTGCCATGCAGCCAGGAAAATGATTTATTATCACTTCCTTGCAACAGAGATATGGGAAAAAAAAGCACCCACCCTCCCCAGGTGCAAACAGCAGCAGCTGCAGCATCCACGTTGGGATCTATGTACATCACAGTGTAAAGTCCATCGGGGAAAAAAATTCAACCCAAGTTTAAAAAAAAAAAAACAAAAAAAACCAAACCTCACAACCTAAAACCAGGAACCCCAAAAAAACCAAAGTAGTTGAGAAAACAGCTTGGGCCCTTCCCTGTTGCTATAAAATATGTATTTCTAAGGCGACGTTTCACAAGACCAGAAGCGAGGTTCCTAAAGAGTCTGAGCTTGCAGCCGAAGACACCGAACAGGCACAAACCCCACGTGAGCAGCTACCGGAGGCACGAGAACCTCCACCCACCCCAGGGCCTCAGTGGTCAGCATAGTCCTTGGTCTCCACGCCGGTCTCGTTGAGCACCGTCGTCCTCATGATGGCCTCGGTGACCGCGTAGGGGTCGCAGTTGGCCGCTGGCCGCCGGTCCTCGAAGTAGCCGTAGCCATCCTGGCCCACCTGGCGCGGGATGCGGATGCTGGCACCCCGGTTGGCCACGCCGGCGGAGAACTCGAAGATGTTGGAGGTCTCGTGGTGGCCGGTGAGGCGCCGGGAGTTGTCCCTGCCGCCCCGCGGGTCGTACACGCAGATGTGGTAATCGTGCCGCTTGCTCAGCTTCTCAATGGCAGCTTCGATGTGTCTGTGCCAGGGGAGAGGGGGTTCAGTAGGTCCATTTTGGGGGGGGGTGTCACCCCCTCCCTCCAGTGCAGGGACAAGGACAGCCCAGGGGACACCCTCACATGATCAGCTGCTCTTAAAATAATGAGCTGGGACAAGCCCCAACAACGTCTGGTTCAGCCACATGGGGAGGGAGACACCTCCACATGGGCCAGGACACCCCTGACCTCCCAGGTATATCCCAGGGAGTCCCCCAGGACTCATTTGAGTCCTGAGACTCCACTCGAGACCCCCCAGGACTCACTTGAGACCCCCCTCTCTCCGCATCTCCTCGGTGCTGTAGTTGGTGTGACACCCAGCGCCGTTCCAGTTGCCAGTCATTGGTTTGGGGTCCAGCGTGGCCACAACCCCAAAGTCCTCGCAGACACGGTGGAGGATGAAGCGAGCCATCCAGAGGTGATCCCCCATCTCAATGCCTTCACATGGGCCCACCTGGAATTCCCACTGGAAGGGGAGAACAGGTGACAGGTCAGGATGGGCAGGTGGGTGTCTCCCCAGCTACCACATCCCTGCCACTCCCAGCCTGGGCTGTGGCTGAATGTTACCCTTGGGAACCAGCAACAAGAACAGGGAGCACTGAGTCAAGCAACAGGACAACCTTGGCACACAGAAAAATAGGAATAAACTTCTCGTGACTATGTAGAGCAAATAACGGGGAATTTAAATCAAAACAGGTAAATAAGCACCATGTGTGACTGAGGCAGGACCCTCAGCCCACACTGCAAACAGGGCAGAGGATTAACGAGGAGCCTGCTAGTCCTTCCCAGAGCTGCTCCCTGCCCGGCTGGAGCCAGGGTTGCACCACCCACAGTGAGTAAGCACAGGGTGACGTCTTCACGGCTGCTGGCATGGAGGAGCCCAAGCCCAGGATGTGGAAGGCAGCCAAGAAAGACCCTGAAGAAGTCAGGGCAAACAGCAGGGTTGGTAAAAGTCCTGTCTCAGCTCCACTGCAGATAAGCCCCCACTTATCACTGCCACATCAGCAGCAGGAGTCAGCGACCCACAGTCAGTCAGTCTGGCCACCTGCCTAATGCAATCAGGGATTCCTTCCTGATTGCTCCCAGATAAACCCAAATCCTCCCAACTGCCCCCCAGAGCCATGTCCCACCCAAGCTTCCCAGGTAGCAGGACAGGGCTCAGACCCCACCACTCCACGTGCTGCTCCCACAGCCTGTCCCAGCTCCTCCTGTCTCCTGCATCCCTGCTCCCACAGGGAGCTCCCAGCTCTGCTCTGGCCACAGAGCTGTGCAAGGAGCAGGGGTGAGGTAGGAGAAAATCAAGTGCACATTTCCATTCTAGCAGTGCAGCTGCTCCCATCCAGGCAAAACCAATGCGAGGAGTCACTGGATTTGGGATTCCAGAGGAGCTGGGGTTTGCTGGGTTATTCCAGCCTCACAATAACTCGTATCCATCACAGGAAATGGCCTGCCTGGTGCCATCCTCACGTACCTGGGAGGGCATCACCTCTGCATTGGTGCCACAGATCTTGACCCCCGCGTAGAGACAAGCCTTGTAGTGGGACTCCACGATGTCACGGCCGTACACCTTATCTGCCCCAACCCCACAGTAATAGGGGCCTGGAAAGAACAAGGAATCACCACCCAAGGAAAGCTTTGGGGAGCAACAACAGCACTGTAGCATAATCCCACACTCCCAGGCACCTGCTGCCATGGGCAGAGGATCTATGGGAATCAAAATGATGTTTCTCTCCACAGGACATCAAGCCACCGACCCCAGCTCCAGGACCAGCAGTGTGAGCAATTCATCTGTGCAACCTCAGCCTTATCTGGGCAGTTAAATAAGACTTGTAACACATCAGTTGGGAGGTGGCCTCGAGATAAGGAAAGCTTGGTCTGCCCCGGGGCACCTCCCTGACCCTCTGAGCACATCAAGTGTCCGAGATTGTTCTGACAACAGCTGGCATTGTTCGCAGCTAGAAAATCCAAATCGATGGGGTTTGATATCTTCCTTATTCAAGCAAGTCAGGCAAAGATCTTCTCCCCGCCTGGGGGAAAGGAGATGTTGCAAGCAGCGGGTCCACACAGAAATCATGTTGGGAAACCTCTGGCTGTCTCCCAGGAGGCAGCTGAGGAGCTGGCTCGCTGCTGCAGGAGGGCACAACGCACCATGCCAAGCCCTTTCCCCAACAGCCACGGGGAGGAGGTTTTTCCAGCCCAGTTCTCCAGCCCTTGCCAAACAAGTCGTGCAGCTGAGCTGTTTGTGCAAGCAAGGTCCGGCAGGAGTGGTGCAGCCGCCCGGCTCACGTGAGCCTCGGGCACCAGGTGCTCTGGGCAAACAGCCCCTGCCTGGGGTCACCCCTGATGGCAAAGCTGCTCCGAGCTTGGGGAGGGGAGAACTGCCACCATCCAGCAGCCCACAAGCAGCAGGGTGGGAGCTGAGGGGAGATTTTGGGCGGGGAGGGAGCTCTTACCCTGCGGGCCGGGGAAGCCGTTGTCGGGCCAGCCGTAGGGGTGGCCATTAATGCCCAGCAGTGTGTACTCCTGCTCCATCCCGAACCAGGGGTGGCTGTCCTTCACCAGGTCCATGACTTTCTTGCACGTGTGTCTCAGGTTGGTCTCTGGGAGCAGAGAGGTCCATGTTAGAGCCGTGCTGGGAGCCAGCAGCTCCCACGCTCTGCTCCAGCCCACTCGGAGACCGAGGCTCCACCACTGCCAAGTGCTTCCCACAGAAACCTTAAGGAAGTCATGAGTGAATCCCCCTTCCTGCTCACCAAACTCCTCCTCACAGTTACTCCATCACCAGAGCATCAGGCCACAGGTCAAGAGGGTTTAATTACCGTGTTCCCCAAACCACTGCTGATGGTCCATGAACATCCTCCTCCTCTTACTCACCGACAGACCAGGAGCCTTACCCCAGCCCCATCCTACAGGCATTCAGTAGACCTGGGAACAGGGACCATATATCTTCCATCACTCCTTCACCCCCATCCTCTTTCTACCAGCCTCATCTTAATTATCCCTTATCTTTCCCCAGCTCCATGGTTTTGGTTTGTATCCAGTCTGGCTGGCCCTGCCTTGGCCTTTCGAGGTGCTCGAGGCAACTGGGGCTTTGCCAGGGAAGCACAGACATCAGAGAAGAGTCCAGATATGGGAAAACGTGCCAGGCAAGGGGAATGAGATCTTGGACCAAGACAGCAGGGAAAAAGTCTGAAAAACTGCTGTGACAGGCAAAGGCAGGCTCCAGGCTGCACATTCTGCCTTAACTTGCAATAAAAGCCTCAGAGCAGCTGGGGAGAATAGGGCTGGAGGGAAGCAGTGGCAGTGGGAAGCGAGGGAAAGAAAATTTCTTCCCCTGAGCCCACACAGCCCTTAAGGTCCATGGAAACCCACCACGGGGAGGGCTGGAGGGTTCACCCCAGAGGCTGAGCTCTCTGCCCTGGGAGCTCCAGGATCAGGGGCTCTCTTACAAACTCCTCCAGTGGAGGAGCTGCCGGGCAGGAATCTCAACCAAGACACTTCCCCCAACCCGTGGCTGAAAGGCAGGGCGCTGCTGGAGGAGGAATCAGCCCCGTCTTTCACCATCCCTGCCCGCAGCCCCCGCTCTGCCGGCAGACATGCATCACCCGCAGATGCCCTCTCCCTCCCCCTCACACCCTGGCAAATAGCCGCTTATTTGCCGGCAAATAACCCCTCCGGGAGCCCCTCAGCGCTTCCCTGCAAACAGGCTCCTTTTCCTGTGTCTGGGGCTTTATCAGGGGGACAAGACGGACTGCAGACTTCTGTGACTGCAGGCTCGATGATAAGACCAAGAGCCGGCGCGTTCTGTTTGCAAAAGGTCACTCAGAGCGAGCACACGCCGTCTCAGCATCTTCTCCTTCCTTTTCTGCAGCCTCCCACCAGCGGGGAGAGGAACCACAACCCCCGCACATTAAAATCCCAGCACTTCCAGCTCCTGCTCCCCCCGGGGCTGGGCGAGCTCGGGCTCAAGAGCCGGGCCACGCCTTTGGCGAGTGCCGTGAGTGAGCTCCGCTCGCTGCTCTTCTCCTCGCCCCGTGCCACTAAAACAGGTTCCTGCAAGCAACCACCGCCACCAGCGCTTGGATTTCGGAGCCTCGGGCCAAGTGCTCGGCGCTGAGCTGCGCCCCAGGGCCAGCGGGCCGGAGCAAGAGGCCCCTGGGGGAGGTGACACCCTAAATAATAAGGGGGTGACCCTGGGGAGCTGGGGGTGCTCACCTGCGGGTTTCCTGTTGTACTTCAGCACTTCGCAGAGCACCAGCTTGTTGGGGTCCAGGCAGAAAGGGTCCCTGAACATGCAGACGGGCACCAGGAACATGTCACTGTTGGAGCCCTCTGCCTGTGCCGTGCTGGAGCCATCGAAATTCCACTCGGGGACATCTGCGAGGCAAGAGGGGGATGGAGGAGGGAGTGAGGTTGGGAAAAGGTCCGCATCTGGATTGTGCCAAGTGCTGGTGGCTCAGATCCAGCCAGCGCTGAGCACCCAAAGAGCGCATCCATTCCATGGGATGATGGCCACAAAAGTTTTCTTGCACATCCCCGGAGCCCCTCGGTGCTCCCTGAGCCTCACTGTGTTCACCCCCGCAGCACCATCGGGCACGGGCAGGATCAGTCCCAGCCACTCCACCTCCCTCTGCCGAACCCCATCCAGATGCCGACACGTCTCCATTGCCTGTTTGCCTGGTGCAAAGGGGCGAGGAACTCATCCTCCCCTTCCCACCCAGCACTAATAGCAGAGATTAGCGGATTAAGCAAACCGCAGGGACGCAGGTTGGCTATTTACCCTCGCTGCAACCCCACGGGACAGCCGCAACAGGCAGCTCTGGTGCCACGCAGCCATGGAGAGCCCTTCCCAACTCCCACCGCCCAAAGCACCCCTGAACTTTTCCTGGGCGATGCTCAGGGCCCTCCACTCCGCCACCCATCACCCGGGAGGGACAAGCAGCCGCGTTACCTTCGATGCTCTTGGGCTCCTTATCGAGGGTCCTGCTCTTGCAGCGCACCCCCTCTCCGCTGCCGNTTCAGCACTTCGCAGAGCACCAGCTTGTTGGGGTCCAGGCAGAAAGGGTCCCTGAACATGCAGACGGGCACCAGGAACATGTCACTGTTGGAGCCCTCTGCCTGTGCCGTGCTGGAGCCATCGAAATTCCACTCGGGGACATCTGCGAGGCAAGAGGGGGATGGAGGAGGGAGTGAGGTTGGGAAAAGGTCCGCATCTGGATTGTGCCAAGTGCTGGTGGCTCAGATCCAGGATGGAGCACCCAAAGAGCGCTGGGTTCCATGGGATGATGGCCACAAAAGTTTTCTTGCACATCCCCGGAGCCCCTCGGTGCTCCCTGAGCCTCACTGTGTTCACCCCCGCAGCACCATCGGGCACGGGCAGGATCAGTCCCAGCCACTCCACCTCCCTCTGCCGAACCCCATCCAGATGCCGACACGTCTCCATTGCCTGTTTGCCTGGTGCAAAGGGGCGAGGAACTCATCCTCCCCTTCCCACCCAGCACTAATAGCAGAGATTAGCGGATTAAGCAAACCGCAGGGACGCAGGTTGGCTATTTACCCTCGCTGCAACCCCACGGGACAGCCGCAACAGGCAGCTCTGGTGCCACGCAGCCATGGAGAGCCCTTCCCAACTCCCACCGCCCAAAGCACCCCTGAACTTTTCCTGGGCGATGCTCAGGGCCCTCCACTCCGCCACCCATCACCCGGGAGGGACAAGCAGCCGCGTTACCTTCGATGCTCTTGGGCTCCTTATCGAGGGTCCTGCTCTTGCAGCGCACCCCCTCTCCGCTGCCGTCGATCCAGACGTAGGTGACCTGAACCCTCCCATCCTGGGGCAGCCTCATGTACTGCTCCCGCACCAGCTTGTTCAGCCTGGAGCTGTGCGACACCGACATGGCGACGGCCCTGCGAGGCCGCACAGGTGAGCGCACATCACCCCCGGCCCCTCTGCCCCACGAGGGCTTCACAAACC